>KB293024.1:0-36663 GCA_000328365.1 Capitella teleta | reverse complement strand
CGCGTCGCTTGGTGCTGGAAATAGCATTATACAAGTTCAGACCAGAGTGCCTTTCAATGAGCTGTTTTTCCTTACCCGCGGAGGGGTATGTGTGATCCCAAACCCAAGATCTCTGCTGATGGCAAAAGCACTCAGGACCCATGGCATCGGTTCATCTGGAACGTCTGTCGTGAGATCTAATCGTCCGTAAGGCCTTTAATTTGGAGATAAACATTATGCTCTTATGACGTGAGTTATACATACATTATGAAATGTCCCGCCCAGAGCCATTCTCCAACCATTGCATAATGCTGTGTGACAAGTCCTCGCCTATCTCGAACGGGAGTGTGGGTGTCAACAACAGGATATACACCTAGACGGAATGAAATGCATATCACATTAATCATCTATTCTTTCATTACATACATCCCATCTCATCCTGTCCATCGATGCACTGTCTGACCCCATCACAGCGCTGGTCGATCAAATAGCATGTGCCATCCATGCATGGATGCCATCCCGTGGACTCATTGCAGTAATCTGTGAGGAAATTGTATAGCAAGTTCTGGGGGACTCCTGAGGTTGGACTTACGGGTGACTCTCGTGACATTAGCATCAGTAAACACCAGTAAGCCTGCGTACTGTGGGTCATAATTTTGTTCATGGTGAAACGGTGAGTACGATAGTGAGAAACCTACCACAAACGTTGTGTTTGCATCCACTCCATATGTTGGAGCAGGGTAATGAATGAGTTCGTCTTGCTGCTCGGGGAGACGCCATTGATACTGGAAGCTACTATTAGCCAGCGTATCAAACGTCTCCAGTTCGCGAATCACATCAGTCTCAGTAATGAACGGATGGAAGCCGTACGCCCAAAGATCATAGCCAATAGCCTGGAAGCCGATGTAAGACGAAGGGTCTGTCCAGGAGTTAATCTCGATGGTGTCACCAGTGAAGTCTTTGCCACGGTTGAAGTTTACGTCGACTTCATTGAGTCGTGTACCGTTCACATAGAAGTTCATACTGTCCGCGATGACCTCGTCCTCGTAGACATGCCACACTACGATATGCGATTGCGGAATCATATCCCGGGAGAGGGCCACAGAGAACGTCTTCTGTCGGGTTGACATCTCAAGACTGTCCCCTGTGATTATGTTGCCTCCAGCTGCGATCTGTCGAAATTGACAAAGCAGATTATTTTTTGTGACATTGACATATAATTTGTGACTCACCAAGTAGAAGATACGCTCAACCAAACTATTGGTGGTGACAGTAAAAACCATGTAGTGGTCGACCTAGACGAGGACCAGGTGATATTATTGTAACAAACATGGTGTTCATCTCACTTACCATGGGTTGTGACGTTGAAGATGTGATGTAGATGTAACTGTTGGTTGGAGAGAAATGTCGATACGCTGTTAGCTCGACACTTTTTTGTCCTATCGTGTCGTAGGATGCCTGCATGGTTAAACCAGTCAGATATGAAGATGCTGACAACAGAATAATAAACCAACCGCGATTCTTATAAACTGCGCATCTTCCTTTGGTTTGTATTGGAAATGCGCGATTCCGTCATCACCCACAAGGAACTTGTGCTCAAAGGTGGTCGTACTCCCACTGACAGATTGTTCTGATCCGGACACAGTGACCTGCCTGCGCCATTTGTTAATCCGGGTTCCATCTCGATTTTTAACGGCATACTGAGAAGTAAAAAGTAGCAGATTGATTCAAGGTTGCAGTCGTAAAATGGGGAAATTCTCACATAGACATCCATTGTCTGGTTCGGTTTAAATGTCCTTGAAGTGTCGCCTAACAGTTCCAGATCAACCACGTTCGAATGAACCACCGTCATAGCCCACCCAGTCGCCCCTTGCACCAAAAACCAATCGTAAGCATACGCTTCTACGTACAACTCTTTTCCCGCTACACTTTCACCGATTAATTCTTCGATTTCTTTCATCGTGAAAAGAAAGTCAGTTGCCCCGGGAAACTGTAATTATACATTTTCAAATTTTAAATATGTTTACGTTCAGTCAATCATGCAGAATGCTCACAAATCGAGTGTCCTTTTCTATGGTTGGCCATGCGTAATCTACGCCTTCCTCCTGCTCTCCTGGAGGTAAACGTACTTCGAGTTTCACTTGGCAAGTTCCTCGTACAGGATGTCCCAAACTCAAGCTAAGGTTAATTCATAATACAGGGTTATGATGAAAGTATTTCACAGATATTCATTGCTCACTTCCCAATGATGGTGCCTGCTAAGCCAAACTCGTCTTCAAAAATATCCGTTGGCATGGTTACGTTAATATCAATTGCTGTGACCCCTGGAAGATGAATATGGATTTATAATGAAAAGTGGGAATACTTATTTTTCCCTCACAGAATTCGTCAACTTTAAAATCCTTCTCATACCAATCACCCTTGAATAAAGAAATGCTTAGAATGCTGGTGATTTGAGCGATTAGGTGACTCACGAATGCTTTGACTTTGATCTTCCAATCGCCATAGTCCGGTTGCTCAGATAAATTGAATTCCATATCAAGAACACCTACAATTGAAAGCATAAGATTGGTTGCCATGGCAATTATGAACACATACCTCCGGCATTGGTCTGCATGGACAACCATCGTCGTACAGTAGTCCCCGTCGAATCCTGTGTTTAACAAAGAAAAGTTTTAACTAAAAGACTGAAATTATGACTTAATACCTCAATGTAAATGTCCATACTGCCACTTCTAGATATCAAATTGGATTTCACAGGCATCACCCTGAATAGAACTGAACAAAACACAAAATACAAATTTAAAAAAGGTGAAACTCAATGTGATACACAGACCTTTCTGTCCTTGACAGTAGAAAGGTTTGTTGGTTTGGATGAAAACTGCAACTTGTTTTGGTTGGAATTCTAAATCAGTTTCATTCCAGAAGATATATCCAGATTGACCTCCGTTTGAGGTACCTTCCACTCGCAATGAATAGTTGCCTTGTTCAGAATTGTCCGGAATCTGCATAAGTGTGAGATTCATCAATTGCAATTGGTGCATATTGAAGTGATTTCTTGGAGCGATCCCTCAAAAGGCAGCAGCTCTTATCGTGTCCCAAACCTACCAGCATTTGAACCATCTGAGTTCCCGGCATCAGGAAGAGGTTGTTACTGGAAGCGATCTCCTCATTATTCCTCCTGATGATGGAGCGAACATTCATGTTGTCGTAGTAGAGTTCTATGACGGACACAGACATCTGCATCACCATGTTAGGATGGATCTTTCGTGGTGCTGTGATGAAGTAGGATCTGTAAACAAATAAAACCGAAATTGCATAAATTGTGTACTCGTATTATGTGCACGCATGTGATGTGTTAGATTTGAGTGTCATACAATCAAGTATATAATAATAATTTATTCATCATAAAATACAATGGTCAGTACAAGACAACAACAAAAGAAAATAACAATAAAGAAAATGTGACATTAATTAATAATCGACATTACACATTCAAAAAAAAGTAAAAGAGTTATTTCGTGGGATGTAAACACTGACTCATGAGGCCCAGATTTGTTCATTTGTAATAATTCGATGATGAGGTTGGCATGGGCTATTGTATGAAGTGGAATATAGATCTTGAGATATCATTAAGAAACCATTATAGGTATATGCTTTGTCTGTAATGATACGTGTATAGAATAATTATCGGGGCAATGTGTTGCCCATGTGATCGACGTTGGCTGTATATGGTGTGACATGACTTCATGTTTAACTCTTTGTTTGACATAATTTATATTGGGCTTATTTTGGGATAATCAACAGGTAAACAATGCGGTTATGCAAACAGGTGTATTGACCTGTTGACTATGACAATTAACTTGGTTGACATCACACTATAGAAACCACAAAATACAGCAAGTAAAAGTGATTGTAACTAATTCATTAAAGAGCGTTTGCAATAACAATTATACAACTAAATCCAACACGGCATGACATCACCACAGATCCTCCATAATGACTCCATCACAGGTGCAACCTTGTGTACTGTTGCAGTACTCACGCTCTTCTTGCCAGCCGATATCCAGAATCCGCCTCAACGGATAATGTCTGAGAGGTTAGCAACACCCCTAGGATGACGACCAAGGGGCCTAGAACCCCTGTTGATATTCCCATAGTGGAATTAGGAAGACGACGCGCTCATCTACAAATGTCAATTTGCTTAGGATTCCGTTCACAGGTATAAAAATGGACTTTGATATCTAAGATAACATGAATGTGGGGCTAACCCGCTTATCTCTGTCATGAATATGCATGATCACACATGCATATTCAAAGACTCATTGCGATTTTGTTGTACGCAAGTGTAAGTGCTGTTAATCAGACTTGGACTGCCGTTCGTGTACAATTATAAAACCCAAGATGGTTAATTGAGTGAAGTGGTCTCATTGGACGCACTTTGAAGCTGTTATTACGGGATCTTTGCCAGTGCAACTGCACTTGCAGAGATACTGCTTCTTCATAACTAACTCAGAGCTCAATTCCAGGAAGGAATACATTGGTTTGTATGAACTTTTAAGCCAAGAACCCATTTTAATTACTTCTTATATCGTGAATAATCATGATAAACTGTTGCCACAGAAACCAAGAAAATGTGAAATCAAAAAGCGTGGAGAAAATCGTGAAATTTATTGAGTGAAGTTAATCTGAGGAAGCAGATGTGAACTGTGAGGCATCAAGGTCACCTTCATCTTCTTCTTTGGCAACTCCAGGCAGAACGGAGTTATAATGCTCTCCAAGACCAAAAGCATGGCGGTGATACCTGAAGAGAAAGAGATGGAATAGAGAGGAAATGGAGAGAGGGGGGCTTACGAGAGAAGAAGAGAGGCCGATGGGAAATGTTGGCCCACAAGGAGACTTGGGCCTTCTGCTTGGATGACTTCAATGGGATGCTGCAGAACGTTCGACAATGCTTGAACCTGCGCAGGAATGATTCACAAATGTAAGCAATCCTTTGAAATACATAATGCACTTACATGCAGCCGAAAAATCAGCTACATGTTAAAAATAAAATTTTAAAATTGCTAAAGTTGACCACTTACCAAAATAACTACCTGGCATGTATTGACAAACTTATTCTGTGCCCATTTATGCAAAGTTATCAGATAAAAAGTCAATTCTGAATGAGGGAGGATCATTTAAATGCCAGTGGTGAGTGATTGCAAAGAGTTAAATCAGATGGGCCCCTGAACAAGCATTGATTTTAATAAATAAACATTAGCACTTTCAAACAAAAGAGAGTGTTGCCTTATTTATGGTCCAATGAGGCCTATCCATGGTCCGGGGCCCTATTTGTGGCCAAATGTGAAAATATTGCTGAATGTTGAGTGCACTCATTTGATCGAGATAAATCAAATCACTATAAATTTACAAGTGAATGCAAAGAAAGAAGGAATCTGTGGGTGCTAAAATTATAGGTCAAAGGTCATGCTACAAATATAGGCAAAAGTTCATGCTTCAACAATCAACATACCTCTAGTTGTCCTCCCCATTCTTTGCTGCTTTCAACCTTGTCGCAATATTTTACAAAGTCCTCTGAGAAGAAGAAAAATTACATACAAATTTGAAAGAAGACATGAATAATTTATGAGGTATAAATTCATATTATATTATCACATCACGATTCAATTTAGATTCACACTAAGTTACATAATCCTTATGCTTCAATTCTTCTACCTTCAGTGTACGGATCTCCTGTATCCGTGTGGTTTACCGCTTTGGGAATTTGATTCAGTTGATCAACGATTGCTGCATATAAACTGCGTTAGACAAAATATTCACATTTAGAATTATCTGGACGGAAAACAGTCACACCTAGTTGAATACTTCCCGCTCACTTAATAGTTACTAGTACATGTCAGGAGACTGTTATAGGTCAAGGCTCTAACCACGGTTATGATATGGATGATCTACCACGCAACTCTCAAGCCACAATATTCGCCGGATGCATTAACTCAAATAATAAGGAAAGAGAAAAAGACCCACCAGTCACCATCGGAAGGAATCTGTGAAAAAAAAAATGTATCAATTGATTGATTAATTATGCGATGAAATCAGAGATGTGTGGACCTGTGAGGTGTGCAGATTACGGGCGTTTAGCATCTCCTTCAGGGACGCTGCCTCCAAATGCCGTGCTCCAGAGAGATTATCAATCTCCTGCTGCCGAATCCTTTCTTCTCTTTCCTTCTCCTGCTCATTTTTCTTATCCTAAATGAAAAAAAAACAGATGGAATGAGATTTGAATGAGAAACCGGCACTTACTCTGCGCTTTTGGGCCTTGCTTTTCTTTCCCGTCGGCTTGTTGGCGTTAACTTCAGTGGCAGTGGCGCCCTCCTCAGCAGCTACCTCCTCAACCACGCTGACTTGACTGACACCCGACTCAACTTCAGCGAGCAACTGATTGAAATTGAAAACAAATTTACCAGATTCATTAATCATTTAATGATAATTAACGCACCTCTTGCTCCTGCCTTTTACGCAAGCCTTCCTCCAGCAGAACGATCTGCGTGTTGACCTCCTTCTTCCGCTTCTTGTCTCCTTTAGGGACGCTGTGTTTCAGGCGTGTTATTTCCGCTACAAATGAGCAGGTACATCGAATCAGAACTCGCCCGGTGTGACATAATAGCGAGAATACCCAATTATCGCCCACGCAAAGAACTGATTTGCCGCACAATTAAATGTGTACAAACATAATTGAGAGTATTTCGAGCATTTAATTCCCTCTTTCGTTACCTTGCAGTTCCCTTTTCTGCCTTCGATGCCGCTTCTCCACAGTTTCTACCTCTTCGATTTCATTGTCAGACATCGTTCAGGTTTGGTGCGTTATGATTCACGAAGACGTTATGATCTGATCAGTTCTGATGTATGCTATGGTAATTGTTCACTGGTCTCCGGCGCTACTGAAAAGAAGCACCGGCACACACCGATGAAAACTAACCCCTATTTTGGTACATCCATTTCACTCGATTTCACATAACGTCACTCTGAATTCCCAAGATGGCTCACAAGGCAAGACGAGTGGAAATGAATTCACAGCATTTGCTGAATACGACCCATTGACTAAATCGATAAATATATAGCAGCCAATGAGATACCACCTGTCATTGGTGTGTGCAAGCCTATTCGTCAGAGGCGATCTCAGATCATATGTATATGAAAATATTCAGACGGAATTCTGTCTAGGTGTGTGCCTGTGTCATGAAATATTCGACCAGGGAACCAGTAAATGGTAATTGGCGAATTAAAGGAGAGGTTACAATGGCCTATGTGTAACACGAGTTAGCCCCGTGGACTGAAGTTGTACCATCGTCTGCTAGTTATGCAATGTATACTTTATGGGGATCTGAGCCCCTTAAACCCCTTGGCCCTACCTGAGCCGATATCGAAAGTTTCTCTGCAGATATTGGTTGGTCGCATTCCAACCCTGTCGCACATTTACTAAATATGACTGTCTTGAAACAGTCCAAGCCCTGAGTTCACCGGATTTGTCGATCAGTCCTGTCGGTTTGCTATCACTTAATTGTAGGCATCCAGAACGGGTCAATCTAAGGTAGACCTGTTGTTCTGCTCGATGACGCATTTGTTGTGTGGTTGATACACCGTATCCGATTTGGCGGTTTGTGACTCTTACATCAACTCAAGGCTCCAGAATGCTTCTGAATACCACCCTTCAGGAATCCTTCAGCCTTCCCATAGTGCTTTTTTTAAAGTCTGTTTGCTTTTGAATAAAGAAGGGAGGGCGGGTTGGGTGGTGTTTAGTAATTCTCATCTTTCTTTTATTTCGTACTCTGATGGCTATTCAAACCCGCTGATCGACAATGGTCGCCAAATAATCCAATACAGGCAATCGACATGACCGCGAGGTGTTCATCTGATTCGCTTTACAATTGCAATGTACGCACAAGGCTTGAACATGCAACCAAAGACGCGTTGACCTCAAACACAAGAAGGCATGAACGGACCAACACATAACCAACTGCATTATAAGACCTACGAAGACCTTGCCTAATTCTCTCAAACTATACAACTCAATAAAAACACTTCATCTCTCATGCTCATAAATTAAATCAAGCACAAAGACTTGACCTTAGCACTACATCAGAAGAGATCCTATCCAAAGGAGACCGCACTTTTATAGCGATCACTGCCTCTGTTTAGAATCAATACAAGGGGTTAGTTTCCTATCGATGTGACTGCTGAAGCTGAAAGAGGCCGTTACGAAATATTTCTCTTTGCTAATGTTCCAAACTGATTATCTGGATTTGGAAGCAATTGCGGATTCATCAACAATATTTACTAGACTTTCACGCAGCTTCTTTTTTTTGGCCTTGGCAAGTACGTATCGTTTGAGCTTGCATAGAATGTGATGTCGCAGTGTTAAAAGGTACTTCCTCGTTAGATTTGATTGGATAACGATACAGGTACGTACAGCATTCATATTAATTAATGGATGTTAATAAATAAAATTACGATAAAGTTTGAGTTAGAAGGCTTTCTCACACTGCACTCATAATGTATTTTCAATTATTTTTACTTAATTTGATGACGTAACTAAAAAGTGAACTAATTATAAAAAGGTGCATAATTAATATTTGTTCATCGTCTTACATTAAACATTTCCTTTGTTTCATTTATTTTATCGTTGAACGTTGAGTTGGCACACGATAGCTCATTCACCAAAATGACACGGCCGAACAATGGGATCATTACGTAATAAATCCAAATTGATTTTTCTGTCTCACAGGATTACTCAACAAAGAGGCCTGGCAAGAAGGCAGCTGAGGTGTTTAGTAGTATTGAGGGTAAAACATTAATAATCAACGATGGATATTTATATAGCCGCAGAAATAACATTATAGCTTAAACTTAGACCATTCATGCAGATACATTTTTCTAATAAACTCTGACTTATTTTGTTCATTATGCTCTCCTTGAGTTTCAGGAGCAGTCTTGGTTATGTTTGCTCGACTACCTCCTTCCAACCAGTCTGATCTGGTGGAACACGCCAGTAGATTTGGAATAAGGCTGAAGTCATCCGGGTACATGAGGAACCGTGTCCCTTCCGCCGCTTCCTCTAACTCTCTGGGGACCTCGCCCAGTGTCACCAGCAACTACAGTCTGCCAACAGCATTTGGTCAACAAAGTCCTGCCACTACCTACATCCATGATGTGGTTGTGAAGGTACAGTTGACCATTGATCTGTTGATGCAACATTCAGCTAATGAATCCTCGGGGGTCAATGGTGCCTGGGATTATTGGTGCCTGGATCTTGGGGACATTGTGCTCATCATTTCCAGCCAGATGAGTTCGACTGAACAGCCCGTGGATAAAGTTTAGCTAACACATAAATTCACATTCCTTGAAATGTTAAATTTGTATTGAATGCAATCATGGCAAAACATCTGATGCCAGTCTGATGTTAGCGCCCCAAAATGATCTTAAAATATATTATATAGGACTATGAACTTGAGTTCAGTCCCTCTCTATCGAGCATACTGTTATCTCCCATTATGCAATAAATTAATACAAATCTATAGTGAATTACTCCACCTTGTATACGTGGAAGTTGGTACTACAATCATGATTAATTTGATGCTTCTCTCGTCAGCTTGGAGACACAGGCAATCGAAACTACCCTCAATCGCCGGCTCAGTGAGTATAATTATTCCAAGGTTGTAAAACTGAAAATACACTCGATCATTCAGGACCCTCATTTTTATGGAGCTATAATCTGCTAATATTTATGATTTTAAAAGATCTCCGTTTATAAAACGGATAAATGTACATAGCCGCTGAGTCTGTTCAATGTTTCCTCGATTCGAGCCTCCTCGGTTACCAAGGTTAGCCCTGTATTTGATTCCTTTTGTCTGTCTGAATTATGAGGAAGATGAGGAAGTATTGAACAACAACTGTATTGGGCGAGGTGGGGGGTATTTTGCGAAGTTTACAACTTGGTGTATAGTAACATCTATATGATTGAGAATGTAGATTATTTATAATTGATTACCTGTATGATTACTCAATATTAGAAGCGCAGGATCAGATTCCCGTGTGACACCAGGAGAGAAGCCTTGCTGACTTATTTTGTTATGAAATCGGGCGACAATACTTTAATCATGCACATCCACATCATTGCTATAGAAAAAGCAATAATATAAACCATTATTTTTTCCCTAAAAATTCTAACAATAACTAAGGTGTGTGTGGCTACATATACCAAGTAGTGCAAGTGAGTGCGTTGAGTTGAGTTTCTGTAACTGTTATTATGACGTCTGATGTTACAAATATTTTCGATGATCGTGATGACTAGGCTTTGATAATTGATATCATATATAGTTATGTGCGATTTTATAATTGATTATAAGGCATCTGATCAGCGCTCAGAGCTAATCGGAAAACCTTCAGATATAATTCCGCAGAATTTTCAACTTTCTGGCAATTAAATCCTAGGAATTCCCACAATTCATTATATTCTCCGCGTGAGATTCAGCTTGTGAAACCAGAGGAAATTACGCTGACTTTAGGTCTGTTGAACTGTGGATTATTTGTTCGAGTCAATCAAATCAATATAGATAACCAGACAGCTCGATAATATTTGCTTGGCTTTACACTATGTTTTTAAAGGCTGTGTATTATCTATGATTCTCACTATTCCTACAATCCATTCGGATAATCGCAACGATCGTGGCTTCAATTTGTAAATCCTAACATTTCTGAGAATTGCTTCAACAGTTGTTGCTTAGCAACGAGTAATTTAAACATTGATGTATTGATGTGTGTATTTTTTTTATTTTTATTTTTTTATTTTTTTTATTTTTTTTATTTTTTTTGACTCAACAGATGGCGGATAAGAAATTCTCAATCGAACGAGCACCCTACGAGGTCAAATAGAAGTCACTACCCGTCGGCAACAGTGCCCAGAATCCCGGTAAGCGCATATTTTATCGAATTATGATTAGATATGTAAATGTGGTATGCATCAAAAATAATTCTGTAATGTCAAAACCAGAATCCTTTGAAAAAAAAAAAACAAACTAATCGATTATCACCCGGAGATAATTGCGGTTGCCGAGTGAATGTGTTGATATAAATCAATTATGATTTCAACACCAGCAATAATGAATAATTCAACCCGACAACAAAAAGAAAAAAAAAAGAAAAAAAAAAAGAGGATATACTGATGCATTTCAATACTGTAAAACATGAAATTTCCGCAGACTGCAAATTTCGCGGTTCTATGGCTCAGGCCTTTGTTCGCGGTACCAATTATTAGCGACAAGGGTATAGCAAAGGTCATATTATAAGATCACCCAGAACGATTTTGCGGGTATCTAATTTTCGAGTACGTATAGCGAAAATTTCATCCGGCGCGAAAATTTCCTGTTCTACAGTGATCTCAGCAGATTATACACTAGTATACAGTGTCTTGAACATAATACGTGCTACTCTCCAAGCGAGAGCGTATTCATTATCAGCATCGGGTGTTCCAATGTTCATCATCCAATGAATGATCTGGGGCATCCAACACTAAACTGGGCCAATGAAATCCGGATTATCTGTCTGAATCAATCAGAGTTCCCTGCAGATCCGATGCTGCACCAGTGGCTTCCATGTCGGTGCTGGCATGTCAAGTGTTCGTTCTGCTGAAGGGCTTTATCAATATTTACCTATTTGCTTGCTGCGTGGATACATATCTTATGAGTGCAGGTTTATTATAACTCAGTTGCTGTGATAGTGAGACATGTCGCGGTTTCTGGTGAGTCGTATAAAGTGAGGAAGGATTAAATTTTGCGCTCGTTATGTTTTGTTTTGATTTCATTCAGATCGAATAAGATAAATTTCAATTCAATTTGTTTATAGCCATATTTCCTTCTCTCATTTCCTTAGCAATTGGATGGAAGTTGAAGCCCTTATTGTCAGGGACATAGCCAGCCGGCCCTGAACCTGTACTGGGGCGCAGGGAATTTTTACAAAAATAGCATGGTCAAGTGACGAATTTGAGGCTACCTGATGTCTCTATATATTTCTCAAAGCAACCGTTTAATCCGTTTATAGAGTGAATATGTACACTATGATTATATCTATGAAGCTACCATTCTTGAATGAGTGGAAATGAATAATACAATGTTGTTTTATAGATGACTAAGTTCACCATAATTATTATAATTTAGGGAATTCATGCTGCACCCTTCGTGATTATAATCCTGAATTACTCTCAGCTGAATTATATAATGATAATAATATTTATAATAACAAGAATAAAACAATAATAATAATACATCTACTAAAGCTTGCAAAAGGAATAATTTTCAGAGAAATCAATTCAAGCAACCGCCCCGCCCTGGCTACGCCCCTGCTTATTGTAACTAGGTTGATGACAGCTGCAGACGAATTAATTATTAGCGATTGACATGAATTATTGCATGCTCAGTTGCGATTTTCTTTTGCAGTCGTCACAAGGACCAGAGCGTTTGGTGAGCGATCTTCCGATGACGTCATCATCAAAACCATGGAACTTGAGCGAACAGAACCTTCGCTTCGAAGCGGAAAAGGTCTCCAAGATCCAGAACAGGACGCGCAAGAGAACTTCAGAGGTGCAGGGTGATAAATAATACTGATGAATGATTGAGTGACTTAGTAGATAATCATTCATTCACTCAGATGAATCATAACACGTACTTCGATCTGGGATAATTTAATTAACCCTCAACTAGACCAAATTAACCGTCGCCAAGCTGTTGGGTTGTGTTGAGTCGCATATAATTGCATGAATCTGTTAAACTTTCAGATCAGCGGTCATCGCGTGGACCGAATGTACTACATGTGTGGTAGTTCATTGAACCTTTCGCAGAAATATTCAGTTGACCCCATGGAGTTCGCTCGCTTGCAGCAAATGACATCAAGATCGAGAGGACACAGAGGAGGAAAAGGATTCAAACCGAATGAGAGGTCAGTTAGCAATGATTGAACAAACATTGAAACTGGATGGGTTGGTTATATATCTAAGATGGAATCGTGCATGACAGCCATATTGGAACTCCTCATATAGATTTGTCTACTTCTCATTTCAGGACCATTCCAGGTGACATTTATTACGCGAGCGTAGACGATGATGAGGTGAGGTTATCCTGAGTTTAGAAAAGTATAATTGAGATGAAGATATTGAATATTTAATTCATAGAAACATTGATCGTTTTTAGAAATCGATAATAATTATTGAACTATAGAATTACTGAAATCATTGCCTGTCTATAAGAGAATATATATATACGTACTACTTATAAACGTCTGCGTAAATCAGAAGAATCGAGCAAAATCGAAGTCAGGTAAACAAGGAATGAAGAAAAGGAATGAGGCGAGTATTCAAATTGTATGTTTGCAATCACGTGACCTCATGCACTGTCGTCACTTGATTTCACTATTCACTTCCGGTTCTGTCCGTATTAATTATCTCAAAAGTGAATCTTTCGCTCTGAAAATTCGCGTAAATTTCATAGTTTTCGTGAAACATCGCATAGAATTGACCTTTCAAAAAGATTTCACAACAATGTGTATTATTTACATATAAGTATTCACTCGAAAGATTTTTGTGAGCACTCATTTCTCAAAATCTGTTTCTACAGTCTGTTTATTTCTCTTTTACGAATATATCACTTAGACATGATCAATAATTGTCATTTCATTGATTCGCTAAAACTGCGCACTTTTGTACTCCTCCTAAATTAACAATCTTCCGTTTCCCGATGCTCCTCGTTCTTTACCTTCGTTCCACTTTCCCTGGTTTCCTAACCTTGGCTCTGCTTATCAAATCAAGTCCTATAAAATTATTATTATAGCATATGAAATCGAATTTCCTTACAGTCAAAAATGTGGGGATAAACAATTTCAATTAAGGACAGCTTCCCGGGGGTTGGGGTGTGGCAGAATGATGTCACGACGTTTTTACTCTTTCGTGCTCTATATACTATTCCATGCACGTGCATCACAAGATATCTTCGCACAATGTTCTCTCTGTAGCCAATCATTGACCTCTTATGACGCTTGACCTCTATGACATCACAGGTACCGAGTCAACCACCTCCCTCTTCAATGACAGCACAATCAAGTATTCCGGAAAACGGTGGCGCTGCCGGGTCAGATGTGGATTCCGTTTCAGAACCGGCTGACTCCGTACACGGTATCTAACCATCAATCAATCAATCATTCAATCAATCAACATATCGATGCATATGATTTCTAGATGTACCACAGAAGAATAAAGTCGAAGACGAAAGAGGGAAAGAGGAGATTAAAGAGGAGAGCAGTTTGGAGATCGTTGGTGAGAGCAAAAACATGAGTGCACGAGGAAAAGAATCTGAGTTAGAAAAGGAGGAAGAGATTGGAGGAGATTGATTTCGATGTTATCATCTCCATCTCTTGTATGTGAACAATAGTGATTAGTGCTTCATTTCATTGCTCCATTATTCAATGATTTTACCTCACTTTTAAAATACGTACGGTGTATGTTATTTATATATTTAGCATTTTTTTTTAATATACATAATAATATAGCTTTGTTTTGAATGGTTGCTTCTTTTGTTTTATACTTGTCCAACAATCTCATAACTTGTACTTTAAATAGTGCCTGTGTGCATGTATTTACACGTATAAGTATATAACTACTATTTATTTCATCTCACCTTAATTTATAGAAGAATAAATAAATTTATTGATCAGTTGTTTTGTTTCGGGTCACGAATCTAGGTAATGCTGACTACCGGTAGCCCTACTTCTACGTGTTCTTATCTCAGCAAGAGATTTCCCTTTCAAGCTTTCTGAATTATTATTCATTCAGCGTCATGATGCGGTCAATGACGTTGTGTCCATATCATTGGATGCAGTGCTCTTTTTTTTTTTTTTCTTTTTTTTTTTCTCGGCTGTTGCTCCTATTTTCACATGTCTAGATTTTTAGGGAGACCGACTGATGTGGTCCCCTGAGCGTTCTTTGGGCGACCCCGTCTCTTCGTACTGGGAATGAGTTGCTTCAGATCGGGCGATGACTTTTTGCTCAATGGCTTCCAGAGTGCGTTGGGGATGTAAATTGGTGACCTACAGAACGCTGTTGTGAATCAATAAGCATTATTTTGTTACATGCCAGGAACATGTTTCGGGATTTTAGGACGAGTTCATGACATCTGGTGGTTTACCTCATTGCATGACCACGTGATTCTAAACTTCTAAGGCTAGCTGATTCCTCATATAGTTTATGCACATTTCGGAGCATTTCAAAGCATCCCTTTCTAAAGTGAAAAATAAAAAACACACACCAAAACAACAACAGCAACAACTTTAAAAGTAAATTTATTTCTAAAAACGTGGCGTAACTTCACAGCTCCCATCGTTCTCCCTTGCTATCATGTTACAATGAAGAAACCCGACAAAATGTCCGCGACTGAGACACATTTCACATAGGCCTCGGATTGTCTTGTGTTAGGCTCCGTTGCTTCGTGGTTTCGTGGTTCTCTCGCTTTAAATTTTGCTCAACCTACCTGTTACCGTTTGTATATCTCTTTAAGTGGTTTTTTTTTTTTTTTTTCAAATTCAAATATTATTATTCCATCTCATATTTATATCATTGTATTATACATTTGTAGTATCCACTAGACTGTATGTATTAATTAATTATTATTATATACAGGCTACTTGATGCGATTGTTTGTACTTAGGTTTGTTTTTTGTGTGTGTGTTTTATTTATTTATTTATTTATTTTTTATATTTTTTTTTGCCTACCCTTCAACTCATTTGCATCTTTCGAACTTTGATTTCATGGCCGGCGGAACTAGATCAAGATCTAACATGTCTTCTTCCTCTGGAACACCTCTTGCTCCTGCTGCTACGATGCCACCAGCCAGCTCGCACTCCACTTTTATGTGGAGTGCGAGCTTCAGTTCCACTTTTATGTGGATGATACTTCAACCAATCTCGCTTTTAACCCAAGTGACATCAACCATGCAATTGGCCGAATGGAAACATGGGTCCATGAAGTAAGGAATTGGATGGCTGCCAAACATCTGAAAATGAATGACTCGAAATCTGATTTTATTATTAATGCATCCAAGTCTATTTTAAAGAGTTTGCCTGAGAATAATGTTCTTCGAATTGGTAATGATATTTTATCAGCAGAAGAATGTGTTATGAGCCTCGGTGTAATTTTAGACAAATATGTCTCGATGGAAAAACATATTACAGCCACATGCAGAACAGTTTATCATTTATGTAACATTGGAAGAATAAGAAAATATTTATCGTACGAATCAAGTGAACAACTGATACATGCTTTTATAACGAGTAGAATGGATTATTGTAACGCTTTGTTTTTTAATTTACTCAAACGCCTTTTAAATTAAGAGATTGCAGGGTGTGCAGAATTGTGCTGCGAGGATTTTAACTTTTACGAAACGTAGTGAGCATATCACTCCTATTTTAATTCAGTTGCACTGGTTGCCTATTTCTCACCGAATACGCTTTAAAATCTTTTTACTCGTTTTTAAATGTCTTAGTTGGCGGTCTAGCTCCGACATATCTTAGTGAACTTTTAATGCCCTATGCGCCTCAGACTCTCAGCGAGATCTGCTGATCAAGTTTTACTGTGTCTCACTCTTTTTCTTCTTCTGGGATCCCCTTTTATTGTTTAAATCGTGTTGACCTGCTATGGAAAATCTTACCTTACGAGATTAAAAATACAGATTCTTTAGCTGCTTTTATGTGTGAATTGAAAACATATCTTTTTACTCAGGCTTTCTTTTAATCTTAATTTTTGCTTGCTATGTTTTACTCTGTATTGTTTTTATTGAATTCTATTTAATTAATTAACGCGTTTTGAGCACTTTTGTGTGGATTTGACGCTTTTCACCAAATATTATTATTTATTATAAGATCCCATGCATTAATCCATTACTACTAATCAAGTATTAAATAAATAATGAATGATAAATAAGTGCAAAAAAATATTTATTCATAGAAGAAATAATACATTAAATAATTTTTAGAAAGAAAACATTGAATAATTAAAAAATAATATAATTGATAAACACATTAATATTAACATCAATAAATTGTGTTGAAAAAATTTATATTTTATATTTCATGGACTTTCAGAAAGATAACCTTTGTAAATAATAGATGAAAAAAAAAAAAAAAGGCTCACAAAAAGGCACAATTAACATTTTCAACAGCACCACAAAAGGCGTTTGACTAGATCAATTGGTCTCATACTTACGACTCATGCTCTCAATATGATGTCGCATGTCCTTTATCGCAGTTGGGATGTCGTGCCTCGTCTTGGTGCCGTGCTTCGTGAGCAGATCGGGGGGGAAGCACTCCCCCTTGGTGATCTTCTCGCACGTTGACAACAGGTCAAAGTTGATTTCTTCCGAGACCTTGGAATCGTGTTCATAGCTGGGATGGTTCAGGACAAATTCGCGCATCCATTTTGCGGTGGTCTTGAGCCGACCGGACGCTCTCTTCTGAATCAGGTCCAGATACTGGTTGATGGTGCAGCTGGTGTCGACATCCACGTCTTCTAAGTTGTCCAGGAATTGACGCAGGAGCGGCACTAGTCCCTGGAAGACGTCCGGTTTGCCGTTGATGATCTCATCGATGGTGAACTCATCGTAGACTGCGTGGATGTCACCGGAGGAGGTGGATGCAGAGCACCCACACACTTGTTCCGCTTCCTTTGGGGAGTCGCATGTGAGGATGTCTTTGCGGAAGAAGAACTTCTCCTTGAGAACCGCGTCCCTCTTGTGAGCCACTTTCATGTTTTTGTCCACTTTTGAAATCGGGATAACGAAGCAAAGGTTAAAGGTCAGAATGACCCGAGTCAGCAGCACGACGAAAACGGCAAACGCGGCGTTTTCAAAGTCCGTCAGCTGGACTTCGGTCGGCCGGAACTCGACCCTCCAGCCGATCGGAGAGTCCGCTGGTGGCGGCTTAAAGCGCATAGTCTGCCAGTTGGTGGACTGAATGTTCTCAAAGTGATCGGTGTCGGTGACGTCAGTCATCGAGACTTTTTCGCTGAACAGGGAAATCGGATCGCGAATGAACAAGTGGGCAATATGTTGAGCAAGTGGTCCGTCAATCCCAGCGTTAATCATCTCCTCGTAATACTCTTCGTTCTTCACCAACGGAACATCGTTGAATGGTTCCCCAGAGGGCGAGAGGTAGCTGTCAATGGAATCATAGCGTGACTTTGGAATGCGTTGCTCTCCTTCCTTCAGTGGCTCCAGGCCTCGTTCCCCGAGTGTGCGATCGTCCACAGATCCCGCAATGACGTTCCACCGACAGTCTGTGTCGACCAGGTGGCCTCGAAGGATGGGGCAAGCCGCGCTGAGAGCGAGAAAAATAGGACACAAAGGTGCCAGCTGGTCATAGAGAAACCTCGCTTCACGGATGTTACACGCCTGGAAAGTCATTTGGAGGCAGGAGAGACCCATGCCGAACCCCATGCAGTCCAAGTACACATGATCCTCCTTGGCGGATTTCTCTCGCGAGGCGTCTCCCAGCGCTTGGAAGTCATCCAAGTAAGGAGATGGGGTCTTGGAGTCCTTGTAGACAGGGACGTTGATGTCTTGGTTCATGCCCCTGCGCTGCCGAATGTTGCGCGTGAGGGTCTTGAACCTGGGGTGACCTCCAAAAGTGGCTTCATCTGGGAAGAAGAGCGACCTGGCCGCTCCTTCGTTGGGGGTGGGGAAAGCGGGGGGCTCAGTGAACGGAGGGCAGCCGAGGCGAGGAAACATGGTCAGGCTGAGCGCCACCTCCCCCTCCCCCAGCAACTTCTGCACTTCTTCCCTTCGTAGTCGCATATTTGACTCGACCATGTTGCAGTGAGCAAGCGTGCTTCCATAGGGAATCCCGGGCGTTCCTTCAATCATGTATGCCGCGTACTCGGGTCGCCACAGGGTGGGAACCGACCCAGGAGGACTGGAAAGTTCCAACTCCTGAGGAAGAACAAAATCATTAAATCTGAGAATCACGTCTTGAAGAACACGCACCTGGAGTTGAGTGAGGATGGGTCCAGCGTTGAGCAGAAGACGACCGGTCTTGTTGGCCTTGTCCAGCTTCAGCAGCATGTACTCTACCTCATCGCCCCATTTGAGGTCATCATTGGAGCGGTCCTTCAGCTGGTGATACAGGTGAATGAACTGCTTGATGCCATGGCGACGCACATGCTCAGCGTGTGTCTTGGTCTCAGCCCAGGAGAGAGGGGAGCCTTCGGACAGCAAGCCCATTCTGCAGGGAAGACGTCAAAATAAGCAGTGATTATGCTGCCTCTGTGACCTCAGGTTGCTATTTGAGGCCAACAAATTTAAAAAAAGATTAATCCATGCCCCAGAGGGAATCAATTCACCTTGGAAGCCAGGAACCCTGCTATACAGTACTCTGAATGCTCCCTTTGAAACATTCACAGTGCAACAATAACCACCCTTATTCCGGCTCGGCTTATAAATTACCTGCATTCAGTGTTATTCAGCTTCCAGGTAACAAAATTACTGGGGAATATATAGAGTTTTTATAGATGATGGCACTAAAGCGGCAGTTAAACCAGAAAACCAGCACAAACATAAAGATAAAAAATCAAATTCGAAAAGAGAATGATGTCGTAGTACTCATTGGTGTACAGAAACACTTCTTTTTTTTTTCTTCACATGGTGGCTTCTTCGACACTATGTAATGTGTCATGCTGCGGTGGGCTCGAGGGTTTTATAACCGCGAAATTCGAACCTGGTGAGTGGCCTAACCAAGAATCAAACCCGCGACCCTCTGCACGCTAGGCGAGGCCACTGCGCCATCACGGCGGCCCTCTTAAAGCTGATGAAGCAATTCGTTTTCATCATCATCATCACTCGGTGCAGAAGTGCAAAAGAGAAATTCATCCTGAATACGGGAGAAGGAATGAAGCCAATTGAAAAGCCCATTCACAGCTCAACCAACCCACACAAGTGACACAACGACAGAGCAATTTCAGATATATTGAGCAGAAATTAATTGCATATACATGTGCATTATTTAGTGAGCTCATTGAACCTTCCCACAACAGAGACAAAAAGTAAGAGAAGAGAAAGAAAAAAAAAAGAAAAAATGTTGAGTCTAGATTGATACTTCACAATGAAGTATCACTTTAAATCTAGGCTCAACATTTATGTTCCGAGTGTTAATTAACGTTTTCTAAGCCTGTGATCCTGCATTGATCGCTGCTCCTCAGTAGAGATGCAGTAGAGTAGAGCTTTGATCAAAGATAAATTTTGGATTTTGTTATCCTTTAAATTGGACTGGAATAAATGATTACATAATTTACAAAATTTAGCTTAAAACATGTGAAATACAAATACCGCACGACTTTTAATTTTACAACTTAATCCCACTTCAAGTTAATTGGCAGCAGTCAAGCAATACATGATAATCTTTAATCAATAATTCAATATCTGTGAATTGATAACACCGAGATGACTCATGGTGGTTTACATACCAAGTTCTGAATCAATCCTCCAATTAAATCACAAATCAATCGTTCTCAATCTCTGAACGAGGTGGAAATTGGAATGACATTTTGTTTACATTAACATTAAATTTACATTAAATAGGAAAAATAAAAATCAATGCAACTGCAATCAAATCATACAGATAAGTCACTTTCTTTAACAACCATCCTCACAGCACCTTTTAGCTTGCAGGCATCTTTTTTGCTTTTTTTCCCCATCTAAGAGTTCAAGATGATGCAGTCACTGAATAATTACCTGACTGGCAACCTGAATATTCAGTGAACTTCAACTACGACCTCTGACCCTTTCGGCCCATTAAACAGATGCTTCAAGATAAACAGGTCGACTGTCAATAGCATAGAAGCAGAGAAAAATAAATCTTTGACAGAGTAAAAATTACATTCGATTGACACTTTGAGAGTGAGGAATTTCCTTTCTATCACAATATTATACCTTCAGCAGATTTTCAGCAAAAAATGGAGCCAGCAAAAAGAATAAATTCCCAATGAAATGTTGATAAAGCTAGCTTCAATCAGCACTTGATTGTGAAAGATTACATCACATAAGGGCAATAAGAGCAATTGGTAGACCTGCATACATATATGTAAGTGATGTAACTGTTGCTTACAAATTCAAGCAAAGCAGACCAATATATGACAACATGTTTTTGAGGGCAAATTTCGTTTGACGCCAGATTTCAGACAGTTATGTAATATTCCTTATTCATAGCTGCCTCTTTGATGAGAAGTCATTCTTCATCCTTCTGTCTCATCTCACAATTTGACTTTTGACCTTTCGGCCTCTCCGCTTTTACCTTAACATGAATTTACATTATATTATAGTGTATTCATTCATACACTCATATTTTCACAGCAAACTGTCTCTAATCTAGATCTATCTAATCATTCCCTGCAAACTAGCGCTGGGCAACAACACAGCAACCAACATTATCAAAGCCCACGTGCATTACAGTCAAATTCTCAAATGCACAAATCATCACACAAACATACGAGTGATATAACCGCCATCCTATGTGAATGGTTTACTAATGCTAAAACAAAGTGGCTCCTGTTTATCTGAGGAACTGATCCATGCTAATGCTCCAAGTCAAAGGCTAAGATCGACACTGATTTGTATGCTCGTCACTCCACGGCACACCAGCAACATCCATCGTCGTTCTTTTAGTGTTTTAGGCTCACATATATGGAACTCCCTCCCAGTGAACATTCGACGTGAAACCAAAAACACTTTTAACTGCCATCTCAAAAAACGTTCTTACATAATTTTCCAACCATGACCAACTCACATGAATGTTTGACCTTTTATGGAACATGGTACAGCACATGTGAGAATTGTTTAATGGAAGATCATATTTACAAAATAATTGCATTGTTGTTATTATAATTATTATAAAGTTATATGTGACTCCTCGCACCAAAACCCGCAATTTTTTATACATTTTTTGCATTAATGCCTCCAGATAGCTGATACAAATTCATTCAGTTTGATGCCAGAATCATCTAAATCGGAGCAGTAATTCAAAAGTTTTAGCCGGTTTACGGGTCAACCCCACACGTAATCGCAAATGAGAAATTTGTGTTAAAAGGTTGGCAGAGATTCAAAATGATTTTATTCCACTTCTATGACATAATCTGCAATCAGTGAGAGGCTAAATTTGAAATGCAGCCTGGACCATTTCAGAGAGCACCCACAAACAATAGTCCCATGTAAAAAGGTGTTGGAAGACGGATACTGCCTTTGTGGTTCACCTTAATTATGTAGAGACTGTATAATTGTACTATGTAGGAATCAAAAGATCAGTCTTGCTCTGAATATTATGCTTTATACATTATATTCAAGTGTATCAATCATATTAAGGAACTCATGAATATAGCTGCATGAAATGATCCCTACTTTAATCTTAAAACTTTCATAAAATAAATGATATGTGATATATGATGCAATCACAATTATTGTGACATTATTCTACTGCAGGCATTGGAAGCACTGAACACTCAGAACAGTTAATTAGCCATTGGCCATTGGCAGATTGGGAATCACTGCATTGTAATTTGATAACCAATTGATGGACCCAAGATACAGTCACTCATTCACTGCATCAGTCTGATCAGATGATCGCTGATTAGTGACCATAAACCTCATGTCACAGTGTGACTGTCAGTACTCAGGTACTATGTAACTATGGTAGGCCTAGCTGCATTTCTGTAGCCATAATTTGTGGGGATGATGCTTCCTTCTGGCAATAGGAGTCTTGGAACGAGACTATGGATGATTATGGTAGGCCTACTCAGTCAGTTACAGGAATATTCAATGTTTATTTCATTTAAGATCATAAAGAAAAGATGAAAAACTATAAATTGAAAAACTGACATCTTCCAGAAATCGCCTAATAATGACAACAAGCAGCATGTACTCACGCAGTATCAGTGTATCACACTTGAGGAGTTGAATTTAAACTTATTTCAATTTATTTCATGCAATTCAAGACGATTCAACGTGAGCGCTTCGTGCGACACAGCCAGCTGCGAGTAATTCATGCAACGGACCGCTCAGTATTTATATCAGCGCTGCATGGGAGCGACAACAAGATTCACAATGATTCGGCACTTTCTGTGGAAGCATGGAAGATCTAAATAAATCTGGCCATAAATTATATGATATTGAATATTTATCATGGATTGGAGCCTATAAGTATGAGTAGTAATTTTTAAGGAAAATTTTAAATTAAAAACTTTCCTTATGTTACTTTACGTGTTTTTTTGTAAGTCCGTGAACGATTTTTTATGCGCCGTTTCGTGGAACTCAGTGAAGTGTAAGTCAGCAAAATTCACACATTGATAGTACATGTCATTTTGCGAGTCTGTTTCAAATTTGTAGGTTAAATGTCAAAGGTCAAGGTCACAGCGATTTTTCAAAGTCTCAAATTGGATCGCTTCTAGCTCATTAATTAATTGAGCTAGGGTCTTGCGACATACATCAATCAATTTAGCGCATTGATATGTACAACAATGCATAGCGCAGTAGCGCTATTACTGCTCTCAGATGCATTGTTCTTGCGTTATCTTGCATAATAGTAATTACGACTTTTTCCAATGCTTGTTGGTTGTAAAGCAAGTTGTGGCATTGAAATTTGCAGAGTATATTGGTAGTATAGCCATATCTTATGTAATTATAATTTTAAATGAGGTTCCATCAAGGTCAAGGTCATTGTGGTAAGTAAAGCATTTAATTGCATGAATTGATGATTATTTCGAATTTTGTGAATTTTGTAACTTTTCTGAGTTGCATACAACGGGTGTTGTCGAGTCTTAGAAGGAAATGTGATAATTCAGAATATTTGTGTGTTTTTGGTCGAAACACATATTAGGCAACACTTAGCCAATTTCATTGCTTCAGGTTAATCAATTACTTAATTAAAAATTTTCTTTGGTCACATCTCTGATTGATTCTTGTTTTAGTTGTTATTAAGTTATTACTGGACCTGAATGAATCAAAATTCTTATAATAACTGTCAAGGAGTGGTTTTAATTGGGATAAAAAATGTGAGATTGGCATTGCAGGTAAAGGAAATTGCCTAAATGCTCAGACTTTCCAATCAGTTTATAACCAGATAAGCTAACAAGATAACCAGAAACTACTACAAGTAGGATAAATCAGTTTGCCAGAGATGACAAGAAGGCAAATTCACCAGTTGCAAAACTAATCGTAGGCATTCGTACATGTAATCTGTTTGGTCTCAATGATTTGATTACTTACCATAGAAAAGCTAACACCCAATAGGCCAAGGATGACAAAGACCTGGTGAAAATGAAGCTCATCTCAAATGAAGTGAGTGAGTGAGTGATTGGGGTTTTACGGCTCCACCCAACCCGTTCGGGTGATACGGGCGCCAGAACAGAAGGCCCGGGACCGGGGTTTCCCCCTTATCGATAAATCCCAAGGGTTCTTTATCCTGCATACCACCATAGTCAGTAGTACACAGCGCCCGGCCTTGTTACGCAGTTGGGCAGCACTGCAGAGTCACCGAAGAATTACAATTGTAATTCATCATCTCAAATGAAGAGAAAACTACGGAAGTTTAGAGACATCTATCCCAGTGCACTGCCTACACTCAACTGCTCAATCCTCGCCCAATTTCGGATGGACTCAGATAACTGGACATGTTTGGAACACCCATCACAGTTTTAGGTCACCCAAGACATAAAGGGGCTATGATGCCACCTAGGACATTGCCAATCATTGATTAACTCTTTTGGCGCCAAATATATTTTTGAGCTGTACAGCCCAGCACCGAGATTATTGTTTACAGTAAAAGCTTCTTACAACGACATGTTTGGTTTCAGGCAAATCGGTCGTTGTAACGAATTTGTCAGTGTAATGAATTTGGCCCATAACGCACCGACTGACCGTCATGATGGTCACTCCATAATGCCTATTGGTTGAAAAAAATATAATGTAGTGTTACCTAGCATGCATACTGTGTTGTAACAAGAACAATTTTATGAATTTGAAGGATAGTTTAGGCCTTACATATTTATTTCTTGAAGAAATCAAACATTATTCTTATTATTCTTTCATAGCAAAAGCTGTGAATTCACACTTCGATCGCTTGCTCTGTCGCTTTAATTTATGTGAGTCGTCCGTCGTGGGTCAGTGAACATCGGAGACAGTCGCGTGTCATTGAACATGAGCAACTTCAAGGCGATGGCCTGTCGTTGTAATAAGCTAGATTTCAATGTTAAAGGCACATTTGTTTGGCATTTTGCCTGTCAGTGTCAGGACAGTGAATTTTGTCAGCGTATCGAGCTTTTAACATTGTGGCAGATCGGTGGCAGAGGGAACAATTGACACTGTCCTCTTCAGACGAGGGATCTGGTCAGATATTTGTGTCGACAAATGTTGCCTTCCTGGAAACTTCCTGTTGTTGCATTGGACTTTATTTTAACCTGTGAAAAGGTTAAGATCCCCCATTCATATTATGGAATTATCTACCGCAAACATTCTATGTAACTGTGCATGTATGACAGTGTGGATTGTTGTCATGCATCTGTTCTAGTGATTTATCCTAAAGTTGTCTCTAATGCTGTAAAGTTTACTCTAACATTGTGATTACTGGGCGGGTAACTCCATGAATGATTAACCTCTGTTCCTGTCATTTTTTATGTGTACTTTTATCAATCGTTTCAGCCTATACTCCCATCTTAAGGAGGTGTCAGTGATCACCAGTATGTTTGCTAACGTTTCCTTGCTGCCACTTGCATGCTGGCAGTGTGAGTTTAATTGTTAAAATGAATAGTCTACACCAAAATTCGCATCCAAAGCTTTTGATAAAGTGCATTTTGGAAAACTTTTTAGAGTGTTATTTAGCAAAGGTTTATGCTCTGCAGTGACATTACTATTGCTCTCCATGTACACATGCCAGTCACTGGTCATCAGTTGGCAGGGTGTTAGGTCAAATAGCTTCGACTGTAAAAACAGCGTAAAACAAGGCGGCATCCTGTCACCCATACTATTTTGTGTTTATGTTGAAAAATTACTTGTGTTACTTGATCAGTGTGGTGTCGGTTGTCATATCAGTCATGTGTTTGCTGGTGCAGTGGCGTACGCCGATGACGTCACCCTGATGGCGCCGTGCTTGACCGCTATGCAGAAAATGCTTGATATATGTACCCAATATGCCAATGAATTTGACCTGAAATTCAATGCTTCGAAAAGCCATGCTTTGCTCTTCAATAGTCGTGAATACTGTTATCCACTGCAGCAATTGTTCCTATGTCATAATCCTATTGTTTTCGTTGATAGCGCAGTTTATTTAGGCCATTATATCGGGAAAGATGCACCAAAAAAGGAATCTGGAGAAAATTGCCAGAGACATTAATTGTAGGGTGAACTCTCTTTGTACCAATTATCAGTTTGTTCCTCTTGATATTATTAGTGTTTTGTTCACATCATATTCCCAGCAAACATTTGAATGGTGGCCCAAAGCTGGCCAATTTCGGACGCTTAGAGCGGCACGGAAGAGGACAAAAGTAATGTTGACATTACTACCTTGCACTGCGACCGTGCAGCAGTCCCGATGCCGAAAACATGGTGGCGTCGACACTGTCCTGCAGAAGTTTAAGAGATTATATAATTGTTATCTGCTCTGATCAAACACTGCAGTCGCCGTGATGCAGGACGTCCACCTTCCAAAAGGCAGTTTATCGGCGTTTATTTTCAAGCAGATTAAAAACATAATCTGGTTAACTCCCATTCATGTTGTTACGTAATGGTTCACAATTGCAATGTTTACATTTCAGCTAATCAATCTCGACCAGCCTTGTTTACTCAAGTTAAAGGCGTTGTAACTTTAAACTAGCACTATTAATTATAATTATTATATATATATATATAGCTCACTCATGGGGATGAAAGAAATCCAACACATAAAGCAAAATTCATATATATATACAAATGTTTTTATTAATAAAAATGACGAAGTGAGAAGAAAAATAAAAAAATGCTGAAGTCATCCTCTGCGGCGCGCGCAGCCTCAGCGGCCAGCCTTTTTGACGTGGTCGATTGCTGCCTCCCTCCGGGATGGTCTGGGGCGCCTCTCAACCATGCCTTCATGGCTTTCTAGACATCCACTTGAGTCGTTGTAAAGGAAGTGGAACGGGAGACACTCTGAAAATAAATGAACAAATAAACAACACTTATTTCGATGAGTTATGTGAAGGCCTCTCATGGCTATTTTTTCATGCGTCCTTCCAACATTGGCATTGAAATGCAGAAAAAAACACAAAGAAAACAAACAAAAAACAGCCTGAGTTTTGCATTTGGCACCGAAATGCAAAAAAAAAAAAAAAAAAAAAAAAAAAAAAAATATACAGTGGGAGTTTTGGTGGGTTGTAACTTCAAGTCGGAGATGGAATAGAACATTGATACGTGTTCATTAATATAGACGGGGAGAGAACAATAAACTCGTCAATGAACATTCAAATCCTAATGGTTAAACTGACAAAGGAAGTCATCTGTCCAGTGAACCGCGTGAACACTGTTGACTAATTCGTAAGCGAACTTCAAAACTCTTACCGAGTACTACAACCAATGTCTTGAATAATGCTGAATTAGAGCAGAACTTCACATAATTATACCCAAATGCACTTGATAATTATGCTTAACTTACCGTTATGAACAAAGAGATGTGTCGTTGAACGATCGCAAAAAAGATTGTGAAATGTCCATGTTCTCTGAGAAGGCTGACGACAAACTGAGCTGATAAGCAAGAAGAAATTAAATGTGCCGCGTTAAATCACACCAAAGTAGATCCGCACTCCGCAGAATAAAGTAAAGTAGTTCCGGGCGTGACACTTGCTTTCTTCGTGAAATAAGCGTTTGGATCTATGCATGCTCTGATGAAGTGGCTGAACCATCTTATTAGTTCCCTCAATAATTATGAAAATGCTAGCATATTATCATTATATCTGTTATCCGTAAATTTTACACCTCAGGATTTTTGCGTGTATTCATGAGCTGCACAAATTATAACTTTCGCGCGTTAAATTCCTCTTGTCACGCGTGGCTTGGTAACTTGTGGAGCAAACGCGAGTTGTTATTTAACTTTGGCGTTAACGCGCTCGCTTGCATATACGTTTTGAAATGTTGAACATTGTACTATGAATGTTGTATATGATTGTGACAAACTGAGCCAATGAGGAGTTTTAGTGAAAGCAAATGATTATAATGACGATTGATCAGGCTATTATTATTATTATGAATGATGAATAAAATATAAAAGATAAAATTTATTTTAATTTTTATGAAGTGTAAAATTCGCAAGGTGCTCAAAAACACTGCTGCATGGTACACATTAATGAAGCCTGTGAATAGCAAGACATAAAAAGATCCTTTTTAAAAACAGATAAAGATTGTGTAGCATGAATGTAAAAGGGTAATTGACTCCATAAACGAGGTGCGAAATGACTAAAAGAGGTAGAGTAAAACCGGTGTGATCTGGTGAAAGTAACGCACATAAACGTATAGCATTTTGCAATCTCACGCCTGGATTAAAATCAGAGGGGCAAAGAGTTAAAAGTTCGCTCAGGTGACAGACAGTTCATGAAGATATCAAAGTCATAAAGATAGTTTAAAAAAACAATTTGCCGCCTAATAGGTTGTAAGTAAATCAGCCTATATTAATAATTATTTATATATATCGTCCTTCAAGGCACGTGTTGGTTTCACGTAGGCCGCTCTGCATGCGCATTCCTCTCAATCAACATGCAACTGTTGCACCTATTGTACGTAATCATCTCATTTTTTTTAATGAAACGCACGCACACCTTAGTATTACAGTAACATGACAGTGACAGGCTTTCCATATTCATTCTGATGAACTATGATAGTGAAATATTTCATACTTGGTGGGGGAAGGGGATCGTTTGTGTTTCATGTGTTTCTTGTACAATTTTATACAATGTCATGGGAGTGCGTTGCGAACGTTCTACAAAAATATCGTTTGTAAGAGGGGACTATTCGCAAGAGGAGCAAGTGTACTGTTCATCTGTAACACTACATGATGACGATAGGATGGTCGATTTCTCACATCTGAGTCTAATGGCTACCCGGGAACACACACCGCGTCTCGCGCATGGGGGGAGAGCGTTTGCGCAATGTTTGCACAGATTAATATGTCGTGGCTTCATGCATCGCGTAGCTGCTGAGGAGGGGAGGAGGGATGTCGAGACTGCTGGGTTGATGGTCTTGTTTGCCAATCGTTCTCAATCAAACATTATCTTATTTAATGAAGGAATGTAAATAGCGGACAAGAGCGGACCAGCCAGCGTACGTTACTGCCGCTCTTGTCCTGCTTCCAGCCGAAACTGGCCAGTTTCGGTATGTTTGCTGGGATGTTCTAAGCTAGGAGCGAACGTTATGATTTTATAAACTCACTGCCAGTCGAGCAGCACGTTATGTTTTATTGCGTTTGGATCATGTGATCACTTCTGTTTTGATGAATCTGAAATATACACTTCATTCATTTTAAATCTTGTTTAAATCATCTTCTTTATTCGCTATCGGCAATGAGAGACTATACATGGTGTCAGATAATTAGAAGAACATACGCCCCTCACGCTGAAAGGATTTTTTAACCTTTATAACCATGAAAAAGTAATTTTTTGCTAAAATAGTGGATAACCACATGCGTTTGTGAACTTTGTGAACTGTGAAATAGTGACCTGACACAATCAGAGATCATGATGGCCACTCATGCCGCTACATTCACAAATCTGGAGGTGCCTGCGATAGACTGGTCAGCCCCAGATGTAAGCCAGCAATATACAGAGTTTCAAAACCTGTGTAAATTGTATTTTACCGGACCACTGGCATATACACTTCATTCATTTTAAATCTTGTTTAAATCATCTTCTTTATTCGCTATCGGCAATGAGAGACTATACATGGTGTCAGATAATTAGAAGAACATACGCCCCTCACGCTGAAAGGATTTTTTAACCTTTATAACCATGAAAAAGTAATTTTTTGCTAAAATAGTGGATAACCACATGCGTTTGTGAACTTTGTGAACTGTGAAATAGTGACCTGACACAATCAGAGATCATGATGGCCACTCATGCCGCTACATTCACAAATCTGGAGGTGCCTGCGATAGACTGGTCAGCCCCAGATGTAAGCCAGCAATATACAGAGTTTCAAAACCTGTGTAAATTGTATTTTACCGGACCACTGGCAGACACCGCTGAGGATCGCCAGGTCAAGTACCTTTTGCTGTGGGCAGGAAGAGAAGGGCGGCAGATTACAGACTAATGGACTCTTACTGAAGATGAAAAAAAAAAGCTGAAACCGTACTGGGATCGATTCAAGAAACACGTGCAGCCAAAGAACAATTTCAGGTTGGCTCGTTACCAACTGAGATCAACCAGACAACTGAAAGAAGAGCAGGTAGATGTATTGGTACAAAGATTTCGAGCAATTGGTAAAGACTGTGAATATGACGAATTGGATGAACAGTTGATCGATGCACTCATATTTGGATTGAACACAAGAGCCCTGTGGATGACTTCAATGATGTGTTTGACGGAGTTGGCTGTGTGCCAAGTGATTACAACATAGTGCTTGAGGACACCAATTGTGCATCCACCACGCAGAGTACCACACGCAATAAAAGAACCTCTACGCAAGGAACTAGATCTCTTTTTTGAGAACAACATCATCAGTCTAGTAACTCAACTGTGTGTGTGTTTCAAAACCAAACGACAATTAAGATCAAACTATGTCTTGACCCGAGACACTTAAAGGGAGGGAGAACTGGTTAAAAATGGACTTTGAGTCATTATTTGATGCACCAAAAATGATTCCTATGCCTGGCCTACACAAGGAATATCATCGCTAACGATTTCGCGGGGGATATATTGCTAATTAGGCGTGACGTCATGGGCTGTGATGAAACACCAAGTTCCCTATCTTTTACAATGGGTCTCGTCATATCAGCGTGTCCTGCGACTGAACCCCTGGATATTTTTTTTTTTCGGAAATAGATAGAATAATCATTTTGCCACCAGTCAGGGGCGAAAGAAAAAAATATTTTTCACTCTTTTTCTTATTTTAACAAGCGATTTTTTAAGACACCTACCATGGTTTCTCATCCTGAAAGAGTAAAAAGGTCAGCCAGAGTGCACCACGCATGCGCAATACTGACGCTTTCGTTTCGTAAACAACAAAGATGTCCTTTTATGGCGAAGATGCTTTGCTCTGATTGGCTGAACTCGATAACTTCACGAGGGCAATTAACGGGACCAATCACGGCAGGCCCTCAGCTGACGTTTGCCTCCTATATATATATATGTTTATTCGTTCCTCATCGAACATCACAATAATTCAATATAATAACAATAATTCAGTGAATATAATAACAATAACAACAATAATTCAGTGAGAGAAAAAAAAAAAAAAAAAAAAAAAAAAAATTAATGGGTACATAGCTCCCGTATAGAGAAATTAATATCCCGCAGGAGTTCGATATCATGAGCACTCAGATTCTGGTCCAGCTCAAACCCAGCTCTCAGAGCAAGGAGATCTCTGACCAAACCAGCCATCTCCTCATGATCGTTGCCGATTTTGAACAGAGCAGTTGCCATGGATGACAAACACTTTCCACAATATGATGACGGGATTTCTGAGTGACGTCACACAGCTTAGAGAACGAGCGGCTAACAGTAGAGCGACTGCCGTTCTGAACCAACTGAAAGCAGCACCGCACAGCACGGTTATTGCTTCTTTCCAAAGACCGAAGGAACCTGACGTTGCGGCACAGTAGCTGAATTTCAACATCAACATCATTGCAGACTGGAGCGAGAAAACATGAGTGAGAGCGCGGATGCAGATGCAGTATGCATCGAATAGCTTTACGCCATGCAGTGTAAAACCGATTTACTGACTGGTGTGAAAAGTTCCAAAGAACGGACCCATACAGAGGCATACAGAATGATTTGAACAGGTGATACGCACAATCGGGAGCAAGCCACTTAAAGTGGGACCGAATCATCCCGACCCTTTTGTTAAAGTCCTTGATGACATTATCAATAACCTCTTCCTCATTAAAAAACCCAATAACATTCCCCAGGTGTTTATCCTGAGCAGCACATTCGATTGGCTCATCCATCAGGCTCACACTGAATGCTGTAGAGGTGAGAGGATCGTTACAGCATAGAGGAATCAATATACTTTGCAATGGAAGCCATTTTCCCATAGGCGCAATGCTAACCCCAATATTCGGAATGCATTATTTCCTTACGCTTGCATCCAGGCATGGTGTTTTTGGCACGGAATGCTATCAATTGGTGCTATGAGTCAATAGGATACCACTTAAAATTTAGTTCCCCATCCCTTTAAGCAAAGTCACCAAATGTCCTCACTACGTGACACCAACACTCAACGACGTGCTCGAGAAGCTAAATGGAGCTAAATACTCCTCCATTGTGGATGCGAGATCAGGCTATTGGAACATAAAACTCATAAAGTTTGACCCTGACAATATTCAACACTCCTTTTGCCCGGTTTAAGTGGAACTGGATGTCATTCGGACTGATTTGTGCTCAGGATGTATTTCAGAAGCTAATCCACGACACATTTGCAGACCTACCAGGTGTCACTGGTATTGCAGACGACATCGTGATCGTTGGATTCCAAAAAGATAGGTCAGACCACGACCAAAACTTCCAAGCTGTAATGAAATGTGCACGTGAAAGAAACATCAAGTTCAATGAAGAAAAGCTGATCTTGAAACAGAGATCAATTCCTTTCTATGGACATGTGATCACGGATCAAAGTGTGAAACCAGACCCTCAAAAGGTCAAGGGCATACAAGCCATGGAACCACCAATTAACAGATGTCACAACACTTTGCTCATTTCTCGGAATGGCCAACTGCACGAGCCAATCCACCAAGATTTCAATTTTAATATTTTTTAAATCATCTCCTTTATTCGCTATCGGCAATGAGAGACTATAACCGTGAACACTGGTGTAAGGTGCTTGAATTATTAACTATTATAACCAGCTAATGTTAAAGTAACTAGAGTGTTTACCCATATCAGGTTATAATGTTCACGCACTTGAAACTAAAAATGATGATACACGTTGATTCTTCTTTTAAATGTGTACTGTTGTCATTGTCATGCATCTGTCATCTTTTTATTCATCCAGAAGTTTGATGTTGTTGCTTATAGCACATATTATGACATACATAAAAATTATATCTGATTGCAGTGGCTGCTTTGCTGCTCTCTTTTCATCTCTGAATGAGGGCCAAGGGAAATTGGATGATCAACAGAGGCAGCAAAACAACCATCTGATGATCCTCAAGATGCTGATTATGCATTTACTTTAATTCACAATTGCTACTCTCGTTGCAATCTTGCCGCATCATTTTCACGAGATAATCATTTTGTATATGATGACCAGGAGCAATCAGACTATTGAACAAAATCCACTCTGGGAAGGCTGACGGCTTTTTGAAGGGTAGTATCCAGAAGCTATTTGAAGCACAGAGTTGATGTAAGAGTCACAAACCGCCAAATCAGATACAGTGTATCAACCACACAACAAATGTGTCATCGAGCAGAAAAAAAAAAAAAAACAAAAAAAACAAACAAAACTCAGGTCTACCTTGGATTCACCCTGTTCTGAATGCCTATATGGTTGCTATGTCAATGGTTGCTATATCATCTTATATATATATATCGATGCCATTAGTTAATACAAACATTTCACTACTGTCTACGTGTGGTACTAGTGTGATAATTTTGAGATTGGATGATTTCTAAATCCTATGATGTCCCACTTAATTACATTATCTTGCTTTACTCAAGTTCAAGAGTTTTAAGGCCTTTCATAAATTTTCATATGTTATATCTACCCATAAACATCATAATCACTATTATCAGTTTGTTTGTAGAGCCTGCTAACAAAAGATGAGCAAGGCTCCAATTAACTTTTTTTATTGCAAGCAAATAATAGTTATGAGCAGTGGCAAGAGGAGTGAATAGAGGAACATGTTGGTAGAGGAAAGAGGATGGCGAACTGAATGAGGTAATTGTCGAATAGAGTTCCAATAATTTTTCAGACCAACAAAAGCAATGCATGTAGACTAACAGTGTAATGAACCAAGTGTTATGAGAGGTCAATACAATTTATTTTCGGCCTCTGAGTTCTGAAATGAGGGTTTGGCAGTTCTTAGGCTGATCAAATGCCTCATAAATATTTGGTATATGGTTCGCCATACAAGGCGACAGAGGAAAGATGGGCAAGGTTATCGACACCTGTTCTAGTGGTGAGGTGGTAAGCCTTGAGGATATTTTCCTGCCTTTCAGTTTCAGCTATTTTGAAATAGTAAGAAGGCCCATATTGTCTTTGGCGTGCTCTTTTTGACATTCTTAATAGCAGCAGTTGTGAAGATGAATGCATGCATGACCAGGATCCTGGAGATCATCTGATGGTTCTCCTACTGTCTCAGTTGAGTCATCTATCTCCTGAATGAGGGCCCAGTCCCTGGGCCTTCATTCAGAGATGGAGATAGACCATAGATCAACAACAACCACTGCAATCATATATAATAACAATCAAGCACCAGTGTATAGGCCTACACATATACTTACATACCTGCAAATGGAGCACCTAGCTATATAGAGTATAGACAACCACTTTTGCTTTCAGCATATATACATTATATATGTTGTGCAATTGGATTTTGGAATCACAGAGGAAGCCTGCAGAGGCAGCCCTGACACCAAGACTGACGGTGAAACACAGAAGAAAGGCACTTCCTGAGTGTGCTGCAACTGGTAAACGGCACATGACCTCAGTGAGTGAGTGAGTGATGGGGTTTTACGGCTCCACCCAATCTGATTGGATGATATGGGTGCCAGAACAGAAGGCCCGGGATCGAGGTTTCCCCCTACTTTTATCAATAAATCCCAAGGGTTCTTTATCCTGCACACCACCATAGACAGTAGTACACAGCGCCCGGCCTTGTTACACAGTTGGGCAGTACTGCAGAGTCACCAAAGAATTACAATTATAACGAATTACAATTATAATTCACAATCATAACGCCCATGGCCTGATCGGGTCTTGAACCCGGGACCTCGACCCCCATGGTCGGCATTGGATTGTAGTCAGTGGTTTAACCCACTGAGCTATATCCCACATGACCTCAGATAGCTGCTGAAACAAACAGGGAATTTAGTCACATGAAGGGTTCAACGTGATGATTTCTGAGGAAAAAAATAGTATGAACACTTTTAAGCAGTTTGAACAACATTCATACAGCGGAAAATAACCCTAAATTCATTTCACGACTATACCTGAAAAGACAGTTATAACTACACGAACAGAGAGCACGTTGAAAGCCGTTATTTCCAACTTATTTGCTAGGTAAAAACCCGAAATTGAGCGGAGAATACCTGAATTTGGTCTATTTAAAAGCGAAATACTCCCCCAGCAAACACAGAACGTTAGGCAAACGTGGGAGACACGTGTAGGTAACCTTCCCTAACGTTACAAAATAACGTTATCTAACGTTACTCAGGATGGGGGCAATAACGTTATCTAACGTTACCATGGTAACGTTAGGTAACGTTACTGTAACGTTATCTAACGTTACAAAAAATTTACACCTAACCTAACCAAAAATAACTTAACCTAACCTAACCTAACCAAAAATAACCTGCATAGTAACATGATATACATGCACCTCATGTTGTTTTAACGAACCTCAATTAAAGCCACTGCATAACGTTTAATCTCATATTAAGTTACCAAAACTTCATCAACCATTAGCTGCATATGTACAATTACCGGCACGTGTGTATCACGTTTGCCTAACGTTAAATAACCAAAAATTTACACCTAACCTAACCAAAAATAACTTAACCTAACCTAACCTAACCAAAAATAACCTGCATAGTAACATGATATACATGCACCTCATGTTGTTTTAACGAACCTTAATTAAAGCCACTGCATAACGTTTAATCTCATATTAAGTTACCAAACTTCATCAACCATTAGCTGCATATGTACAATTACCGGTACGTGTGTATCACGTTTGCCTAACGTTAAATAACCAAAAATTTACACCTAACCTAACCAATAATAACTTAACCTAACCTAACCAATAATAACTTAACCTAACCTAACAATAATAACCTGCATAGTAACATATACATGCACCTCATGTTAAACAAACAATATAAGAATGAAATCAAGATCCATCAAGTTTATTTATCCATATGAAATTAATTTATTTTAATTGACTGGACATGATCTTTTATCTTCAGTCCTCATCTTCTGACATCACAGGGGCAGGGCGGTGGAAGGAAGCATCCTCCTCCAAATCCTGAAAGACAAAACAAGTAGTCACTAAATGACCAGATTATTAACGGAGTTCAGAAGACTCCCTTTTTCCTTTCTTGGCTGAATGTGCTGAGGGCACCTGCATGTCCACCTTGAGCTCTCGGGGCAAAGATCCAGACCCTGTAAAACATTCACAAAATTAACAGAACCAGTTTAGAGGCATGAAGACTTACTAATGGTTGC
>KB293015.1:12005-32568 GCA_000328365.1 Capitella teleta | reverse complement strand
TGGAGATCGTGCTCTCGGCTAGGAATAGAGGCAGGGGAAAATACCAGCAGTGCGTGCGATGCGACCAGCGCGTCTCCTCGATCTTGTCAATGTCAATGACCCTATGAACTAGTATACTAGTACGCTTGACCGCGAATAATTATAACCCTACGCTTGACCGCGAATATTGCATGCCGCGAAAAAGTGCCTGAGGCATGAAACCGCGAAAGTTTCAGTCCGCGAATGATTCCTGTTCTACAGTAGCTAAGTGCAAAATAAATTTTGACCCAAAAAGACATAAATAAAAATTATAATTATGTTCTTTTCTATTATTAGAAATAAATAGAATTAAATCATTAGAAATGATATTTGTGAGGCTGCATTAATAATGGCCTGAGATCATGACCTGCCTAACATTCAAGCTTGGTAGCAGACATGTCATTTCATTCTTGCACTTGCGATGGAATTACTATGAGGCTAAAAAAGGAAAATATAACAGTGTTCGGTGTTATCTATGCTAACACCGAAGGATATAAGTCAATTCCATATTCATACGCAGAAGAAGAAAGCAAAAGAAAAACAAGATATATCAGTCAGAGACGTGAACAGGAATTATTTTTTTGGTAATTAGAGGAAGAAAGAAGAAGGAAACAAACCACACGAGGAATTATTTTGATATTATAATGCGCTCAAAAAGAAAATAATAAATTCACAATGTTTAACATATTATAAGCATGAACAATTTTTAATATTATATTTCATCTTGTAAAATATTGATCTGCCACCAAATAATTATGTTAATTATAAAAATGCTAGCCTACATTATATCTACACATTGATGTAATTTGATTTCAAAACTAACCATCAGGAAGCAAGATATATGCTAAATTAGGTTATGACCATATTTGGACATTCACATATTGTTACACAAAAAAAGTGCACAATGAATTATTGTTATAGATTGATCAAACACTACGGGCAATGTTTTTGTAATGTATGACATCAAATCTTATATTGCGAAAAAAACTATAAAAAAAGTCATAACGATCTTGACCTCAAAAAACATGATTGAAATTTATAATTAGATAGAACAATAATATTATCAACTATCACTGAAAATTACCGTGTGATACCGTGCTTGACGAAGAAGATATATTAGTTTGAAAAATCACATTTTCACAATTTCGGCTATTACGCAATATTATGCTACTGAGCATGCAAAGTACGAAGCTCACTTTCGTTGGAAATGACACATTGAACAATTTACTGAATGAGATAGAGGTAATCAAACTTGTCACCTATTTATGATCATTGTGACCTTGTTCTTTAACCTTTGACCTATAAAATACTTTCGGAAACGGATATTGTCATACTTTAATTATAGAGATAAGAACGAGTGACACAGGGGGAAAAAAAAGTACCAAAAAAACAAACACAGCAACATAGCTAGAAATTAAAAGGAAGAGTTTTTCCAAAGAAAAAAATATTAAAAACTAAACTTGGATGCGCTATTGCGCTATTTGGAGTCTATGGATGAATAATGCTCCTTTTGATCAATTACTAGCTACCCATGCCAGCAAATTTTAACTTCTTCAATTCGCAGAATGAATTCTTCTGTCTCCAGGAATCCTGTACTGCCTTATGATTTAAGATTCCCCTCCAATATTTAACTGGAAGTTACTTTAGGATTCCGTCCTATATATAACTGGAATTTACCTTAGGATCCTCCTCCTATATTTAACTGGAATTTATCTTAGGATCCCCCTCCTATATTTAACTGGAATTTACTTTAGGATTCTCCTCCTATATTTAACTGGAATTTACCTTAGGATCCCCCTCCTATATTTAACTGGAATTTACTTTAAAATCCCCCTCCTATATTTAACTGGAATTTACCTTAGGATCCCCCTCCTATATTTAACTGGAATTTACTTTAGGATTCCCCTCCTATATTTAACTGGAATTTACTTTAGGATTCCGTCCTATATATAACTAGAATTTACCTTAGGATCCCCCTCCTATATTTAACTAGAATTTACTTTAGGATTCCGTCCTATATATAACTGGAATTTACCTTAGGATCCCCCTCCTATATATAACTGGAATTTACTTTAAGATTCCCCTCCAATATTTAACTGGAATTTACTTTAGGATTCCGTCCTATATATAACTGGAATTTACCTTAGGATCCTCCTCCTATATTTAACTGGAATTTATCTTAGGATCCCCCTCCTATATTTAACTGGAATTTACCTTAGGATCCCCCTCCTATATTTAACTGGAATTTACTTTAGGATCCCCCTCCTATATTTAACTGGAATTTACTTTAGGATCTCCCTCCTATATATAACTGGAATTTACTTTAGGATTCCCCTCCTATATTTAACTGGAATTTACTTTAGGATTCCGTCCTATATATAACTGGAATTTACCTTAGGATCCCCCTCCTATATTTAACTGGAATTTATCTTAGGATCCCTTTCCTATATTTAACTGGAATTTACTTTAGGATCCCCCTCCTATATTTAACTGGAATTTACCTTAGGATCCCCCTCCTATATTTAACTGGAATTTACTTTAGGATCCCCCTCCTATATTTAACTGGAATTTACCTTAGGATCCCCCTCCTATATTTAACTGGAATTTACTTTAGGATCCCCCTCCTATATTTAACTGGAACTTACCTTAGGATCCCCTCCTATATTTAACTGGAATTTACTTTAGGATTCCCGTCCTATATTTAACTGGAATTTACCTTAGGATTCCCCTCCTATGTATAACTGAAATTTACCTTAGGATTCCCCTCTTATATATATTGGAATTTACATTAGGATTCCTCTCCTATATATAATTGGAATTTACCTCAGGATTCAGAAGACAGGAATTAGCATCTTCCATTTGGCGTGTTTTTTCTGTCGACTAACCAAAACAAAACAAAATAAAAATACGAATAAGCAAATTACCGAGTGACATTGACAATTAGTTATTAACATAGAACATAGAAATAGATGTAAACAGACTTAATTGATGCATAAATATCAAAACAATAAAGGAAAAAAGAGAGTAGATACATGAATTCTAAAGAAAAGAGTTGCGTGAAGTCAATTTTTTTTTTATTAATGAACACTTGACAAAAACATAAAACTGTTAATGAAAACATAATGATGAAGGTAAGGAGGGTTTTCTGTCATGATTATGACATCAACGCCGTTTAAAGATCCACAGACCATGGCCTGAATTCATTAGATGTAGAGCTCTGAAATCAGAAAACAAAACTAAACTGATTTGTGACCGAGAACTTAGTATCCTGAGTCGTCGAATGAAATAAATATTCGATTTCACGTGCGACTCTTTATCTAGGCAGTAAAAACAACATAACACAATATGGTACAATACCCTTTGATCAGTGAATTGGTCGACGCAAGCGAGACGAATACGCTCGCAAGTAGCTGGACTGTTGAATGGAAAGATGGCCTCTTTGCGAACGCATTTCACCGCTTCTTTGATGGCAAAAAAGACGGAGGCAGAGAGAAAGAGAGGAGGCTCTCCAATCGCCTATAATCACAACATCATGCAAGAATAGGCTGATATTGCAATCAACGCACCTTGGACGAGTAAACGGCTTTTGGGTTTGAACTTCCATGAAGCAGAGAAACGTTAAACTCCAAAGGAATATCACTCAGGGAAGGGATTTTGTACGCGGCAGGGCCCAGCGTCAGCAGACTGCCGTCCGGAGAGGTGCGCAGTTCTTCAACAGTGAACATGCCGTATCCCTGAGAGACACGGTGAGTAATTCAACTTCGTCTCAATATTGAGCTGACCTGCACGAAGGCACCTTCAATTTGTCCAACGTCAATAGCTGGGTTAAGGCTTTTTCCAACGTCCATCACAATGTCTGTACGCAGCACCTTGAGATTGAATTATATTCACATAAGCGTCAATGTCTTACTTTCAATCTCACTTACCGTGTGGTCTCCTGTTAGGCAATCGATCTCGACTTCAGAGCAAGCTGCTCCCTGGGTGAAGTAAGCAAACGGTTGTCCTTCTCCAGCCTCCCAATCAAACCCAATATCAGGTGTCCTATCAAATGCAAACACAGACATCGTGTGGGGCAGCAAACATTTAAACGCACAAACCGATAGAATCCTGCGGCTGAGAGACTAACTCGGTCGAAGTATGCAGCGCTGACCTGAAAATAGGAAAGTTAATGCAAGCTTTCTGCAGTCAAGTCAAGCATACCAAATCTTCCCATTTGAGAGATGGGTTCTTTTCTTTGTAAGGGTGCAATCTCTTCAAAATGATCTCACAAGCAAGCTAAAGAGACAATTTGGTCGTAGATTAAATTAAAATATATTTTAAGGGCCTTGCATCACAAACTGACCATTAGAGCCATTCCATTGAGGTCCGAACTGGCACTTCCAGCTGTTGCGGAAGAATTCGGCACAGTGAAAGTGTTGGTTTCGCTTATGTGAATCAGGTTGATGGGAATGCCAAGTGCTCGTGAAGCAACTTGTGTCATTTTAGTGTGAAGCCCTTGGCCCATCTCAATTCCCCCGTGAGTTACAAGAACAGAACCATCTGTATACACATGCACCAATGCTCCAGCCTGGCGAAGAAGAAGATTTGTTATGAACACGAAGCTTGATGTCGATGCTGACCTGGTTGAGGAAGGTTGTGGTGAAAGAGATGCCATATTTAACCGGTGTCAATGCCATGGCTCTCTTGCGCCAGGGGTTCTTTGCATTGAATTCTTTCAGTGAATCTTTTCGTTGCTCATAGCTGCTCTTTTTGATAACTTCATCCCAACATTTGAGGACACTGCAGTTGATGATTGGTTGGCCATAGAAAGTAACATCGTTCTCTCGGTACAAATTCATTCTCTGAACCTGAAGCCAACAGAGTAGTTAGCAATATGTGATAATAAACGCAAGGCAGCCTTTCCTACCTGGTCTGTCGGTTTACCAAGTTGCGCTGCAATGTCTCGCATGAATGTCTCTGTGATGATCATGGCTTGAGGTCCTCCAAAGCCCCTGAATGCTGTGCTTGATGGGGTGTTGGTTTTGCAGAGTAATCCAGTGACTCTGGCCGACGGGAAAAAGTAGGAATTGTCCGCATTGAGCATGGCTGTTTCTAAAACCTTCAACAAAAACACACATTATGAATCAAATCGAATGCCTCAATGTACCAACATCGCACGATACATCCATTGTATGTCCACAGTTAGAATACAGTTGTATGTCCACGGCTAATACTTTGCCCTCATTATCAAACGCCACCTTAAGTATAATTATGATGGTGTGATGACCAAGTGAATTGTTAAATCAAGAACCTTATAACGACCGAGGAAAGGATGTCGACCACCAGACATGACCATGTCTTCATGTCTCTCGAGAACACATCTTACTGGCTTCTGCAATCTGCAACATACGAAAGAGATCAGTATCATGCAACTGGATTTCTGTTGTCAATAGAAACCTCAGAGATCATTATAATTATGTAAAAACAACTTTGGTCTGAGTAATACTAACTTATGGGCAGCAACGATTGTTGGATTAGACACAATGTTGCCTCTCGATTCTTTGCCCCCAAAGCCACCACCTGAAAATCAGAAATATTAGTTTGGTTATTGTACTGGTCTGTTTCCCTCTATCTTTATACCCAATCGTTTTGCTTTAGCATTGATCCGGTTCATTGGCACCCCAAGCGCAGATGCACCCCATTTCTGTGAAAATTGCAAATACGACAGTTGAAATTTCGATCGAGACTCACTACTCAACCTGTGCAGAAGTGAGGTTCTGAGTGGAAGAAATAATCTCAACTTCCCCGTCTTCACCTTTGGGAATAGCGATGCATGAGTGCGTTTCCATGTAAAAGTGTTCCTGTCCTCCAACTCGCATCTCCCCCTCGAGCACATTTGGGGCTTCATTCATGATATTGTCAACATTCTCTCTTTCAATTTTTCTGATATCCTCGAAGAATGATTCGGCTTCAATAGCTTCCTGAATGAAGAAGAATATAACAACACTTGGTGTATCGCAGTCGAATTACTTCGCACCTCGATAGTAATGATCGAAGGCAGCTCTTTGTACTGAATTTTCACGGCTCGAGCTGCTTTCTTAGCTGTTGCAAAGTCCTTGGCAACAACCAAGCCGATGATCTGGCCTTGAGAGGTAACCTAGGAAGCGCTATTTTCAGTGACGTTTTAAAAGCACTATGTTTGGGAGGTACCTGCTTTGAAGCAAATATCTCTTCGTCTTGGATAATTGGTCCGGTAGAGTTTGACCCAGGAACATCCTCATGAGTTATGACATCCACAACGCCACGCATCTTCAATGCGGGAGACGCATCGACATTGATCAGCATTGCATGTGATTTAGTGCTCAGAACAAATGCCCCATGCAACTCATCTGAAATTTACATTACGGTCAAAAAAAAATGTATTTAATTAATTATTATTTTTTTTTTAACTACACAAATATGATATCATCTATCAATGTATACATGCATTGTATTTTGTGTGAAAATAAATGATGAATGACTATGGTTCACAGAATGAGAAAAAGATTTACTTTCATAACTGGTAATGTCATCCAGGTAAACGGCTTCTCCAGTTGCATGCTTTTCTGCTGAAAGATGCAACATCATTTTACCAACTGCGTCCCCATCCTGATCGATGGACACATATTGGGCCGCTTTTCGTTTTGGCATCTTATCATATTGTGCCTACCGATGAGTATTGAATTGGTGCGTCTAGCTAGCAAATGTGCTTCCCACCCTTTGTATGTTCAGGGTTGTTCGCGACGCTTGTGTAAAACTTGAAGAAGAGGCTGACGGCCAAAGTGTTCCTGTATGTTTCCTTTCCACCAGAAGCTCCATCAAAGATGTGAACGTCATCTCTCAACTTCTCAGTGGCAATTTCTATCAAATCCTGATTCCATTCCCTGCAAATCACTGTTTTTAGTGTCAGAAATACAGGGAGACCTTTCATATCATAATACGGTACATGGGAACTATTTGGTTTCATTATGCACTTGCCTTCCATGGAGTGTGCCCATGGTCTGCTGGGCTAAGATTGCTGAGCTTGAAACGCCACCAAATGCAAGCGCAATATCTGTGATCACTCTGTCTTTCAGCAGTACTCGCATTCCGGCATTCACGATGCATCGATCATCATGCTTCCTCTGCGATATCTTGAAGAATTCGAAATACTCGTTCTGAAACACTAAAATGAGGATTCAAGAAAAGCTAAATTGATGCTAACCTTTCGGGTAAACGGAATGTGCACAGAGACAATGGTTTCAGTTTCTTTAAGTGAAATATTGCCCTTTCCACGGAAAAAATCAGCATCCATCTTCACGGTTTTCTTTCCATCTTTTATGAGAAAAAAGAGACCCCAGCAGAATGCCAGTACGAAATTGCTTAATTGATATATTTCATACCGATCGATGCAATCTCTAATTCACATCCAGCAGCCAGGAACAATGGATTCAGATCGGAGAAGGCGTTTGCAGCTGCAATGTTGCCTCCAACACTCTGATAAAATGAATTAAACCTCTGACACGAACAAGGAAAATGTCATACTCACGGCAACATTTCTGACTTGTTCTGCCCCAAATCGATTTAAAGCCTCTACCAAAGCTTTGAACACCCCGCACTGATACTCTACAAATAGAATTGGGAACGTTAAGTCAAAATAACATGGTAATATTAACCTTCAACTTCTTGGATAATATCCAGGAGCGCTTTCTTGAGATCTGTCATGGTAACAGATGAGCCGACTTGCAAGCCATTGCTCTGCTTCCTAACAAACCCAAGCTCTTTGATGTGAAGTGCTGCAATCACCACGGGGTACTCTTTATTCTTTATATGCTGTTCAACACCTGATAAACATCGATATCGGTAATGACGATTCATAGATTGCTCAAAGTTCTACCCAAGAAAGTGTTCCCAGCCACCAGCTTGGCTCGAGGGAATTTTTTCTTCAGCTCCAGCAGTTCTTTTAGTGTGTTGGGACGATACCAGGTCATGCCCTCTCTTGAAAATATCAAAGTCTTGTCGAAGAAACTATCGCAATGAATCTGAAAGAATTGCAATTCGTAATAATTATGCTTCTTGAAAATATGTGGGCTTCAGGCAATTTGAGAAATGTACGTTATCATGTCAAAATACTTTCATCCTTCTGGTCAAAAAGGACAGAAAGGCTTCAGGGAGGGTACCTGTAATTCTGGTGGGAAAATCGGTTCCTGTGTGGACTCGTATACGGGGAAAATAGGCGTGATAGACTCCAATTCATTGAGGGGAGTGAGATCTCCATTGACAACAGTATTAGAGCTGGCTTTGCAGCAATTCTCTCCCATTGGGCAGGTAAAGTCCTGAAAGTTCAAAATCAAATTGATTGGGAATGATTTGATGTGAGATCCAGACATACATTGGAAAACGTCTTGAATCCATCCAGAATCGGTCGATAACCAGTGCAACGACACAGATTACCTAATTATTGCAGACAAATATGAACAAGGGATGTTTATTTGGCAAATGGAAGAGTTATACCTTGCAGAGCTTCTTCGATTCTCTCCATGGATGGGTGAGGATCATTTCTGAGCAGTGTGTACATGGACATCACCATTCCAGGAGAACAGAATCCGCACTGCGTGCCGTGAGATTGAGCCAGTCGCTCTTGGATCGGATGCAGTCGTGTCTTTGTGTTTCCGATCCCTTCGGTTGTGGTCACGGCAAAACCATGAATGTAGCACAAAGGGGTGAGGCAAGCGTTCACTGCTCGGTGCCTGGATCACAAAATGCATCTCATAAATGCCTCAATACTTCGATGTGAATATCATTTGTATCCATCGAATCCCAAACACTGTTTTGTCTTATGAAGTTTAAGCATTATTATAAGTCGTTTGTTTCAACATGTCTGTAGTTGTTTTAATACACAGTGTTGTTGCAATTCATCCAAAGTAAACTACTTCCAGAGACCAACAATATATGAGATACTCACTCGATCTTGCTGCTTTGAGGGTCAAAGGATGACAGCATCACAGTGCATGCCCCACATCCTCCTTCGCCACACGCAACTTTGGTTCCGGTCAAGCGTACTGACCATCGTTAAAGATTCGTCAAATTATAGCTAGCATGGGGGCATCAATTTTGGTATGTCATATAAAAATAATGGTTCGATCAACGTCTGAGATTATGAAATATTGAAGGATACATTTGTTGCGAAGGTAAAATGCAAGTGTCCATTTTGGATTGGGATTTGTTTCTATGATCTGGAAAGAAATCACTTTTGATTGCTCGAGTTATGGTATGGGTGTCTGAAGTATAGCCTAGCATTTTGGGGCCTATTTTTCACCCAGCTTTGACATGGAACATGACGTCACTGTTTGAACCTCGTTCTGGTTCGTGGCTAAGGAGGTCCGAACCCAGAACCATAACCATCTTCCGGTTCAACGCAAATCTCGAAAATTCGGATCGTTAACTTGTTATGCATGTGTGAAATAATTATGTGTATAAACCTCTTGACACAATGATGACAAGTGGGCGAGTCGTTGGATATTCTAAAGGGGTGTTATTCATGCAACTTCATGCAACGTATTTTTGGTTCAAATCATTTTCCGGCTCAGACAGTAGTTCAGTAGTTCTATGTGTAAATTGAATGGAAAACACTCCTAGACATATTCATTGACGTGCTACAGAGTCAGGAATTTTAGCTTAAACTTGATGCACAACCCAATTGAAATCTTGAGATATTTTAATTGGGCAAATAGAGCATTACATGGCGTCTGCGCGTCCCCATAAATTCAGAAACAGGTCAGGACGCAAAAGTCAGACCCAGGGCATCGTGATCGAAAGATAAAGTAATAGACTGTGAAGTGAATACTCATCAAGTTATGTCTGCGATCACTGCGCACCGAATTTTGGCTGAGGTAGAAGATATAGACTTAGACAGAAAGAACTTTGTTAAAGGTGGCCGCGACCCTGGTGGGAATGGGCATAGGCGTATGAATGTGATTTGGTTTTACGTCTCTTGCCAATCGCCTTGGGTTAAACAGGCGTCAAATTGCTATGAGAATTGACTTCGATGTCATGTGAACAGTATGTTAGCAAAGTTTCCACTTGTCTTTTTTCGAAGGTAATTGTCGGTGGTAAAACTCATTCAGAAGCTGAGGACATAATAATATATATTATGTGTACAACTTCCGAATTAGTTATCCGGTTCGGTTTCGTGATTTACTTATCAATAATATATTGCATATCACTCAACCAATTCCATGTGTGCTAAAGCATCTTTTAATGACTCATTAGAAAAGCCATATTCGATCAATAAAAATATGGGCAATTCAAGGAATTTTTAATGAATAAATAAAAAAATTCATGGGTGCGCTATTTTCGCATATTAGACAGTTTACACCAATGTAATGCTCCTGAATTCAAGCATTGGGATAAAAAAAAAAAAAAAAAAAAAAAAAAAAGCGAATTTTAATTCCGTAATAAAATTAAATGATTGCATTTTTGGGTAGCTTTTTGGGTTAAATTGATGGAACCCGAGAATGCCATGAGAATAAAAACAAAATTGTTAATAGAGTACAAAGTGCCATCTGGTTTGTGTTGTTTCGGTGTATATAGTAGGATTATTCCATAATATTGAAGATATTGTCTTTTTTTCTCGAAAGATTAATGCTCCCTTGAGGTATATTATGCTGCAATACAAAAGTAACACGTTACTATGTTTAGTCTGTTTATCGTTGGGAATCCATTGACCTTGAGCCAATCAGTGACCTAAGTAACCTTTACGATTATATTCCATGAGATTTTTTTTTTTTTTTTTTTTTTTAGGGGCAAATTCATTTGCGAAATAAATGATATATATATATTGCTATATCTCGAAGGCTCTATTCGTTGAATGTTTTATATTTCGACCGCTGTATTTTTGTAGATAGAAATGAAAATGGTAAACCCTGGATAAATAGATAAATCTTAACTTTCATTGGGCCACGTGTTTGACTTTATTAGGCCGCGTGTTTGGACGACAGCAATGAATTCAAATACTAATGACGCCAATTTAGGACAGACATCTTTTACACGACACTATATATATATTCAGTTGATAAGTTTTTTTGACGTATTACCTGATATTTATGCACTCAAGAGTTATACATAGAGAGAAATATACTTGCATTGATAATTTAGGTATTAGGTATTAGGTATATTCTAAATATTGTAATCATTTGGGAGGACTTATTAATGATATAAAATTGTCAATTGACATAATACCATGCTTATTTAGAGTCAGGATTATTATTATACAGAGTGGGCCAGAAGTAATCCAATTCCATGTTGAATATGTCAACGCTATTCAACGGCGCTGCGAATTTCTGAAGAAGTGTTACAAAACAGATTACTGGGTAAACATCCCGCAATGATGTCCGGGATCGAACCCCTTTCCAGCTAGATTGACTATAAACTGCACGCATGCCTTGTAATTTCAGTTATTGCTTAATTTCAATTATTAATTGATATTTTCTTCTCATAGTTCTTAGAAAACTTGCATAGGATTCTGATTGCCCAGGGACCGGGGTTCTATATACAGATTATACTACATCTATGGACAATCTCAACTAAAACAAACACATATCAGACCAATGTTGTTGCCGTTATTGATCTCTTCGTTACTCGCATGCACCCTTGTTTGCATATCACACAACTTACTTTGCTTGACAACAATGTCACATCAGAAGCTCTTAACCCTCGAATATCTGACCTTTCACCCGACCCAGACACTCGGTGTGATCAACTGAATGTTTCAAATACCCTTTTGAACAATGATTCTTTGCCTTCACCAATTGATCGTTCAATTTCTCAGAAGTTATGTCAACCAAAAACAAAAAAATCCAATTAATCAAGGGCTATTCACATAAGATGACAGATTGCTCATTAATTAAGACTCATAGTTTATCTCCGTTTCACAGTGAAGATTCTCTTACCTTTCGACCGTTCACATAAAACACCAAGTCATCCATTTTGCTCCTTTGCTCCATTAAAGACCTCTCTTCGAACTAATGTCAACATTCAAGAAAATCTTATTTAAAGGACACAAGTCTCACTGTGAGCGTTCTTTTTATAACTGAGTGCATAAATTGTGGTTCAAGTTGTCAACTACCTCGAACTGAAGGCAAGCGGCTTTCAAATCTTCTCAAAAAATGCAGAAGGCATGATGGGTGTTTACGGCCTTGTTACACAGCTGAGCAGCGCTGCAGATTCACCGAAGAATCCTAGTTACATATAATATTATAACGAATTACAATTATTATTAATAATTAGTTAATCCATGTTTGCGTCTACAAGAATATTATACATGGCGCACAAGTCTATTCTCTTCATTTTCAAACCGTTCGCGACCAGGAATTGATTTTATATCGCAGCCAATCCGTGAATCCGGTAAACATTATTTCGAGTACTCCCATAACAAGATGTCTTTGACAGACAATAAAATTAACTGGAACGAAACTCCAACGAGTACTTTACTCAAAAGCAATCAGACTTTTGAATAATTTGCACTCCGGCAAGGCTGGCAGCTTCATGAGGCGATGAGTCCATAGCGTAGTATTTTCTATTGTAGCCTAATTGGTCGAATTGTAGACTGAAATATGTGAAGAATGTGCCTATACCCTAACAACAACTTATGCTAGTGATATCCGGATTGCTTTCACACTTTATTTACTTATTAAGTGAGTAGCCTTCCAACAAAGCCAAAGAAGCACTATTCTATTTTTCCCATTACTCATCCTAATGATTAAAGACCAGAATAAATTGGTATAACGAATTGAGTATAGACCAGAAAATAAACATAATGATTTTTAACATTTTACATAGAATATTCATTTCAATCATTATGTCAACAAATAATGGTTGAATGTATCATAATATTAATGGTAAGATAATATGGCATACAAGTATGCATGCATGGTGATCGAAAGATCACACCCCGAAATTGAAAAGGATCCTGTCGTGGAGGGAGTTCCAGGCCTCTACCACGGCATTCCTCTGTTGGGTTGTGAGGATCAGTCTGGGGCTCTCTTGACGGCCGAATGATGCCAACAGGGACATCCACCTAAGCATAACCAGTAATGGGTTGCTCACTGCACATATATGTCTACATGAACGAGAATGATTTGAATCTGTAGCATTGAAGAGCTAAAAAAACCCCTACAACTGATGACTGGTGCTCCTCGGCCACACCCTTGTTGGATATTACACTGCGAGCAGGCATGAAGTGGGCATGTAGAGCGTGGTCCTCTGCTTCTTCCTCACCATCTTTCAGCCCGGAATCCCTTAACTCGAGGCTTTCCTCCTCTCTCAGTCCTTCGGCGCTTCCTTCAACAATCAACCCCCCCCCCCAAAAAAAAAAAAAGAAAAAAGAAAAAAAAGCTCTGCTTGAAGAGGTAATCCAGGCGAGAGGTTCACTGGAATTATTAACTGACGGCCGGCCGGTGAAAATTCGGTTCCGGAACACACCAAAGAGACGCTTGCAGCGCTGGTTAATCAAGTGTGTACATTCGGTCAGGTGCTTTCTGTCTCTTCTGCCCATGACGCTCTCCTGTCGGCATTCCACCTCGCAATGCCGCTCGTCAGGTACACCTGGTACGGCCGTGCTGCACAATAGGGACCTGAAGCAGACGAAGAATAAAACAATAACAGATTAGCCAAATTCCAAGAACCTACCAGGAATCATGCACTTGCCGAAGTGATCGTTGCCTTTCACCGCAGCTAGCCTGGCCTCAGGTGATCGTAGCGTCCGGCACGGCTGTCTCTCGGACATGGCCCCTCATTATGCATCTTTAACTTAGGTAGCATCATGTCGATTTGCATAAGGAGAAAATTAGTATTGGAAGTGGAAGGATAGAGTGAGGCACCGTCTAGTTTGCCTGCTATGCAATGCAACTCATCAAAATACTACGCAATATACAAAGATATACTATACTCATTTCTTTGTATCCTCTGGCTTCGTCTTAACCAAATATATCCATTGGTTCAAAGAAATTCATTTGTTGATGATGAACGAATGTACAATTTATATTTGTGTTTAATATTAAAAATGAGAAATTCGAAAATTGTGTTTCTAATTTGAGAGATATATGGTGATCAAATGTCTGATCGATTGCATGAATTCGTCTATATAAATACACTCTTTATCGGGTACTTTTATTATGCATATGTGCTTGGACTTGCAACGAGAAGTATCCATTTGCATTTCGTTATAAGAGTAAGAAGGGACATGCACCGCGAGACCGCATGTAACAATGTATCTGACATGAATGATTATTGAATTGACTTCAATGAGGCAAATGAAGGCATATAGAGCACACAGAACAGCATGCTGAACGATTAAATACATTATTACTACCACACCTAATTTTACTAGATGATATGCATGGATATTCAGGGAGGGGCATGGGCAGGGGTACTACATCCAGGACATGTGTGCAGTATTACAAGCATTGTCAATGTTGAATGGATGTGAAATGGTGAAAACAAAAGTAAAAACTAAAACAACAAGAACACAAACAAACCAAGAACCAATTGAATCGATTTAATTACACTAATTAATTAAATATTTTGTATAAAGTCAACGATAAGCGCCTTGATCAAAAGCCTTATCTAATATTGATGCATCAATTTCAACTCGATCAACATTAACAAAGTAAAAAGTGTGAATTGATTAGCAAAATTATTCATCAAATCTGTGATCAAGTCTTGCATGAGGCCTGCAGGTGGGCTCCGCGCTCTGATCACACGCAATTTCACATTCATTTTATGAATTGTCTCAGCATCATCTGTGAAAGATATCATAATTTATTAAATGTTATTAAATAGCACACCGAGGTTCCTAATAGACGTGGACGGATTGATGTTCTTACCGTCAAGTGTCAGTGTTGGGCGATGGGTTGGCTGACTGCACATCGGATTTGGACGCTGAATCACAAGCATCTCAGTCTTGTCCTCAATGAGAAGACTGAGATGCTTCCATTAACTCTGCATTTAATTTAGAAGATAACGTGAATGCTCTGTGCCGGATTATGTTCTTCCACGTTAATCGCATTTGGAGAATTCGCGAGTACCTCACAACATCTGCAACTCGCGCCCTGATGCAGGCCCATGTCATCTCCCGTTTAGACTACTGCAATGCGCTCTTTTACGGGCTTCCCGTCGTAGTGAGAAACAGACTCCAGAAAGCGCAAAATGCTGTTGCTCGTGTGGTCGTGACAGCGAAGAGAAGCGATCACATCACGCCAATTCTTCTCCAGCTGCATTGGCTACCTGTCGAATTCAGAGTGCAGTGCAAGATTTGCCTTATGACCTACAAAGCCCTGCATGGCTTAGCACACGCGTAAATCGACGAACTGATCAGCGTACATCGTCCAACTCGTCGTCTGAGGTCGTCCTCCGATATACGAATAAGTCCTGTGCAATACAAACTAAAAAGTGTGGTCGGTTGTTGCTTCATTTCTGTTTCTCTTTTTTTTTTTTTTTTTTGGAATGGACTACCCCAAAGTGTTCGCCTCTCATCACACCTACTTGAATATAAATCAAAACTTAAAACACACTTTTTCCGAAAAGTTTTTTATGACATATCTTAACAAATCAACTTTTTATCATTTTATTTATATTTTATTGTACATCGCGTTTGAACAGTTTTATTTATTTCTGAATTTCGCGATTCATAAGTTTGAATAAATAAATAAATAAATAAATAAATAAATAAATAAATAAATAAATAAATAAATAAATAAATAAATAAATAAATAAATAAATAAATAAATAAATAAATAAATAAATAAATAAATAAATAAATAAATAAATAAATAAATAAATAAATAAATAAATAAATAAATAAATAAATAAATAAATAAATAAATAAATAAATAAATAAATAAATAAATAAATAAATAAATAAATAAATAAATAAATAAATAAATAAATAAATAAATAAATAAATAAATAAATAAATAAATAAATAAATAAATAAATAAATAAATAAATAAATGTAACCATAATTTGAGGTTGTAACTTGTATGTTTGGCACTCACCAGTCAGTATATGATGCAGACACCAGCAGCAGATCAAGCTGATGCAGATATGCAGATTCAAATCCAATTCAAATCTTCATTTATTGCAGCAATATTTATAGCCAACAGGTCCGTCTAAAACAGATAGATCACATGTAAATTATGCAATGAGCAATCTTATAAGTTATAATCAAGAAAACTGAATTCAAGCAAAACTAGTACCATTTATAGATACTAAATATATTTCCAACAGAAGTCTTCTTCAGGTTTATATTGATATTTCTATGGTGATCATTCCGGGAATCACAGAGGAAGTCATAAATTAAGTTTATTATAAGAATGTATCATGCATCTGTGTTCAGAGCCGACATTGCATGCTCATTTCATCCGGATCGTCGCTCGATGCCATATCACTTTACTTAATCATTTAATTATTGACACATGTGAGTACCGCAGTTGATTATATAGTGGATTCTTGCATTGATAACACATGCCTTTATTAATTATTGGATTTAGAAATGTGGTAGAATATCTGTTATTGAATGCGATATAGTGACCACCTACGATGTTAACTCCAACGAGATCTAACTTGATACATATATAGTCAGCATGGATCAAATGAGCATGACATGCCCATACAAGTATTACGCTTGTACACACGGTTAATTACATTACTCACTTTATCTATACATACATAATCGAAGTGTTCGAAAAAATTGTTGGTTTCACTATCTAATCAATGAGAGTTAAATTTCTAGGTGGTCACGTAGATCGATGAATAAGGGATTTTGTACCTCAACCTATTATTGTTGGGCTGTTGCCAGGGTGATATCAGTAGATCAGGTTCAGGCAATTATGCATATACAGCACAGAGCCACTACTAGTGCATGTACTAGTATTAAGAAATAATACCCCTCACTGCATCAGTATTTAGTGCTACTATATATAGCATAGATACATCGGGCGAAATCTATATAACCATGCCTTCTCGCTGTGTAGTATGTCAGCTATGCTCTATAGTACATATACATATAATATTATAGGCATTGCACCATGGGCAGTGGGCCCACGTGAATAGTATATACTAGTAAGTGGATCAATATAATTGAACATTTTTATTGTGACCGCTTGTCGATTGTTCCTGCAGGTCATTTGTTCTCTTGGAAATTTCAGGAATATGTATGCAAGTTATTTAACTTATTGCACACGAAAATTCGTATCTATGCCATGCATACTGGAACGTGATGATGGCATAACCAGAGAGATGTGTTTCTTTATACCAAAGTATAATTCAAAATCATAACGCACGTGGCCTTATCATGTCGAAATACAATTACAATCAGGCGATTAAGCCAACTAAGTTGTTCTCCCAACTCTAAGTAAAATACCGCTTTCAAGGATAATACCATAAAAGCGATTAGTGGCAGCATGATGCAGCATCAAATATCATAACGCATCCAAGGCATGACAAAGGTGGGTTTGTTTACCCTAGTACCGATCAGTAAGTCGTCAGAAGACAAGAACGGGAACTCATGCTGTACCTTGCCGAGTACATCGTGGCAGAAAATTAAGAAATTATGCATAGCATGCATAGGATTTAGTTTGAAAGATACCTTCCACCTTGAGTGAACCAAAGTCGCTTTTTTTCATGCGATGTACGGTTTCTTTTATGATGCTGAAGATCATCGTTATGCCAAGGTATAGAGACTGGAAGCGAAAGAAAATTGAAATCTGCCGTGAATATTAATTTGCTTTTCATATAGATATATAGAATAATGATAGACGGACGGGTGGGATTTTTGTTTGTTCCTTTGTGAACGATGTGGCCTGTTGCGATGTGTTTTGTGTCTGGTGGGAGTGAATTCCAGAGGCTGGGCACTTGGAATTTAAGGATTCGCTGGGTGATATCTGTCATGTGGTGACGGTGAGCATTTGTGTCTCAGAATCGTGTTTTGTATTGAATACCCTACAGGATGTTGGTTTGGTGGAGCACAGTGTTTATTCTGAGGGGAGGTGGTTGTTGTTGAGGCGGTACATGTGAAATTGCATGCACTTTATCTAGAATGTTTCTAGTAAGGATTATTTTTTCTCATGCGAACACGATGGCTGAAGGCGCATTGTAGTCTGAATGTGTGATGTTACATATAACATAGAGGACTCATAATTTCTCTATGATACTTTGATTTCATATTATATGATTTCATATTATATGTTATTGTATGACTGTCACAAGCAGAACTGTTACAAATACACTTACTTGGGCGCAGTCATCACTCAAGACTCAAGCATTGACTTATAACGATGTTAGATGAATATAATAAATTATAGGAGATTCGGTAAATCCCTATTTGCGAATCTTTCGAGGGGGCAGGAAGGCCTGGGCTGACTTCCGACATTTGTGCAGCCTTTGGAGGGTCATACAACCAGGGAAACCCCCTCACCCCCAGCCGCCCAACCCTCGGGAATATTTTGATACCAAATAAAATAATGCATTCATTCATTCTAAGAAGAAGCGATTGGCACCTATAATACTAGTTTTTATGGCTCGCCGTTATGGAATCTTGATCAAACTCATATTATACAGTTACATATTTCATAGCGGAAATGCATTCGCAAACTGTTCGGCCTTCATCCTTCATCCTAAATATATCCCTGTTCGTTGTTCTGACTTACCTGTACAACTTTTGTCTCTCTTTTGGTACAAAGGTTCTTTTAATGCAAATACCCTAGTGTCGATATGTGCTAAACTTTCCCTCACAAGTTTGCCGCATGTAATTTGAACCTCCTGGCGGCGTATCTCAGCTGCGACGCATCATTGCTGTGCATGCTGTCCAGCTTTGTGCAAGACTAGTGGAAGCGCTCAGTGAGCGATGGCGAGGCTGCGCTTGCTTCAGCCGTCGCTGAGCTGAGGGATGTACGTCGTCATGCAGGGGCCATTCGTCCTCCATCCTGAGCATCGCCGAGGCGAGGCGTCTTCTGCTTGAGGTGTGTCTGTCAGAAGTCTGACGTACTTTTCTCGAGCGGAAGATGTCTCCAATCGGCGATGAGGACCAATCTTTGCTTGTTTGTGTTGTTTGTTTGTTTGTTTTTCTTTTTTCTTATAAATGCGCAAACTCATATGCGAATGAGTGAGTGATTGAGTGATTGGGGTTTTACTGCTCCACCCAACCCGTTCGGGTGATACGGGCGCCAGAACAGAAGGCCCGGGACCGAGGTTTCCCCCTACTCTTATCGATAAATCCCAAGGGTTCTTTATCCTGCATACCACACAGCGCCCCGCCTTGTTACGCAGTTGGGCAGCATTGCAGAGTCACCGAAGAATTACAATTGTAATTCTCAATCATAACGCCCGTGGCCTGATCGGGTCTCGAACCCCATGGTCGGCATAGGATTGTAGTCAGCGGTTTAACCCACTGCGCTATCCGGTGCCCCCCTCATTTGCGAAAATAAATGATATATATATTTGTGCTCACGTTAAAACACGGGTTGTTGCGTCGCATATGATTGAGGCCTGCAGTTTATCTTCATGATGAATGCCCTACACGATATAAACAAAATAAACAAAACAGGTAGCGATGAGGGCTCAAAAACGTCCAGATGACTCATGCAGAATAGCGGCACCAAAACGATTCACAATTTATCTGAGGTTCGTTTTTGAGAAGGAAATGAATAAGCTGATATTTTATGTGACGCCCAAAAGGTGAGATATGCATCGAATTCCTCTTAGTCCTAAATTATATATTACCAGAATATTATAATCTTTTTAATAACGGTCTACATGTAGTTCCTTTTGTCTTTAGTCTTTTGGGTCATCAAATAAAGGACTGTTAATTTCGTTTGCCCATTGCTGAATACCTCAGAAGGTTTCCACAAGTGATCAGAGCCGCTATTACTCAAGAGATAAATCCATCACGCATCACGCATCAGAATAATTGAGAGACCATGAAGTGCATCGCTCGACCTCATTCCCGTGAAGCTGATGACCGTCATCATTGTGTAAAGAGGTTTATATATATAATTATTTCACACATGCATAACAAATTAACGACCCGAATTTTCGAGATTTGGGTTGAACCGGAAGATGGTTATGGTTCTGGGTTCGGACCTCCTTAGCCACGAACCAGAACGAGGTTCAAACAGTGACGTCATGTTCCACGTCAAAGCTGGGTGAAAAATAGGCCCCAAAATGCTAGGCTATACTTCAGACACCCATGCCATAACTCGAGCAATCAAAAGTGATTTCTTTCCAGATCATAGAAACAAGTCCCAATCCAAAATGGACACTTGCATTTTACCTTCGCAACAAATGTATCCTTCAATATTTCATAATCTCAGACGTTGATCGAACCATTATTTTTATATGACATATCAAAATTGATGCCCCCATGCTAGCTATAATTTGACGAATCTTTAACGATGGTCAGTACGCTTGACCGGAACCAAAGTTGCGTGTGGCGAAGGAGGATGTGGGGCATGCACTGTGATGCTGTCATCCTTTGACCCTCAAAGCAGCA
>KB293001.1:0-31385 GCA_000328365.1 Capitella teleta | reverse complement strand
GGTTCTGTTCGTATGAATAAGCTCACAGAATCGATTCTCTAGAGTATTCCATAGACCTACAGAATTGATTCTGTAGTGGATCTTATAGTTCAACAGACTTGATTCTGTAAAGCAATGATGACCAGACGAAGTATTTCAAATGATTCTGTTCGTATGAAATAAGCTCACAGAATCGATTCTCTAGAGTATTCCATAGGCCTACAGAATTGATTCTGTAGTGGATCTTATAGTTCAACAGAATCGATTCTGTAAAGCAATGATGACCAGACGAAGTATTTCAAATGGTTCTGTTCGTATGAAATAAGCTCACAGAATCGATTCTCTAGAGTATTCCATAGGCCTACAGAATTGATTCTGTAGTGGATCTTATAGTTCAACAGAATCGATTCTGTGATGCATTGAAGTCAGGGTGAAATGCTTGAGATGGTTCTGTTCGTATGAAATAAGCTCACAGAATCGATTCTCTAGAGTATTCCATAGGCCTACAGAATTGATTCTGTAGTGGATCTTATAGTTCAACAGAATCGATTCTGTGATGCATTGAAGTCAGGGTGAAATGCTTGAAATGGTTCTGTTCGTATGAAATAAGCTCACAGAATCGATTCTCTTATGTATTCTATAAGCTCACAGTATTGATTCTGTAGTGGATCTTATAGTTCAACAGAATCGATTCTGTGATGCATTGAAGTCAGGGTGAAATGCTTGAAATGGTTCTGTTCGTATCAAATAAGCTCACAGAATCGATTCTCTAGCCTATCCTATAAGCTCACAGTTTTGATTCTGTAGTGGATCTTATAGTTCAACAGAATTGGTTCTGTGATTCATTGCATAGTATACATTCTCAAAGGGTTGGGTTACCCCCCCCCCTCAATCGACTTTAAAAGTTACGCCATTTTCATTTTTTAAAATGTTACCTGTTTTCTCAGCCTCGAGTGACGTAATCACATGGGCAGTGTGTTTTATTAGAAATAAGCTCTTATTTTCTCGATTAGTGCTTAATGGGGTTTTGTCCGATATAAATATACTTCTCTGTAGTATTGTCACTCGTTTTGGAGGTTATTATCATAGTTCGTATGCGCCTATAACAGTGATAATGTGTACGCATATGATATGTGCGTCCACTTTTCGCAGGATGGCAAGTTTTCGCGTGACACCGGCTTTCCTTCTGAAGGACGAGGGTTTTCTGAAAATTCTTCTTCCCACTTTCACTACTCTCATAAACGAGTCACTGAGTACAGGTGTTGTTCCTGAAGTCTTTACAGCATCTCTCATCACTCCTCGCCTGAAGAAACCATGATTGGACCCAGAAAAGTTTAATAACCATCGCCTGTCTCCAACCTTCCTTTTCTGAGTAAGATCCTCGAACGGGCAGTAATATGTCAACTAAATGCGTACCTGAAAGCGAATAATCTGTTTGATCCATTCCAGTCTGCTTATAGAAAACAGCACAGCACTGAAACGGCCCTCATCAAAGTGAAAACTGACATTGATATACTGGATAGCGGAGATGCAGTCATCCTGGTGCTATTAGATTTAAGCGCTGCCTTTGATACCATAGACCATGGGATTCTCGTGCATCGTCTTCAAGAGACCTTCGGCTTCAGAGGCACCGTACTCACATGGATTCGCTCGTATCTCTGTAACCGGAAGCAAGCCGACAACATAAACCAGCAACTACAACGGGTTCAGAATACGGCTGCCCGCTTGATCACGCGCGCATGAAGGGAACACATTACACCCACATTGCGTGAACTGCACTGGCTGCCCGTCCAACTCCGTATTGATTTCAAAGTTGTACGTTTTATTCATTTATCTATTTATTGTGAGGCCGTACCCTATTTGAAATATTTTATAACTTTTTACCAACCAAAGAGATTTTTAAGATCAACTAATGATAACTTGACACTTGTTTTTTGCAGTTACAAATCCCCCAGCGGACTAAGTTGTTTTAATCATCGTGGTTTTAAACTGTGGAATTCGCTTCCACTTTTTATTAGATCGGAAATTTTACATAATTCTTTTAAGAAGAAATTGAAAACATTTTTTTTTTTAATCAACACTTTTTATAGTTTTCTATTTCACATACTGTGATACATCATTATATGCGCATAGAAACATTACTTTTGTATATTTTAGCTATATAAATAATTTATTATTATTATTAATTTTTTATTATTATTATTATAAATCAATAATAAGCTGACGCTTTTCAATTTTGATCCGTAAAGTAACTTGTGAATCAATAAGTCCTGATCGCGTGAACTGAGGTACACAGACATATATACTGAAGACTCTACTTGATCCAGTTATATCTGACTTCCATTGATTCATTGGATATTTTATTGTTTACTCAAAATCTTCCGTGGTTTACTATTTCTTCTCAGTGGATCTACAGAAGCGAGGGTTGACGGCATAAAAGTACAAGTATGACTAGAAAAAGGTTATCATTTTTGTGTTATTGATTTTTCATCCCAGCTAATGCTAAATATATTGCAAATAGTAATGCAAATAAAATCAGCCTTTAAAAAATAAATGATAATCGTGGGAACATCTAAAAACAGCACAAAAACGCCGGGCTCCAAACGCTGGGAAAATTTTAATAATTCTGATTTTTTAACTGCTTTGAAAGAATACTTCCAGGTACAACAGGGCTCTGCAAAACGTTACCTTACCTCTAGCCATGCCAAGGAAGATATTCCAATCAAATTTAATGACATTAAACATACGTAAAAAGGAGAAAAACAGGTCGCAGTTTAAAAACAACGCAAATATAAGTGAAATAAATACTTGATATGATTAGTCAGACATTTTATACTGCTATTCCTATCATTGATTCACATTCCAGTTTCATCGATATTGATACCGATTTATTTAAATATATAATATAGTGCACTCAAAATTCCGCGATATTTCCATATAATAATGGCCCTTCAAAATAGACCCCCATAGCTGCCGAATGTACGAGGCATCTGAAACATTAGAATTGCAAATATACCCCAGAGACCGGCAGCTTGTGAGTGAGATCTGTGATGTTTCTTTTGAGCCAGATGGTTTCGAGGCTAGGTGGTATTGGCTTAATGAGCAAGGGATCGAATATGTGAAGAAAGAATTCTGACGCAGAGCTCGACATCTACGCCGTTAATGACGATGGAGTGTCTGCACATATTTCTGCTCTCTATCGTATTCGCATCAAGTTCATTATCAGCTCATGAACCTGGCTCTGCTCTCACTGAAACACTCAAAACTTTCATGAATGAACGTCTTGGAGTTCAGAAAATGCAGGTAATTATTTTACTAAGAAGACAGTGAGAACTGTTGCATCATTTATACTTGTTTTGGAATAAAGGATCACCTGGACAACTCACCGTTTTCTACAGCACCTGTTGTGCCGCACGATTTGCTGCATACTGTGAGTTTCCGTGCATACTAAAATCACTTTACAAATACATCTTTATCTCACTTACAACATGTATGTAATTAAGAACGCTTTTTATTTTCCAGTTAGCTGACTCCTTATCCAAAAGGTTTACTGATAGAGTCGCAGTAGTTAAGAAGCTCAGAGATGAAGTTGAGCAGAAGTGGGGGTCTCTTCAAAGAGGACAGTCCATCCCGAATTGCTGTTCTGCAGTAACCACGAATGAAATTGACCCAAGCTTTCAGCAGCAGGCGAGAAACATTTGAATTTCCTTTTATTTTGCATTTCAAGGTTGCATTTCACGCATCATAGGTGGACCGCGGGCACGCCTGTAACCACGGCCAAGGCCTCAAAGGAAATCCAACGAAATATCTTGACAACGACATCATCAATGTGATGAAGGAAAATCTGTATCAATACCCAAGCATCAAATTCCAATATGTTGGCACTGAAGAAGGTGTGACCACTGTGTTTCCAAAGTTCAAGACCTGTTCCAGCACATATGACCCCCGATTCAGGTACAGTGCATGGGGCAATTCAGACAGCTGTGAATTTGAAAAATCAATTGAGTTTTCATGATGAATCTTGTTTACACAAGAGTTTGTTAATTGGCTTCCTCTCAATAATGCATTACTCGGCAGAAATTGATTTGCCATATGTGAAGAAATCTTCATCGATAAAATTGCGTGCCTGGATGTATAAAGCGATGACCTTTCAGACCTTGGTACGCAGAGGCAGCTACTTCTGAACCTAAAGATGTCGTTGTTGCGATTGATGTATCTCGCTCAATGAGCCACACGTACAACCAAAGGACACTTCTGAGCATTGCAAAGGAAGCAGCCAACACCGTGATTGCGACTCTCAACCCCAATGATAGAGTGAGTCATCGATCTCTTCATGGTGTTCGAAATCATTTAAATTATAATAATTATAGGGGCATACAAAACATGGCGTTCGTAGCAGAATGGTTTTTCTAAAGTCAATTGACACTGCTTGAATTTCAACCAGCATATGGCTGTACCTGCATTGTGACAATCAGGCCACAGACAATTTAACCTAATGAGCTATTTGGGGATTATTGTTACTGTGCTATTAGTGTTGGGGAGGGAGTGGATCTCATGATGCAACATGAGTCTTTTTTTTGTTTGTCTTTTGAAGGTTTGTCTTAGACAATTGGATGCACTAAGTTTTGGCCAATTGCCTTAGCGTTCAGAACATTAATTATCGTTCATGACCGAACTGTTCCTAATTCATTTATTGATTAATCAAATGTTAAAGCATCTATTCACAGGAGCTTGGAATTTAAGGGGAACAAATAACGTATAAAGCACCAGCATGTCATAGTTCTCATTGAGCTGTTCTGATAGACATTATTTATTTCAACATAATATTCCCCTTAAATCTGGCTTTAATGTTGACCGATTACGTGACCCCTATAAGCATTCTAGTTACTTAATAATTATATGCCATTTTACTTTCGTTCCATACAGATTGGCGTGGTATTTTTCTCAGACAGAGCGTATTCAGCTACAGGAGACACTAATAGCATTCAGTGCGAAAAGACAGAACTTGCTCTGGCTACGCCATTCAACAAGAAATACTTCATTAGCACCATAACTGCGGATGGAGGAACGCAATATTGTCTTGCTCTCAGTCTAGCATTTGATTTCTTTTCGGATAACAAATCGACAGGTACATAATAATGAATTTGAAAGCACATTTGGATATAATCGTTTTACATTTCAGACAAGGTGATATTGTTCCTAACTGATGGCAAGCCCTCTGACAGTGAACACGATATACTATCAACAATATCTCGAAAGAACGCTCTACTGGGCAACCGGGTGATTATTTTGACGTATGGCTTGGGGGGTACATTGGCTTGACATTGACTTCAGAAAATAAAAGTTGCTTATATTGGCCTTTCAAGATAACCTTGATGATCAAATTCTAATAAATCTGGCAGAACAATCGAAATACAATGTTTCAGCAGGGGGAATAAAAGTAAGTCTAACATTTGAAATTTGTCAGCTAATCTATGCAATATGATTTTCAAGCCAGGTGTGTACACAAAAGTGTCAAATCCAAACAACTTGCGTTTTGAAATGGCCTCATTCTACAACTTCTTCAGCAAATCTGATCGGCTGACCGACCCAATAATTACAGTGCCCTATTACAGCGCATTTGGCCATGGTAGATGCCCCTTTTCGGTTTGGTCTTGCCCTGATAATGATGCTATCCTCAAACAGGCTTGATCACCTCTGTCTGTCTGCCGTTTTACTACCGAAGCAATCTGAAGGGCGTGACCTGCGTGGATATATCAATGAGTGATCTGCTGTCGGATGTGGCCTTCTTTGGCCGGACTGATTCGTCGTACGCTTTCATCATTGACTCAGTTGGACGACTGCTCATGCATCCCTTGCTTCCAAGCCCCCAGTCTATTACTGATGACCCGATTTTTCTAGAGATGACAGCTTTGGAAACTTCGTCTTCCGCAAAACAAGTTTTAGAAAGTATGCTAAAGTAGGTTGCACATAATGTTATGTGAAATATGTATGAATTATTATGTGATGACAATGTTATTATTGCACACAGAGGGGAAAGTGGAAGTGCTTCATTCTCATCCCTTAGGGTACTTTCTAGAGGGGAAAGTACTTTAGAAGGGTCCCAATCTGATTACGTCAAATCAGTGTACAGTTGGAAGCAAGTGAGCTGTCCAAATCCAAATGACATGAATGCCTGATTAAATGTTGATTTTCAGCTGATGCCAACAAATTTCTCATTGTGTGTTGTGACCGTAGAGTCAGACATTGAAACACTGCTTTTGGTTACTACAAATCCATACCAGAATTTTCTCTATCATCGTCTGGACTTGGAGGAAGATTCCAAAAAGTGTGAATATTTTGGAGTTATGGCTACAACAGGTATTTTTTGGTGTTCCCTGGCTTGCCAAGATGGCAATCAAATTATCTTCGCAGCTGGAAGTGTTGTTTTGTTGAGCCCAGCAGCTTTTGAAAAACCATACTTGCAAATCATCAGAGAGGAAACAGTGCAAGACGTCCAGCAATACAAGTCATACTTCACTGGTGGTAGAGTTAGCAGCTCTGTATTCAAGGTAGGATCTGCTCATCATAACTGACTGAGTTCAAAATACGGGTCAACAGGAATTCGTCTTTGACTATGTCGTGGTGTCGGCCTATTTAGACGAGATACGTCTTAATCAACCTGATGACTTTTTAGACTCAGTCATATGGACCTATGTGGAATTTAACGTCGGGATATTTAGGCTTTACCCAGGAACTCGCTTGTCACAGCAATATGATATCACTAAGCGACCATGGTGAGTTATCCACAAACTGCGCTGAAATATTACAACAACGTTTTATCTTTGCGTTCATGTCAGCTACAGAAGAGCCGTTGCTCAAAAAGGAAAGATTGCATTTAGCATTCCCTATGAGGATGCGTTTGGTGCTGGGGCAGTGATCAGTATGAGCAAGACTATTGTTGCTGGCAGGTTCGTCTACTCAATTGAAAATCAAATCCTACGTTAACTATTAACATGAGTGCACTTTATTAATTTTTCTAGACGTAAGAAAGTACTAAAAATGGCAAAAAAAAAAAAAAAAAAAAAAAAAAAAAAAATTTCGCAATGCATGCACAATTGCATTAATGTATCTGCGTTTAATAATCACAACAAAGTTTAGATTTAGGGCAGGCCCAGGGTTCTATCAGCTTTCTATCAACATGGTTTGTGAGATTTGATTATGGTCAAACCATGGATCACCTGGCTCTGCCCATAAAGTTCATACACATATTGAAGTACCTTCAACAAGTGCTCACTATATTTATTATAAGCTCATTTCACAAACGTGAAACATCAAATATGTTAGCAATGGAGTTTGATTTTGATTTTGAATTTAATTGCATTCAGATCCAGTGGCCACGTGAGCACTGACCCTGTTGTGGGCGTAATGGGGCTTGATTTCAACATGGATGTCTTCTACTATTATTTGTCCGATACGTTTCCTGCTTGCTTAGATTCGTCAAATGTTGGGTAGGTGACTCACCTGAAATTGTCCTTACCATCTAATTGCTTATTGACCAGGTGCTTTATGATTGACGATGGTGGCTTCATCGTTATGCATCATGACTGGTTGAACTTGGAGAACCGCCATGATGCGTATAATGTCCATATCGGCCAAAAGGAACCGGGAGTTGCAAGTGTACTCATTGAAAACACTGTGATGGAGAAGATAGGTTGCGTCAATCATGAAGAGCTACTTCATCAGTACACCTGGCTTGTAAGTATGACCTAACTTTGATATTGCTGATGCACGGTGTATTTCAGGTGTCAATGCAAAGTGATTCAATTGATTACAACAACTTCGTCATTTACAATATTCGGGAAACCAACTTATTTGTCATTTTACTGATATCCCAAATCAAAGGAACACCTGCTTGTAATAACACTGTGAGCTTCACATTTTTGATGTGAATATTTTCTGGGAATAATATTCCTCCACACAGAGTATTTCTCTTGCAATGTGTGCCACATACGCTGCTGTGCAATGTCCTTGTGTGGAAAAACTCGAGTTTAACTACTGTTCAAATCGGCAACAGCCGGACACGTGAGCAAAGCTGAGATGTAAAGAATGTACTACATCGTTATTCTGCATTGTTTTAACAGGGATTCGGATCCCCCTTGCTCTCCATTCAAAGCAGGTCCATCCATAGTTGCCCCTGTTAGCAGTACACAACGCAACTTACCAAAATGTTATGACTACAAGTGTGCGAGTAGATCAGAGAAGTAAGCCTATGCAATTATAATATGAAAGGGTTGGATCCCTCTACTTATCTACGTTGCAGAAACTGTAGAGTGACCTCAGCGTGTTTATGGAACGGCCAATCTTGCTCCTTGAGAAGTATTGGTCAATCTGGCGACAGAGGTGAGTTTCATTCACTTGACATGTTCTGTAAAATGTAGGTGATAATTGTGTGTTAAATCCAGACCAATAAATTAGGGTTCATGCTGAATGCAGGTCTATTGTGGCATGTATGTAAATCTGGACTGAGACATTTAATACCAAAATTCACATTGTGGGTATATATATTGTTAACAGTGTATATCAAAGTTGAACAATTCCATACAGAAAGCAGGCCTACTGTATTTTTGTGTGTAAATCAGGACTGAATCATGTTATTTGTAATGTATTATTACTTCCAGGTACCTCAACTACTGTGACAATTGCCCTCATATTCGCAGCTCTCACATTAATTGTCGCCATTGGAGCTATTTTATACTGCAAGCGAGGAAAATCACCTCCATCCTCTAGCTACGAACCTGCAATACCTGCCGCTGATAATTTTTCCAACCAGGGTTTCAAAAACGAGACAACGGATGCTCAATTTGCTTGTGGCAATGCCAGCATTCAAAAGATATAAGCATATTGTAACCTCCACTGTTCTCATTATTAACGCCAACTCATATATTGTTCAGTAAAGTGAATATTGCTTTTCATATGAAATTTTACGATTTCGGATGATACTAGCTAATATATTTTCTTGCTATTCCTATACGGTGAAATATGTTTGCACCTGCGAAGCCATTTGGATGTCCAATGAGACAAGCCTTTCCTGGCTGTTGATAAACGAAGTCTCTGTTTCATGATTTGAGATGGGCCTCGATATGGACCTTGGAGCCGCTTCCTGTTTGAGTCCACACGAAGGGAAGCCTGCTTCGCAGTCTTGATGGCTGTCTGTACTAGCTGCAATGTGCAATGATAAGTGAATGGAAAGACGCCATGCAACTGGATATCTTGACATTTTACGAGGGGGCTTTGTTGTTAAGATTACGTGGGTGCTTCCAACTAACTTATGCGATGTTTCATTATAGAATGTGCAATTATTATTATGTTATAAACTCTATCTGTGTGTGTGTAGACCACAGGACAAAGCTTACACGGGAGAGCGTCTATAAGAGGCTGTAAGTGCGCCAACCGCGCTAAGGGTGGTCTTGGCCGTAGCTATGGCAACTATTCAAATGGTCACGTGGGATATAACTCGGATGCTCTCTTGAAATTACGTCACCCACATTTACGACGTCGTGGCCGTAGCTATGGCAACCACTCGTTGGCCGGCGTGGCCTTAAGGACCGGTGACGTGTCCCATAGCTCAGGTGGGCTCTATGAAAACCTCGTGTTTGAAATAATGTAACCGTTATTCGACGGAAGAGTGTTACGAGGCGCACGTTTCGGTATGGATTATTATCGTATTTGTATCGCATTGCTTAATGTCTTCCTTTATTGCAGAGCATCGTTATAATAAACGTATGACCGAATTTGCAGCTTCAGCTTCCGTCTAATAAAGATACAATTAGCGATATTGTTGTCAGGAATGTGCTCTGAGAAGCGGGAAACAAACATCTCCATCACTGCCAGATAACAAATACCTAGATGGCTTACGACTTACTGCATTGTCTATTAGATAATTAGGCTGGCCCACATTTATAATTGTAGTATATAAGACATGATTATTTCCGATGTACAACAATCTCTCGGTCTCTATTTGTATAGCAGCAACCTCTAAGACTACCCTCGATATTTTCTTGGAATATCTGTTGCAGGTAAATTAAAGCCAATATGAAGTGATTGCTTGTGTGGTGACTTCATTATTACGAGCTTGGAGCTTACCATGAAACCCGCGGACAAACGATGTAGAATTGGAGTCACTCTTTCATGTCTGAAGGCAGCGACTTCAGCCGACACAGCCAACATTGTCCACGGAGGCTGTGAGTATCAATCTGATCCGTTCAGTTTGAGAGGATCGCTTTATGTAAAGAGGGATGAACACCTTCGAAGAAAACGTTGCTCTGGAAGTGGTATGCGGTTTTGATATAGATCTCCTCTATTTGCCTGATTGAATAATTTCGATTATCTCGGGGACCGTGGGTTTTCAATTATGTAACACGTCACACAGCAATCGGATCAATCCAGTCTGCAAGTGAAGGACAGATAAAAGACTATTGGTCGGATTCGCAAGTTTAATCCTTCCACGAGAGAATGTGTGAAATTAGGTTTGCATTTGCTTGTGCGTCAAACAAATGAACCATCGAGCACGCACTGTTGCCGGAACGTAATGTATTCGAGATATCGTCAAATTATTTAATTTTATTCATTTATTTGTTTTTAAGTATCCAAGCTGCTTGAAATTTGGTCGACTATCTGATGTTTCGATTTATATTGAGTCGGTTGATTTAGGCTTATTTTTATGGTAGCACATAAAATTATATTATCGTATTACGACTTGTTAAAGTAAATAAGAGATTTATCACAGATAAAATTATATTATCGTTAAGAGATTTACCCTTTACGTGAATGAAAATGTTGACGACAATACAGAATATCGAAGGGATATTTGCTACTGGCGATTGATTTTTTATTTATTATTATTGTTATTATTTTAATTTTTACCTGTCTACTTTATAGGTAATGATGGGATTAACATTGAATGAAATAGTATATTTCTTAACTGAATCCTCACTTTCTATATGCAAGTACTGGTATTCTGAATGGGCGTTATCGAGTCAGTCAGTGTCAGGTACCGTCAACAGACTAATTAATACTGATCTGTGTAATCAAATACTTAATTAGTATGCAAGTAAACTTCAGTGCAAAAGAAATGCTCCTCTTTAGTTGCGACGACCAACACAATATTTTCTGTCACACTAATTTATGTTGGTGCGTTTCTGCGTTGGTGCATTTACCCGCTGATAGTAATGATTGTCCATCCTGCAACACGACTGGAAACAGTTATGAATGTTTGTAAACATCGGAAACCATCTACAGGCTGATTCAAAAGTATATTTACGTGCAATGGGACTTTTTCCAACCTTGCGTAATGTGTTGTAAAATGCGATTTTCTCGAAAACCGCACAATGCGTTTCAAAATAATTGTCATTTATGGTTGCAGTAGCGTTTTATCTAATTAAATAATTTCAGAAGTTACGACACCGCGCCTCGATTCGCATCCTTTTCTTCATAATGTTCGCACTCAACTCATCCGGTAAAAGGCCTAATATTTTTGATAAGATAATACTATAAGACTATAAACGATAATTAGTATGAGGTACAGCGCTGACTTTCATAGAAAATGGCATTTTTGTAACACAAAGAGAATGAGTTCGATTATATACAAGTAGAAAAAAAAAAAAAAAAAAAAAAAAAAAACCAACACAAAAACACAAGACAATAATAATTACAAATCTAAGTATTTTAATGAAACAGTGAAATAATTTGATGCATTAAGTAATCATTATTTTGCACCAAATCAGGGATCATAAAATATCAGAATAATTGATCAGAGTTGATCTACAAAAATACGTCGATATATTATTTGAACTTTTAACTGAACTAATTATTATTGTGCATACACCTCTTTATCCCAAAATATCCTCTTGCCTGATTTCAATTTAAAACAAGCCGAGAGCTGCACATTTCCGTTCTCTGATAAAAGGTCAAAAGGGAGACGCATACACCTAAGTTTTATCAGTGACGTCACCAATCCACACAAGTTATCAACTACGTCATCACTAATTTGCTTTGAAGCAGTGAAAGACAGAAATTCCAAATTTTTACATTGTGCAATAACTTCAGTAACTCTCTGGAGTACAACGATTTCCAATACTTTGAGATTCTTCAGATTGGGAAGTGTTTCTGACAATACATCGCCTGTTTCATTTCGGAAATTAACTCTACGAATCACCAGAGTTTGAACGTTACAAGCAGATGAAATGACTCTACCAAAAGCTACACCATCCGAGACATCACCGTCTTTCAGATGAAGACCAACCAATGAGGACATTGTTTGAAAATGATGGCTTAAAACATCGCAACATTCTTTGGAGAAATCACAATTGTTCAAAGTGAGCTTTTGCAATGTTTTCTTCTTCAACACTCGTCCAAAATTTTCCCAGTCGTCTTCTTTCATGTATGCTGCATCAATTTCCAAACTTCGGAGGTCTTTTAGAGAGGATAATAAGGGAATCAGTTTCTTGCGAACCCGGATTGGAATATTAAGAGTGACATTTTGCAGACGAAGGTTCTTAAGAACAACAGACAATTCTCTAACTAACTCAATGCTTCCAGACTCCGTTGAAGACAGGTCAGAAAAACCAAATGTGTTTAGCGGTTTTTTTTGTGCAATTGCGAGTAATTCGTTCACAGGATTGATACAGAGGCTTGTATTATGACTAATTTCAAGGCCACGAGCATATTTTCCGATATGGTCATCGCAGAAGGAGAAGAAGGGTAAATCCCACTCAATTTCTGGTCTATAAATATGAAGGTGTTGAATGTAAGAGGAATGTTGGCCAACTCTCATTTCGAGGCAAGCATCGCGCAACAAATGGAGGCTCGAACTGTCATAGAAGTTTATCAGCGTTATCTGATTTACGCTCTTGCAGTTGGCCAGATCGCTATAAATAGTACTTTTGGGATAACATTGAGAACCCCTTTGAATCATGACTGAAATGCTTTTCGGGGGCAATTTGTCAAGGGATAAGATCAGTGTGACCGCCTTGATGCATTTTGATGAACAACCCTCGTGAAGAACGAGCAATGAGGGGAAATTCCTGATTATGATATCTTCAAACCTGGGAGAAATCGTCTTCAGTTCACCCATACAACGCATCAACAAATGTGATTTAGGACAATCGTAGGGAATTTCACATAAATCTCTCTCGAAAGGATCACCTATAGAGAAACCTGTCTGGTCCATTATCCTCAATGCAACTGACAAAATGGCTTCGTCGTCATCTTTCAACATCTCGAAAAGAAACATGAGAACCGATTCGCTGAACCCCAAATCCACTGCATTCATGCATTCCTGCCTCTTTTTTTCAGGTAGCTGTTTGACGTATATTGCTGTTAGGAATTCTTGGAAAGTACGATGAGAAAAAGAGAATCGTATCTCATCACAAAGGAGGCTTATTTTGAGCTTTTTTATCAAGTACCCAGATTTGCAGAACAGTTCTGCATCAGAACACACCTGCTCAATGTCTTCTTTAATCAGGACTGCATTGCCTTTCATGTATGCCTCAAAGGACAGTTGGCACAATGGATTGATGATTGTCGTATGGATTTTCTCTAAGCTGAGATTTAAACGAACACTAGCTTTCTTCATAATAAATTGATGCACAGCTTTGTATAACTCAGTACGAGAACCGAATGAAGTCTTGTGGATGTTTCGCATTATGCACAAAATAGCCAGGTTTAATGGGGTGCTACAAAGATCGTTCAACTCGTTATCCTCTGCATCAAGCAGGTGTTCAAATTTAGACAGGGGTCGTTTTGTGTGTCGTGCAAATTTCTCAATGTAGTTTTGTCTTTGCTGAGCATTGAAGCCATCTAAGTGCAACCTGGTATCAAAATATCTAAGCATTTCCCTCAAATAGTTAGGACGAGATGTTAGAAGAATAGTGGATTGTACAGAAACCTTTCTTTGGATAACATCATGCAACAATGGGTTATCAGAGTATGATTCATCATAACCATCAACCAGGAAGAGAACACATCTGTCCCTTAAGGCACTGCTGATAGCGTTCACAGATATTCGGAAATCCTTCGGTAGAAGATGCGCGCGGATGAGGCTAGCTACGTCTTTGAAACCCTTGAAATCGGCGGCTGTGAGGTATATCACAATGTCAAATGAGTGAATGCACGGTGTTGAGCAGTGGTCTCCGCATGAACCACTACTCCAAGCGAACGCCAACTTTTGACAAAGTGTGCTCTTTCCCACTCCTGGATTACCTTCCACCATTATCTGAGAGGGAGCATCCCGTTTCTGGCAAGAACCAAATATTTCGTCTTGGGTGATTTCTTTGACCGCTTTCTTTGTTGCGACATCTTTGTATTCACTGGAAAATGCATTACATGAATATGTTACATAATATATTGCACCAAAAACCGATTTGCGACATTATTCTAAGCAGACATCGATGCTCTTTCACAAACTAAAAAAAAAAAAAAAGAGACAATTCGTTTGGGAGAAAATATGTGGAAACAAATTAAGAACAAAAAAATATTAATATTACATTCGATTAATCATCAAATGTACGTAGTACAGGGGTATTGAAAAGAAGGAGAACAACGTTAAGCTGGTTTTTATATGTGTTGCAATATACCGCCAATATAACAATACATTAAAACTCCACGACGATCAACCTTGTGAGAAAGCAATGTCGTTTGTGAAAATTGCACCTAAGACACATCACTCATTTTTCCTAGTATGCCATTGTTAGTAATCTAATCGTATCACCATATAATCATAAATTACAATATATGTGCTGAGGTAACCCTGTACTACAGGTGCCATGAAATTCACGGTATGACATTTAAACATTGGTTTTCTTTTTATGATATACACACCAAGTACAAACATAGTCCAAACTTACCTATATAACGATACAAGATGAACAAGTTATAAGATATTCAGTTTATATATGATCCAATGAATCAATAAGGCATGAGTCAATGAGATGATTGTGATGAAATGGAATGAGATGAGATGACTTGGAGGTTGATATATAACACTAGCTTCTGATCAGCATTTTCATGCATTATTTGTACAAACGACCATGCAAATTATTGGACGTTATCCGAGCATAATTACTGAAAACAGGGTATAAAATAGGAACTCACTTCGGTAGACCATGAATGCCGACCGCAGATATGAGACGAATTCGGACGTATACTTCATTCAAATCAAGAGGAACTTCTTGTAGCCAGACGGCTGTGTATATGTCCTTCAGTGTTGATGTGTAATGAGTCTTGAGCTGACGTGTGATATCTATGCATTAAATAATCACCAGAAATTCATCATCTCTATTGATCAGCCCACCTGCGAAAATGTTTACTGTGCAGGTTGATCCAGCTCCCTCTTGCAACAACTTATGCAAATAGGGTTGTGATTCTTCTAATGCCGCTATAAACACTTCGTAAGCATCAGGGCCTTTTTTCATTAACATGCCCACCAGCTTCCCAGCTTGGTTTTTCCTGGTCTTTTCAGCCTCGATCAATTCAACGTCATATTCAGTGAGGGCCCGTCCTTGCAGCAGGTGAGCGCGCAATGCAAGGGCATCAAGATCCCTCTCCAAGGAAACCATGTTGTTTGTCAAACAGATTCGGTGGGGTTCGTCCAATCTATGGAAATATCAATTCTCTTTGGTCAGTACCTTCCATTATTTGGGTGCAATTATACAGGGCGATTCAAAAGTATATTTACAAGTAATGGGGATTTTTCAACCATTGTTACAAGAATACTTTTTTCTCTAAAGTCTATGTACACTAATAAAATTATCATCTATAGTTGCAGTAGCGTCTTATAAAATAAATTACACCTTCTACAGGTTCATTTTATAGCCATTATTCCAGAAATGCTGTACGTATTAACGACGACGCCCCAAAGCACCTTCGTCGTTCTGGTCGGAGCATCAGACATACGTACACGAAGGCTGCATCCCCAGATCCAACACCTCAAATCAAAACAAATGTTTAAAATTAACTAGCATACGTAAGTCAAAGTCAAAAGTCAAGTCTAAGTCAAAAAGGAGTTTATATTGGCAACAAAAAATTAATAAGTAGATACAAATTTGATATTTTTTTACAGAGAATTAAATATAAATTGGCCAAAAAATGGCAGACCCCAGATGAAGTATGGGCCCTCATGTATATACTATTACAGTGTAATTCACTTAATGTGGTTATAAATATGAATGCCAAACAAATCAAATTATAATATAGAAAAGAAGAATGAATGATAAAAAAAACCCCAGAAAGAGATGTAAGGAGAAGGAAGAGAGAAAGAGAGTTAGGAGATAGGAGAGGAGAATAGAAGGTGAGAAGTCAGGACTCAATATTAGAAAGGAATTTACGCTATAAGTTTTTTTTTTTTTAAATTCTGGAGATGGATGCGTCGTCAGGAAGTATTAAAATTTTGTTTCTCAAGGCTGAATTCCAAACTTTAGGGCCATTGTACCTACTCGAATGAAATGAGCATGTCAAGCGCAACCTGGGCAGAGAATACCAAGTGCTTTGTCTGGTGGCAACATTGCGGAGACTATCGTTTTTTGTGAAACAATCCTGAAAAGGAGACCGGAGACGATTGCTATGGTGTTTGTAGAGGATCATCAGTGTTTGTAATTAGTAGATTTGGTTAAGTTTGAGAATTGAATGCTGGGAAAATAAAGGGTCCGTGTGGGCGCGATAGTTAGAGTTTGTACAGATACGAAACGTTTTCTTTTGAATGGTTATTAAAGTGGTTAAAGTGGTTGAGATGGATATGTGGCCCCCCATATTTTAATGCAATATGATAGGCATGGATATATAAAGGCATTGTATGGAGTTATACAAGTTGTGGTATCAAACACTTTACGGGCTTTACAGAGTATTCTCAGTCCTTTGGATATTTTATTTCGAATATTATTTATATATGCTCGGACCAGTTCAGTGTTTCGTTTAAAATAACCCCAAGAAAGCGAGTGGATGTGACTCTCAAAATTTCATGTTCATCAAACATAATTGCTTTTGTGGATTGACAACGTTTGTTTTTTGTTTTAAAAATAATGTATTGTGTATTTGTATAGTTGACAGTGACGTAGTGACTCCGGTACTACATCAATTATGCACTAGTTGGATGGTAAGCTCAAAGCTCGTAATAACGAAGACTCAACCAATCACTTCACATTGGCTTTAATTTACCTTCAGCAAAATATTCCAAGTAGTGTATTCAAAAATAACAAAGTTCCAAGAAAGTGTCTTTTAGTAGATGGTGTGCATGAGATGAGTGAGCACGTGTGAGAGAGAGAAAGAGAGAGAGAGAGAGAGAAAGGTGTAGAGATGTGAAGATGTAGGGGTGTTATATACTAGAACCATGGATGTGGGGCAGCCTGTGTTTCTAATAGGAAATGCAGTAGATCGGTGCCTTCCAAGTATTCGCTATCTGACAGTGATGGATGCGTTTGCTCTCAAGTTCTTTGATCTCGGCAAACTTCTGACCGCCAGTATTCGCTAATTGCATCTTGGCCTTCTGACCTCTCGGTCAGTATTTGCTGATTGCCTCTGAAGAGATGGAAGCCATCCCGTGCACGCTCTGCCCGAAGGTCTATACATGCATAGGTAGAATTTATATAATCATAATTACATATGCTATAATGAAACATCGTGTGAAGTAGTTAGAAGCATCCACGTAATCTTAACAGACAGGCCCCATGGCCTAAGGGGCAGTCCTTTGAATGTGCTCCATTCATGAAGAAAATATCTATCTATCTATCTATCTAGTTAATTGATAGCTTATTGGTCTTCAGCCAAGTAGCAAGATTTGTTAGCTCAGCATTTACTACATCTATTAACGATTCAATATCACACCCTGAAATAAATACGTTAGTGTCATCCGCAAACATGATAAAGAATAGTAGGTTCGAGACGTTAGATATATCATTAACATACAATAAAAAGAGCAATGGACCCAGAATGGAACCCTGAGATATCCCATGAGAGATAGTTTGATTACTGGAGGAACCACTGAAAAATGACACCTGTTGGTTCCTTTGGTTAAGGTAGCTAGCTAACCATTTATGGGCCACTCCTCTCATCATATATATAGATAATTTTCTTTAGTAATATTTCATGATCGACAGTATCGAAGGCTTTCTGAAAGTCAAGAAATAGACCAATTACAATTTCACCTCTTTCGTGCGCTTGGAGTATTCTATCTACGGTGGTAATAAGGGCCATATTAGCTCCATGGTTTTCTCGAAAGCCGAATTGATAACTGTAGAAGAGGTTGGATTTTTCCATGAAGGACATTAGTCTGGAATACATTATTTTTTCAATATAATGTATAAAATGTAATGTATAATGTCGTATAGTATTTTAATTCTAGAAGTTTTAGAGCATGATTAAAAAAAAGAAAAGAAAATAACATGAAAATGTTACACATTGTATACTTTATATATAGTAAAAAAATAAAAGATATACAATTATGTTATATACCGTTTAAAACGATGAGGACTCATCCCGTTTATTTCGGCTCAGAGAAGCAGAGGCTGCAAACAAACAGGCCTGCACAATGACACTATCACCAAATCTGCAACATCAAATCAAACCCTTTACGCAAGGTTCCAAAATCCCCATTACTTGTAAATATATTTTTGAATCTCCATGCATCGATACAAACGGAATTTTGTATCATGAGTGCATGATGTAATATACATATTGATGTGCTAGAATATCAGGGAAATCATTCATTGGATAACTTACCTGGAATTTCCAGAGTGAGTTTGTCCGAAGCAATTAAAACAACATAAGTACTTTCTATCAGCATTCATCCTACAATATAGAGAACGAATATATAAACACAAAATCAGTCAGAAACGTGAACAGAAAAATTTGAGGAGTAATTTGCGAAAAAAAGAAGACGGAGACGAACAAAATGAGGAAACAATTTGAAACCATAATGAACTCAGAATGAAAAACATAAAGTTTTATGCAATTATATGATTATTGACAATCTCTAATGTCGAATATCATGTAAAATATTGATCTTACACTAAATGTGTCGATTAACTAAATTTTGACCTACATTATATCAATACATTGATGTGATTCGATTCAAGCGATGATTATCATGAAGCAAGATATACTGAATTAGATTATGACCATATTTTTAAATTCACAGATTTCCATGCCAAAAATGATGCAATAAATTATTGAAATAGATTGATCAGACACCAAGGGAAATGTTTCTTTGTCAAATTATGAGTAATGTGCATAATTATCGCCTTATATGGCTTAAATGCCCTGTTCTTGTGTAATTTTGCACAATAGCAATTAGGACTTTTTCAAATGCCGATAACTCGATGGTAATGTGAGTGGTAGTCTTGAAATTCGCAGAGTATATGCCACGCATACACATCTTGGGAAATCCTGAAATTTAAATGAAGTTGCTTGAAGTTCAAGGTTATTGCAGTATTTTAAAACATTTAATTGCATAATTGATTATTATTTTGATTTTGTTTATTCATTAAACTTATATAGTAATTACATTTGACCAATTATGACATTTTTTAACTGTCGGGTGGTATACTGCAATGATAATTTGTTTAGCTTAGTACAATATAAGTATCAGAGTGCCGTAAAACTCCACCCATTCATTCATTCATTAGTACAATATAAGTCCACTGCACATACAAATTATACTGGGCTGAGCCCAGCCTGCTGACCCTTGTTAGGGCCATAAATATGTCAATTTGTGGCAACATGCAGACTGAGTCAGTCCATCTAGCATATTTGATGATTCTGGACAGCCTATAGGCTATAGTATTGACAGTCCTTGTAATTGTTGAATTGTAATGGTTTTCATCATAAATTTAATGATAATGAAAAGTCATCTCAGATAAAAATGCATATCAAATTCATTGGTTCCATAATTTTGCTGTAAAATTATAAATTGAAGCATATAGTTTGGCATCATGAACTAATATTGCTGCAATTACGTTCATGTTTCCTTAATTAATGTTCACCAATAGCTTAAAGGGATGGGGAACTGACTTTTAAGTGATGTTCTATTGACTCATAGCACCAATTGATAGCATTCCGTGCCAAAAACACCATGCCTGGATGCAAGCGTAAGGAAATAATGCATTCCGAATATCGGGGTTAGCATTGCGCCTATGGGAGAATGGCTTCCATTGCGAAGTATAGGAGGCAAACGTCAGCTGATGGCTTGGTTTGGCTGATGGCTGATTGGTCCCGTTCCCCTCGTGAAGCTATCGATTTCAGCCAATCAGAGCAGATCATCTTCGCCATAAAAGGACATCTCTGTTGTTTACGAAACGAAAGCGCATGCGTGGTGCACTCTGGCTGACCTTTTTACTGTTTCAGGATGAGAAACATGGTAGGTGTCCTAGAAAATCGCGTGTTAAAATAAGAAAAATAGCGAAAAATATTTTTTTTTCGCGCCTGACTGGTGGCAAAATGATTGTTCTATCTATTTCCGAAAAGAAAATAAAAAAATATCCAGGGGTTTAGTCGCAGGACACGCTGATATGACGAGGCCCATTGTAAAAGATGGGGAACTCGATGTTTCATCACAGCTCCTGACGTCACGCCTAGTTAGCAATATATCTCACGCGAAATCGTTAGGGATGATATTCCTTGTGTGGGCCAGGCATAGGAATCATTTTTGGTGCATCAAATAACGACTCAAAGTCCATTTTTAACCAGTTCTCCCTCCCTTTAATTAAATATTTTCCTTAGTCAACTCTGATTGATTCTTGTTCTTTCGATTGTTCGTTTGTTCGTTCGATCGTTCGTGTGTTCGTTCATCAAAAATGAAATGAAATCGCTTTATGTTAGGATCAATTAAAATAATATTACACAAATATATGTACATTGCATCAAAAAAAAAAAAAAAAAAAAAAAAAAAATAAGGAGAAAAGAAGTGTGAGGAATCAGCCCACATCATCGATTTCATACTGATGAGGACACTGCCAGCTCCCTTCATCGATTTCATACTGATGAGGTCCCAGCCAGCCCCCTTTATCGCTTCTAAACAATGAAGACCCAGTCAGGCCTTTCATTGCTTCTAGATTGATGAGGTCCCAGCCAACCCCCTTTATCGCTTCTAAACAATGAAGACCCAGTCAGGCCTTTCATTGCTTCTAGACTGATGAGGTCCCAGCCAACCCCCTTTATCGCTTCTAAACAATGAAGACCCAGTCAGGCCTTTCATTGCTTCTAGACTGATGAGGTCCCAGCCAGCCCCCTTTATCGCTTCTAAACAATGAAGACCCAGTCAGGCCTTTCATTGCTTCTAGATTGATGAGGTCCCAGCCAACCCCCTTTATCGCTTCTAAACAATGAAGACCCAGTCAGGCCTTTCATTGCTTCTAGATTGATGAGGTCCCAGCCAACCCCCTTTATCGCTTCTAAACAATGAAGACCCAGTCAGGCCTTTCATTGCTTCTAGACTGATGAGGTCCCAGCCAACCCCCTTTATCGCTTCTAAACAATGAAGACCCAGTCAGGCCTTTCATTGCTTCTAGACTGATGAGGTCCCAGCCAACCCCCTTTATCGCTTCTAAACAATGAAGACCCAGTCAGGCCTTTCATTGCTTCTAGACTGATGAGGTCCCAGCCAGCCCCCTTTATCGCTTCTAAACCAATGAATGAAGACCCAGTCAACTCCCTTCATCGATTTCATACCGATGAAAAACTAGTCAGTCACCTTCATCGATTTCATACCGATTAGGACCTAAGTTTAAGATTCACGCCACTGATAATTCCCACTTTGCTGCCAAACAACTGTCATCGATCTCGACCTATTCTTCAAGCGGTGATTATTGAAAACAGGAAGTATTTAGTCGCTTTGAATCTCGTCGAACGAACTTCGTCGACGAACTTCGGCAACAAAATACCAATGTGAGCGATCAATACATGCTATAGAGTATCTCTGATTACACTACTCTTCGGTTTTTCAGAATCTACTAACAATAATAACGCTCTTACACGTTATTAAAATGCGCTTAACATATTACTTTTTGTTATTGGACCCATCACACCAACAGTTTTTAGGTATTATGATTTATCAATAAAATATTCTGCTTGAATGCTCCCCGGGGAACAGGTGCGAAGGTGTATCAATCAGGTACCACAATTCGACACTATGCAATGTGTCATGCTGTGGTAAGCATGGAGTTTTCAGGCTATGAAATTCAACCCCGCAAGACGCCCAAGCGGTAATCGAACCGCCGAATCTCTTCATGCTCGGCGATCGCGCTACCACTGTCTAGTGCAAATATAGGAGAAAGGTTGGTAAATCGTGGCTACTCACTTCGTCAGCGGTCATGTCATGTCATGTCATGATACAGAAGATCGTTGTTCGTCAACAGCAAATGGCCGACTTGTTTAAAAACAAGCAGTCATGTGTTTTTGCCAGAGATCCTGTTGTAGAACCACAAACAGATATATTACGTTTCTCGGTCAAAGTACCGCAAAACAGGATAAATTATAACTGATCATATTAGATCACGAGAATGATATAAGGATATCGGGGTCCTACAGTGAAATCTCACTTCTTCGAACACCTGGCACGAATTTCTTCCGGCGTGGAATTATCCCTCCTACTCCCCGCTAAGCATCATCTCAACCAATCACATGCCAAATTATTACTTAATTAATTAATTTATTAATCTTCATGCATGCAACAAGTAAAATGCAATGAATGCATGACACAGCTTGGCAAAACAGGAAGATCTTTAAGAACTGCCAGGTTGAAAATATAAAAGCAACACAAAAGTATGAGTAGAGGAAATTAAAGGTAAAATTAGGTAAGATAAAAGCAATTACATTGACAAATAGAGGTCCACGTGCATGGTTTATTGACACAATAACATTTTGTTTGAATAGAAAGATAATAGTTTTTAAATTAAAGTGGACACATAAACACATTGAACAATAAACACATTGTGATACCAAGATAGGCCACTTATGGAATCTTTTGGCCTGACTGGCATGGTTTGAGGAAGATTTCCAGAGTTTTGTTTATCTGTTTATCCTGCCATTATAGCTATTTTTAGTAAGATGCAATGCCTCCAAAAATACTTATAATAAAATCAAAATGAGGACAACCGTTACAATCGGTATCACACTCGAAGTCACAGCAGAAGATGAACCAGATTCCACACTGGGAGACGGGGAAGACATGATATTCAAGCACACTTGGCCATCCCACGAACATGCTGAAGCCACTCTGCAGGCTCTGTTACATAAGACATAATATGATAATTATGACGTTATTTAAACTACATGCAGTTTGTCTGGTTACCTCTTAGATCTACTCTCACATTTGTAGTCATGACATTGAGGTAAGTTGGGTTGTACGCTGAATGATCCTATTACAGGTGGACCTTCGTCAAACGGAGCACACGGAGGATCTGAATCCCTAATGTCACAGCACAAAACATAGTTGCAGCAAACAAACAGATCTCACTCCACTTACGTTTCTAACATCTGCACATTTGAACAATAGTTGAACTCGAGTATTTCAGCACAAGGACATTGGGCATCGCCACAATAGACAAGTATTGGCAGGGAACCATTCTGTATGCATAAACATAACATGCTTCTTGCAGTAGCTAGAGTTTTATGAGACACTAACCGTCATATGACAGTCCGATGTTTCTTCAGAGCGACTCCTCAGCACCACCACAAACAAATTGGTTTCCCGAATATTGTAGATGACAAAGTTACGAAAACTAAGTGTGGTGTTTTGCATTGATACCTGTAATACTCAATGTGAATGTTCAGCAACATTTATGTGGATCTGCACTTACAAGCCATGTGTACTGATGCAACAGTTGTTCGTGGTTGATACAGCCAGTCTGGATCATCACTTTGTTTTCAATAAGAGTTCTGGCAACTCCCGGTTCCTTTTGACTGATATGGATATTATACGCATCTTGACGGTTCTTCAAGTTCAACCAGTCATGATGCATGATCACAAAACCAGCATCGTCAATAATAAAGCATCTATAGGTGAATAAACATGATAAATAATGGCAATTCTTATCAATTGCATCACATACCCAACATTCGATGAGTCTAAGCAAGCAGGAAATGCGTCGGTCAAAAACACATAGAAAGCATCCATTTTGAAATCAAGTCCCATCGCACCAACAACTGGGTCAGTATTCACGTGACCACCGGATCTGAAGAAAACAAAGAAATAGGATAAAGTGTTTATATTTATATTTGTATTTATATTTCCATTTTATTTTCATTTATGTTAAGTAAATGATAGAAGAAGTACTGTTTGATTTAAACGAAAAATAAAGTAGCGAAATGATGATAATGAAGTAATAAATACAAAAAGGGATTTTAGATGTACAGTGTAAGTAGACGTTGTTTGAAATGTTTTATTAGTGTCGTGTAAATACATCCAGGAATAGGCATCAACTGTAATATGGGCAACAGGAGATGAAAGAACGGTGAAAGGAAAACTTCGTTCCGTTACATAGAAAGAACCAGCCTGGTTGTGAGCTGAACCATGCAGAGTACGAACGAGAAGTATTCAGAATTCACTCAGAATGCACTAAAGATGATGAAAAAAAAAAACTAAAACACTTGAGTGTAGAAGCAGCAGGGAAACAGTGAAAATAAGCCCTAAAGACAAGACTGATCAAACTGGGGGCCCTACACATGATAGGGCCGCAAATATCTGCAAAGACTTTAGCTCAAGAAGTGATGAGATTAGAATCAAAGGTAGAAAATCAAGACCCCCGCCAAAGTACTCATTAGAAAATAACAGCACATGGAGAGGAGGAGATAAAGTTGAGCAATGACAACAGTCGAAGAAGAACTTCGAGATAGGAGTCAAAGTCGGAGATGGACAAAAAAATGAGGCCTGACAAACCTGCTAGCCAAGATAGTCTTGCTCATGGTAATCACTGCCCCAGCACCAAAGGCGTCCTCATATGGAATGCTGAATGCAATTCTTCCTTTTTGAGCCAGGGCTCTTTTGTACCTGAAAACAACACCGTGAAAGTGATGAAACATCTCAACACAACATATATCACCATGGTCTCTTCGTGGCATCGTACTCCTGATTCAACCGAGTTCCGGGATAAAGCCTAAACACACCGACATTAAATCCGACGTAGGCCCAAACGGCTGAATCTAAGAGCTCATGAGCCTGATCCAGAACCAGTTCATCCAAATAGGCAGACAAAACGACATAGTCATAGACGAATTCCTGTAAAGATTTTCATAGTTATGGCCAGGTAATTGCAAAGCGCACCTTAAATTTAGAACTGCTGACGCCATTTTCAAAGTGTGACTTATACTGCTTGACATCCTGCACTGTCTCTTTTCTGATAATTTGCAAGTATGGCTTCTCAAAAGCAATTGGGCTTAACAACACTGCACTTTCAGCTGCAAAATAATTCGTGTCAATGTTTTGTCAAGCAAAGTCGATAGAGGATACCTGTTGTAGCTGTGGCTCCAAAGTATTCACACTTATCAGAATCTTTCTCCAAGTCCAGACGATGATAAAGAAAGGTTTGGTATTGATTAGATTTTACTGAAAGGGTTGTTTCGATATCTGATTCCACAGTCACAACGCATAATGAGAAGTTGTTCGGCATAATCTGGAAAATATGTTGCTTAATGACGCATCAATATATTTAGACAGCTCACTTGCTTCCAGCTGTATACTGACTTGACATTCGAATATCGAGATCCCTCTAGAATACTATCTCCTCTTGAAACTACTCTAAGGGATTTAAATAACCTTTTTCCACTTTCTCCTCTGTAAAAATAAGACAACGGTCGAGATAAATTGAATCTTACCATACTTACGCAAGCATGCTTTTCAGGACTTGCTCTACTGGGGGTGAAGTCTCTAAAGATGTCACCTGCAGAAAAATCGGATCATCAGTAATGGACTGGGGGCTTGGAAGCAACGGATGCATGAGCAGTCGTCCAACTGAGTCAATGATGAAAGCGTACGACGAATCAGTCCGGCCAAAGAAGGCCACATCCGACAGCAGATCACTCATTGATATATCCACGCAGGTCACGCCCTTCAGATTGCTTTGGTAGTAAAACGGCATACAGACAGAGCTAATCAAGCCTGTTTGAGGATAGCATAAACTATTGTAGGGTAGAACAAAACAATATTAATATTATTTACCAAGACCAAATGCATCAAAGTAAGGCACCGTGAAGATTGGATTAGTCAGCCGACCAGATATGCCAAAGAAGTTGTAGAATGAGGCCATCTCAAAACGCAAGTTGCTTGGATTTGATACTCTTGTGTACACACCTTCCTGTTCAATGATCAAACAATCAACACAAAGTTGCCCATTGATTTAAACATACTTTGATTTCACCAGCTGAAGCATTGTAACTTGACTGTTGGGCAATCTTAGTCAGAATTTCATCATCAACCAGTTCTGAGAGAACGACAACTGTATAAAGTTTTTGCTAAAAGTAATAAGCAAACATGTACCTCCCAAGCCATAAGTGAGAATGGCCACACTATTGCCCAGAACAGCATTTCTCTGTGATATCATCGACAAAACTATTGTTCTCTCGTCAGTGGGCTGACCATCTGTCAGAAACAAGATCACTTTTTCTGAAATATTGAAATATTGCTTGCATCACACTAATTGTTTACATCCTTACCTCTAGCGTTGCCCTTTGAAAAGAAGTCAAACGCAAGACTAAGAGCAGCCTTGTAGTATGTTTCTCCTTCAGCATAGAGGCCATTTATCAATGACTTAAGGTATTTTTTGTTGTGGGGTGTAGCCAGGGCAAGCTCTGTTTTTCGACATTTGATTTGATTGGCGCTACCTGTTGCTGAGTAAGCTTTGTCAGAGAAAGAAACGACTCCGATCTGCACGAGAAGACAGCACAATGAGTCAAATCATAGATAGAAAATAACAAATGTCTGGCACAATATCAAACATATCATGAGATAGAGGCAGGGTTGGGGTTTACGTCCATTCGACAATTGATTTGGGGCACTATTGTAGCATTTACATTGTCAAAGTGTTGTAAAGCATAACCAATATATTAATTGGTTCATTCGCAAATTCACTGTAACTAGAGCAATTCAGGTGATTTGACGTTCTGATATAAAACACACTGCACATATACGTCAGGGAACGCAAAATGACGTAGAAATAATTTTACATGGCCAAAATTCGCTCTTTGAAAAACTTTCATGCCCAAGTTTTCGACTGTAACGCCGAATTACTTCTCATGAGCAGTGAGACCTAGAATTGAGCGGAGAATAACAAGGTAAAGGGAGGCTAGTGGATTGGAGTGAGTAAAATTGAAAAGTCCGTCATATAAATATAAGTTTATTTTTAAGGTGAATTTTAAAAGTGGTGAGATTTATGTTGATTTTGCTATTGATTTGGTTCCATATAAACACGCCTCGGAAACGAATTGATTTCAATGATACATTTTAAAATAGACGAGGTACGTACGTGTAAGTAAATAGCATGTATGAAGAAATTTGTTTAAAAACAAATTAATCAATACAGAGGGAAAAATTTATGATTGATTACAAACATAAAGATCGAAATTGAGAAAATACAAAGGCGTTTTAGACGAAGGAGCTTGGGGCAAATCGTTTATGTAAAGGAGAAGCAATATGGAACCCAAATAGATCCCTGAGGAACTCAACTATACATCGGATATATAAAGGAAGATATTTGACACCACTAAGGCCAACAAACTGTTTACGACCATTTCCTCGAATCCCGTATTTTTGGTAATTTTGAGAGAAGTTAAAAAATAAAATACTATCGAAAATCGATCGTGTCGAAGGCTTCAATCAAGTGACACTCCAACAAGTACTTTATTTTCGTCGAAAATTTTTGTAATTTAATCTACAAGCAGGTTAAGGACCATTTTGATGCTGTGCTTTGCACGGAATTCAAATTGATATTTATAGAGAATGTTGTGTTTTGAAATAAAATCCGTCAGACGTGAAGCCATACATTTTTCGAATACTCTTGAAAAAGATGGAAGGAGGGAGATTGGTCTGTAATTACTCACAATCGTTATTTTACCGACTTTGAATATGGGTTTAACTTCCGCGATCTTTATTCCATTTGGAACAACTCCTTGGGAACGCGAGAGGTTGAGTACATGAGTAAGAACAAGAATAAAGTAATCAGCAGATTATTTTAGTATTGATGCTGGAATACCGTCGAGACTATACAAGAGCACAGTTTTTATTTAATTCTCTTACAATGTTACTAATTTGGGTTGCGTTGATTGGCTTTACATACATAATGGACCGATTTGGTTGTCGAATGTATGAGGTAGGATTCGTGTCTGAAAAGGGAATGGATTGTGCTAAAAATGGACCAACATTGACAAAGTATTCGTTGAAGTGTTCACTGACAAGAGTTGGGTCGAATGATTCATTTCCATTTATTTCTAAAGTATACTGTTGTTTATTATTCTTACTATTTGTGTTTTTGTGAAGGACATCTTTGATAACATCCCACGTGTTATGTAGGTTATATTTATGAAGAGATAAAAGTTCGTTAAAATGCGCGCGCTCTGCCAAAAAAAAAAAAAAAAAAAAAAAAATACCCGTAGTTTGTTTTTATAGGTTGAGTAGGTATTAAGATCAAGTTGGATTCTCGATTTCAAATGTTTACAGTAAAATATGTAAACTTCCTTGTTTTTGCACACGAGAATATACCAATCATTGCGAGCTATAGCTCATCACAGTTCATTGCTGCTGTGGTCTAACTGTCGCTCAGTAGCTAAAATAAAGAACTCGGGTATCAGTGATTCTCATCCATTTAATGAATGGTTATTGCCGTTGTGTAGTATTGCAGGGTACTAGTACCTGCAGTATTTGAATGAAATGGTCATATGGTCAAGCACTACACCACTGGTTATAATTATGTATATTATATTGTTGTGTTCATCGAATGGGATCGGATGGTTTCAAACTTGTGAGCTTTCTGTGGTACTTCGGCCCATCTCCATCAAAACACCAGCTGGTTGTAAAATAAGCCATAATCATGGGATGGGAGACGTAAATGCTAATACATATATACAAGTTATGGAGCCCGTTATGTAATCAAGTGGTAGACTCACTCTATCGTTTGGATTGAGGGTTGTTATCACAGTGTTGGCTGCTTCCTGTGCGATCTTCATTAGCTTCGTGCCCTTGTATGTTGCATTCATTGAGCCTGATACATCAATCACCACAACGACGTCCTTGGGCTCAGGGGTGGCTGCTTCAACGTACCATGGTCTGAAAAGGTTATTCCATACCCAGTTGTGCTACAATGACACTATACCTGAATCGAGGGTCATATGTGCTGGAACAGATCTTGAACTTCGGGAACACAGTCGTCACACCTTCTTCAGTTCCAACATACTGGAATTTGATGCTTGGGTATTGATACAGATTTTCCTTCATTACATCAACAATGCTCTTGTTCGGATATTTGCTTGAATTTGTGTTGATACCTGGGCCATGATTGCATGCTTGTTCACGGTCGACCTGTAAGAAATGATTTGTTAGTTAGATTTGGTACCTGGGTAATTCATTGCATACCTGTTGTTGAAAATTAGATCCAATTTCTTTAGCGTTTACGTTTGAGCAACATTTTTGGATGGACGTTGTTCTGGGAAGAGATCCCCACACTTGTTCAACTTTGTCTCGGAGCCTCTTTGCGACTGCAACTCGCTCCGAAAACTTTTTGGACAAAGACTCTGCCAGCTAGATTTGTTTGATTCGTTAGGGTTACACCTGGTGTCTAAGGTATGTGCAATATGCACTCTAACTCACAGTATTCAGCAAATGTTGTGGCACAACAGGTGATGTATCAAAGATCGACCTATCCAGGTGGTCCTAAAATATAACGTTAAAGTAAAAGATATATTGTAATAAGGCACGTTTATTGATCTACCTGCATTTTCTGAACACCAAGGCGTTCGTTCACGAAATTTTCAAGTATTCCTGTAAGAACTGATTCAGGTTCATCAGACGATGATGAACTTGCGAGAAACATAGCAAGAAGTAGAAGCGCATTGTGGCAGGGCATCATCATGCTGAAACAAGATCAAATGTGTGGTATTCGAGTTTATTGAATCATTTACGTGAGTATATCTTCCTTTAGAATATTAATATATTACATGTATCCAATTGAGTATGACATGTATATTTGTATAATGAATTTGAAAAGTGTGAGGATAAGGTAGGGGAGCAAAAATTCACATGCAACTAGATGAGACGTCGTTTTTGGCTAAACTCCAGTAAATATAATCTACTAGTAAACCTCATCTTCACGCTATTTTAGAAAATTAAACAGAAAGTATTACGTCCGTATAGAGAAGAGATACTCATAAAACTCACCTGTTTAAATATTCAGGGGCAAATCGAAATAGCAAGTACATGTATGTGAGTTCCTCCACATCCCTTTTTTAGTATGTTAAGTAAGTATTTACTTTTGAATGAACTGTGCTGGCTTATCTAGAACAGGTGCAAACCATCTCAGAAGGAGTTATGACCACTTACCAACCTTGTGTTTTATGTGAGGCAATTATTTCCTTCTCATCATCTCGGCCAATATTAATCCTGGCTGTTCCAGAATCTTGAGGTGAAACGAACCAGATGAACATACAGTGTGAGTCATTAAATAACAAAGACTGCACGCTGTCATGCTGAACGTGCTTGAAGAGCATTTTTTCTTAAGATGATAATATATATATTTTTTCCTTTTGAAGCCATTGATGACTTATTTATAAGACAAACTATAATAATATTGTGAATAAGTACAGGGTGATTCATAAGTCGATTAACAATATATGGTGAAACGATTGAAGGACCAATTAAATGATGACTTATATAATTATAACAAATGTGTTTGCCACACAATGGAAGTATTAGCGCTTCAATAATACGCGTAATTTCTAAAACAGTTGACTGAGAGCTCATCTCCAAATAAGATCCGATATCACTTCATTCTGGCACATGGAATTCGCGGACACAGAGTGAGTGATGGGGTTTTACGGCTCCACACAATCCGATCGGATGATACGGGCGCCAGAACAGAAGGGACCGGGGTTTTCCCCTACTCTTATCGATAAATCCCAAGGGTTCTTTATCCTGCATACCACCATAGACACTAGTACACAGCGCCCGGCCTTGTTACGCAGTTGGGCAGCACTGCAAAGTCACCGAAGAATTACAATTATAACGGATTACAATTATAATTCACAATCATAACGCACGTGGCCTGATAGGGTCTCGAACCCGGGACCTCGACCCCCATGGTCGGTATTTGATTGTAGTCAGCGGTTTAACCCACCGAGCTATCTTCGCGGACACAAGCGCGATTTCTGATGTCCTCTTGAAAATAGTCATTGGCCAA
>KB292997.1:10037-33434 GCA_000328365.1 Capitella teleta | reverse complement strand
TTGAGATAGAGATTCATGTTATTAAAATTCTAAATGGCGAAATTCCAATTTCCTCTCACAATATTTGTAAAATATGAGGTCATTGTTTCTCACCTTGATAGTAAATGAAGAGAGCTGCTACTTTGATGAAAGATCGAGACGTCGATGGTTGAATTTACCAAGAGGCTGAGTTGTGGTAACTTTGGAAATGGCGATGTAATCGTGTAGACATTCGTTAGCTTTGAAAGCGAGAGGTGAACTAATGAGTGGAGAAGCCGGGGATTATTTTTATATATCGTCATTACGACCGTTAATAGCCTGCTCGACAGATCTCTGCTTCAGCTTGACTCCGCCCTAAGTATGCCAAGTGCGCTCGAGCGTGCAAGCGAGCTTGAAGCAGGGAGGCGGAGCATAGCTCCAAGCCCTTTAATCTTCTGCTCGTGTTTGTTAAAGTACTGAAATATTTCGCCTTTCACGTCACCTCCACGTATTTACACTTAACGCTTAAAGCGCGATAGCTCCTGCCTGCTGGTCAATGCGGGCCACGTCAGGCTCACGTCGCCTGCAGGTGACCATGAGAGCGCGCAGATCAAGTACTCGCGCCACGTTAGCCTAATGTTACCTGCAGGTGACCAAAACTTACACCTGCTGGTAACGTTAGGGGAATGTTCCGTGTTTGCTGGGATAAATTATATGGATATATCAGCGCCAAATTTGAATTTGCTATCAAATAAATCCAACGGCATTAAATCCACCTTGGGATCATGGAAATACAAGCCTTAGAACACAACGGTTCCACACAAGAAAAAGAAATTTCCATATTAAATGTCAAGTCTGTATTGTGCAACAGCATATAACTATAGGGATTAATCCAATGCGGTTTCCATTCATATGCAGGTTTTCTGAAAAGTTCTCCTCTACTTCACTTGAGGAAAACTGAAAATTGATTGATATTGGTCAATTGCAATCAGTTCAGGAAGGGAGATGGATGTCTCTCTCTCTAAAGATTTGGTATGCACCTGCTCTGAAGTAATTAAAGGCAGACATGAAATTTCATTTTTTTTTCTTGGCCCAAGCAATGCAAGACTACGAGTGGAGCCGTTACAATTATTGGAATATATTTATTGCATTCATGAGTACAATGCAGTAGTGTCACTGCGTAATTTAATTGCGTTATTCAACAGTTAGTCGATTGTAAACTGCGCATACAATTCAAAGGTTAGTCGATATAAAACTATTGATTGATTCCCAGTGATACAAATCAAAGAAATGATTCCAATCAGTAAAAACAGGAAGCAAGTGTAGTTGATTTCGTTATCATGGCGTTTCACCTTTCCGTGATGCGCATGCGTGTCCTAAGTTCTTAGCGCATATTCTTAATGTCGTTCCAAGACATCGCCTGGAGATGTGGGGAGAATTCCCTCCTTTCAGGGTGTGTTTTTGTCAGAGGAGCAGGGGATCTAGAGCATTGACATATCATGCCATGATTTGAAAGAAGAGTCACGGAGCACTTTTTTCTTTCCTTCTTTTTCTTGGTGATTACAGTCAGTCAAGCTTCATTGCTCAATTAACGTATTAGAAACAAAAACAGCCCATGAATACATTATTACTTGCATTGGGGTTTAAACTACTCTTGATTCAGGACTCAGTTATTTTGTTCAAATACCCATACAATCGGCATAATGGTACTGACATACAGAAATAATATATTGATTGTATTTGATATGATACCGACATCCGTCTCAAGTCACGAGGATTTGTTTTTCGCAAATTATTGGTCAGCCAGGTGCAATCAGATTAATGACGGTGTCTTCAAGTGCTGAGGAGATCCTCATTAGTACATGGAAGGCACTCCCGATATCGATTGAACAGCCTTTCCCATACATCCTATAATGATGCACATGGGAACTTTGTTTCAAAAAAAAAAAAAAAAAAAAAAAGAAAAAAAGAAAAAGAAAAAAAAAAGAAAAAAAAAAAGAAGAAGCAAGAAGAAGAAAGAAAATTATGCAGTGTACCAAAAACTAATTTCTAGTTGTACTGTGAACCTTGCATAGGCAATTTATAGGTTTATTGTTAAAAAAGAGATCTAGTACAACAAAGACGTGCGTGGTAATTTTATGTAATTTATGCATTGAAGAGATATATAGTGATTAGTATTAATATTTATTATTATTGTTGATTATTACGTATGTATTCACTTCAAGGTTGAATTAAGTGGGTCTGCAGCTACATGTACGTATGTATTATTTCACTGAGATGTAAGATAAACTTAAATTGTTTGAAATTGCATTATTTCCACAATTATTGATCAGAGCAGGTTCAAAAGACCATTAATGGTTTCAATCAAATCATGGCCATTGGACACACCAAAAAATATTGGAAACGATTTTTATACTGAAAGCATGCTTTATTAATCACGAGCTCCTCGGGTATTATTTCGGTGGGGTGTATGGCTGGCGCGTACGAAATTTCTTGATAGCAGCTCGATTTTGCTTTAACGAATTCTAACTTTAATCGCCATGGAAATGCAGGACAGATTTCGTAATCCTCTGAAAAAGTACATGTTACTAATCATTGTGCAATAATGATAAGTTTTCTAGAAACATGTGGATACCACCTGGTGTTTCCGGAAAATTATTAAAAAAACCCCAAACCCCCCCCCCCCAAAAAAAACAAGATGACGAAGGAAGGTTCGTGCGGACATAGTAAAAACTTAATCATTAGTAGCCAAATGTCACTCTAGTGTACAGAAGACGAAGACAATTGAGATTTTTTTTAATGGCGGCCTTTACCTGAAATAAAGTCACGGAGTCATGCAGCAACTGCAGCACAAAAGAACTACTCTATTAGATCAAATTCAATGTTGTCCATATCCTAACACAGTTTAAGTAATTTTGTAATCGATCTATTGATCTATTTTCATTGACTTCACCATTATATCTCGTTTAATCCATAGTAAAAGAGATGAGCTAAGGGTTGTTATTACAGCTGTTATGGATGGATTGAAATTACTGATTGCTGTCCTCAGGAAATCGATGACAGAGCAGCTCTGATTATGGTAAATAATTCACTGTCAACCTGCGCCGCCTCAGCATGAAAGGGACTCGTTAATATTCCCTGAGCATCCCATTTACCTTTCTTTGAGCAGTGGTGATGAATAAGGTTGTATACATGTATATCACCTTTCAGTTGAAGGATATAGTTATAAACGATTACTTATTAATTTGAGAAACCTTTATTCTTCAAGATAATGGCTTGCAAATCGATTCCCGAGAAAGCGATATTGCTGTGTTGATGTGTGCTGAAATCCCAGTTTTAAGTAGAGGCAGACACAAAATCTCTTAAAAATTTCAATGCGAGAGAAAGCTTGAATCAAAGAGGGCAAATGAGGCAGGAATCCCCAAAGTGATCGTTCGTTGTGTCGCACCAGAAGCAACCTTTCGGAATACTGAATAGCTGAGATCGGAAACACTCAAGAGTCGACGCTGACGTATCTTCAATGGCTTCAATGCCCGTTCAGACCCTCCACGCTATGGAACTTAGGTGCAATGCAGGGTTCGCATATCAAGTTTTACTACTCAAATATGCACGATGACATGTACATGTCGCATGATACTCCAGTCACATTTTATGATAATGGTAGTGCTTCATGGTCCAAAAGACCGCAAAACTGCATTCGCTTTAATGACATCAAAGAAAAATGACACTGAATAATATGAATTGATTCCAGCTGGAATTTCTGTGATAGCGGCACATTAATTCATTTCATTGCATCCACCTCTCATGTGATATGGTCCTCCTATAAAATGTTGCCCTCGTTAATAAAAAACAATCCGAGGTCAAGGACCGAGCCATTCGTTCAGATTGAGTAGAACGTGATCTCCAGATTGTGATGCATGAAATTGCTCTCAAAACCGGACAACCAAGTGAGTGAGATGAACATGCATAATATGCATCAAGATATTAAAATCACAGGCACTGAAGGAATGTGGCTTTGCGAAGAGCCATGCGGGCCATTCTCGACAAGAACATGTGAGTAGCTAACCCATTGGGCAATCACGCAGTGAGCATGGAGGTAACATAGCTTTACTTAGTAAAGCTAAAATCCTTAGTCACTGCATCCAGATAAAAATATAATCCTGCGAATAATGCTCGAGTATCTCGCGTCATAATTTGCTGACGAGTTTGCATTCGTATAACAACCGTCGAGGGAACAGGAGATCCCAGTCTCATCACCAGGAGGATGATTCAAAGAGTTGCCGTATGAATAATGTTAAGATTACGTGGATGCTTCTAACTACTTCACACGATGTTTCATTATAGCATATGTAATTATGATTATATAAACTCTGCCTATGCATGTAGACCTTCGGGCAGCGCGTGCACGGGATTGCTTCCATCTCTCAACAAGTAATTAGCGGACAAGAAGCGGTCAGCAGACCAGGATGCAATTAGCGGACAATGTGGGTCAGCAGTTGGCGAATATATTTTCCATGAACACGACACACCACACATCTCTCTCTCACGTGCTTCTACAAAGACCACTTACTTGGAACCTTTTTTTTATTTTGAGTACTTTAGACTGTTTTATTGAAGGTAAATTAAAGCCAATATGAAGTGATTGGTTGAGTCTTCGTTATTACGAGCTTGGAGCTTACCATCCAACTAGTGCATAATTGACGTAGCCCTGGAGTCACTACGTCAAATAAGAACATTACAACCAAGCTAGTCTCCGCCTGGTTGACTGCTCAGAAGCTTTTTAATCTGTCAAGTACGAGACGCGAGAGACTGGTGACAGACTTCAGAACTCTATAATATTGTACAATTGTAGTTATAGCTTTGAAAATAAGCCAGTGCGAGTCATACAGAGAACTGGGCTAGTGAATCCACCAATGAGCAACCGAGTAAAATGCAAGGTTCTATCCAACAGTTCCCCTGAGAGATGGTCTCATTACCCGGTCGTTAGGCTGAGTGCTCTTATATATGGCAGAGTATAGCAACAACAGCTAGAGAGGGAGGCTGGGGTGGTGACCTCGGAACAGATTTATGCATCTCCTAGCTGAAGTACCCGAGCAAGCTACAGAGCTTAAGAATCAATCCCTGTTTGTCTGATCCTAAAAATCATCTTGTGCATATTCAATGCTTTTGAGGCATTTATGCATGCTACCATTTCATGTGCATGCAATGAATACTAACTGCATGAGGCATGAGGCATGACGGGGTCTTACGGCTTCACCCAACCCATTCGGATGATACAGGCACTAGAAACAGAAGCCCAGAACCGGGGTTTTCCCCTGCTCTTTTTTATTTTATTTTTTTTTTATTCAAACTTCATGCATGCAGTAACATAAATAATTAACACATGCAAACACACGACATAACTTAATGATAACAGGCAATGCCTTTAAATTGACGGCGACAAGAGTAAAAACAGAAAGAAGAAAATAATGGCCAGTATTAATAGGAATGAAGTGACAAAGGTGATAAAAACCTTGACATCGACAACTCTTAACGATAAATCCCGAGGGTTCTTTATCCTGCATACCACTGTGGCGCTCCATTCATTTCACGGTTCTACCCTAATCTCACTTTTCGATCGCTCATGTCGAGTCTTGTAATAATCGAACAGCTTATAATAATATTATGTGTATATACATTCTTGTGGTTTCATAATAAATCATGAGTCTGATCAACCGTCTCTTGTCAGCTCTTTAGACTCGCCACACCACCATAGACAGTAGTACACAGCGCCCGGCCTCGTTACGCAGTAGGGCAGCACTCCGAAGAAGAAGCACCGCAGAATTATAATTTTAACGAATTACATTCATAACTCACAATCATAACGATAGGGTCTCAAACCCACGGTCGGCATAGGATTGCAGTCATTGAGCCATTCGGTGCGCTCTCTTAACTGCATGCAAAGGAAATTCTCATGTAATATTGAACCAATATGCTTGGAATTTCAATTGTGTTTTTATACCTTAATTGCTGAACAAACTACTACTCTATTGCATACATATTAATTTGCATCAAATCTTCACGAAAATTTTGTACGGAAAACTTCTTTCCCTCGTCTTTGACTTCCATGAATTATTTAATGCAACACATGCAACAACATAGAAATACTAGAGTGCTTACTGGGATCACGTGACCGGTGAAAATTGAAACCAGAATTTTCACTGGTTCCCTGGTCATATATATAATGACACAGGCACACACCCTGACAGGTGGTATCTCATTGGCTGCTATTTATAGTAACATTTAGTCAACTGGCTCTATCCAGCAAATACCGTGAATTCATTTTCATTCGCCTCGACTTGTGAGCATTCTTGGGAATTCCGAGTGACGTCATGTGAAATCGAGTGAAATGGATGTACCAAAATAGGGGTGAGTTTTTATCGGTGTGTGCCGGTGTCACGCGAAAACTTGCCATACTGCGAAAAGTGGACGCACATATTATATGCGTACACATTACCACTGTTATAGGTGCATAAGAACTATGATAATAGCCTCCAAAACGAGTGACATTACTACAAAGAAGTATATTTGTATCGGACAAAACCCCATTTTGTTCAGTAGCGCCGGAGACCAGTGAAAACTAGAGTTAAGGGGAACATTTTCTTGGATGTCAGGCGTCGCGATTGCAACTTGACATGCTGGTGCTTTATATGTTATTTGATTCCCTTAAATTCCGAGCTATCGTGAATTAATATGCGCTTTAACTTTACACAGTCATTCTTGTTACTCCTTTATTCTTCAATGTGCCACATCGTTAGTGAGTAGTGAATTAGCTGAAAATTTGAGTTTCACAGCAGGGCTCAAAATAAGAGAAAACAGTTGACTGGCCACGTGGCGAGTAAACGAGTATAATTATGTGGATGATTTGAGTGTTATGCTAAAAAATTATTCGAAATTTATGCGAAAAAGGTCTACAGCATCTGTTAAACCTTTGTTCTAATTATAGCATATCTAATGACATTACTTTTAATCTTAAGAAAACTGTATGCATGCTTTTTAAACCTCGAACCTCCACATTTAAGAGGCATTGTAAAGTTTCCCTCGGTGGTAATGTTCTAAGTGTTACACCGTCTTGTAAATATACCTGGGAGTTTTTATTTCAAATGACTGTTCCGACAATACTGATCTCGCAAGACAGTTAAGGTCTTTTTATGTACGGAGCAATTACTTATCCAGATATTTTAGTGCCTGCACTCCAGCTGTTAAGTGCTCACTTTTTACAACCTTCTGTGGTAACATATATTCTGACCACTGTTGGTCTATTTTTAAGAAATCGGCCATGAGGAAATTGACGATTGCTTTTAACAATTAACGTACTCATTTCGTTGATTCATGTTTAGTTGATCTCACGCAAAACAATCTGCCTTGATTCCCAGCTGCTCTCTTATCGTGTACATTGCCTTTATAGACTCCCCAAGACTACGCCCAAAGAAACATTTGTGGGCGATATTATGAACACAAGATTGAGAATAACTTAGACGCAGAAACGTCCCCTCACACGTCGTCCCGAACGTGCGCTCGAAACATCGAGACCGAGAAAGACGTTGCTGCGTCTAAGAATAACTATGCCATGGACGGTCTACTCTTATAGTAATATAGATTGGTTACACACTCAGTGTCAGTGAAAAAAGGGTGTACAGTCTTGTAACTGCCTGATAAATAACACCTGTGATTGGTGTCCTTTATTTGTGTTTATATTTTGGACTGAGCAAAGGTGTAAAATAGTGTCATGGCAACAGCTTCAGTGTCCCCCGCAGGCCCTGCACCCTCAGAAATTCGGAAATTCAAGTGCTCCATGTGCTCTTACTCCTTCCTGTTAATGAAGAAAATGCTCAAGAAGACTCGGTTCATTCGTGACTATTTTTTAATAATACATATGTTCACCAACTGTTTCGTTTATTTTCTCACTTGCGGGGTAAAGGGGGAGGGGGAAAGGTTTACAGAAAATTGGCTTTCTATCCAGTATTTTAATAAGTCTTTGATTCTCTTTCACAGGGGAGTCCAGCACTGGTGTCAAACTGTCAACAGACGTCTCTGGTTGAAAGGAAGCGAGTGGGATCATGGTGACCTGGCCTCATCTTGTTAGTCACAAAAGCTAGTACATGTGACCAACTTATGAATGATAAGTTAGTCACAAGTACTAACTTTTGACTAACATCAGAGAGACTGGACTCAGATACCATGTACCCCGACTCACTTACCTCGACCCAGAGTGGGTCAATTTTGACACCCTGCTGGACTCCCCTTTCTGAGTCGAGCTGACTAAGTTTTGGTTATGTGTGTACCACTAGAAAAGTGCGTTCCTTTCTACTGGGTTATGCTGGTATGTTGTAATGGCCACGTGTCCACTCTGAATTAGGTGAGCCAAGACAGCCAACAAATGAAACATTACAAAGGAAAACGCACAGACGCAGCCAATCCTTTGGTCGACACTTTGCGGGAATCTTCAAAAGAGTTATAAAAACTTGTTAACTCGAGTGTTAACTAAACCGCGTCTACCTACAAATGAGTTGGAATCAAGTTCCGATTCCAAATGTCGTGTCAGTGAGTGGATGCACTATAGTATTCAGACTAGCTACCAGTATAACATACCATTCCTAAGATGAAGAAGGAGAATGAAGAGATGGAAAGCCACTGGTGAGAACGTGGTGTCAGTGGAGGTAATGGCATACGCACAACCTTCCTCAAATATGGCATGTTATCAAACAGGAACATGAATTAACAAACCAATCTCCAGCATCCTTCAAAAGAAACAAACGTCACTGGACAATCGGTCTCATGAGCCACATCACGCAAGTACTCCAGAGAATCACTATGCGGCGCATCAGGTGCAGAATCAAACCCGAAATTGCCAATGAGCAATATGCGACTTTGTCGAGGGGATCATTAAAGAGGTCAATATAAGAAAAGCCCAAGCGAAATTATTTAATTATTTACATCTCGTAACATTAAAATCACGACTAGAAGACAAATGCTCGGGAGTAACATCCCACCAACAATGAAATATTGATCCGAAATGAAGTCACAAATAGAATCAATGAGGCGGAAATGTTGGATTTCCGAAGAATGTTAAAAATGTCGTATCAAGATTATGTCACTAACGAACACGGGTATCAAAATGTGAACTCCAAGATCGCTTTTGAAGAATATCAAGAGAAGACAAGCAATTATTTAGTCCATGTTTTGAGAAAAGGATAGAGTGATCAGGAGAAAGATTGACGACAAGAGGGGAAGGAGGCCTCCTAACGGGATGCTGAGAGTAATGACCGAGTGGATGACAACAGAACCCCTTGCCATTACAAGGGCTGCGGAACATTGTGGAGGAACATGATCGCTAACGCCTTTACAACACGGAACCAAGATGATGATATCCTCAGAGTACTACCTTAAATTTCCCTGCTACTCGTAATCCCAAACTAGCTGTTCACCACTTCATCCTCACGTGACACGCAGTGGACGAGATTAACGTCCTAACCAGAATATTCTCAGTTGACGTATTCTCCTTACTTTAGGATACCTTAGGACGCACTGGTCGCAGCAACATTGCCTCTATGACCAGATCTTCATTGGTGACTTTCGTGAGCGCGCGGGTGAGACAGAGGGGCTGAATCTTCCCAGTTATATTTTAGGGATAGACGTTTCCAGTGTTCGTCATTAAAGCACGTTTGTCAGTCACATTTCACGTATGTGTTGGTGAATGCCCATAATCATTTGATAGCAATACATTGCAAAACCAAAAGGAGATAAAGAACAATTCAATCAAAACGCACGTCACCCATAGGAAGTAATTGATGTTACAATGTATATTAAACGAGCTAGGTCAAGCCGACTGGTTTTATGTCATGAAAACCGACTCACGTGTTGTTTATAGGAGTGATGCCTGCTCCCCATGCAGAGGGCTCTCTGTATGAAGTGTTAATTAATAATTACCATCATCATTTATGTTTAAAGGGTTTAAATTTTCAAATTTTTAATGCAATGGATAAATTAGCACCATTGGGAGTTCAGTTGCTTGTTATATTATATTGCTGTAATACACTCTGTCGCTCATAAACTCAACACATAAAAACCGTCTCAATTTCTCCAAAATCGATACACACATTCAGCATCTTGATGGTGGTAATAATTATGCATAATAATTATGCAGCTTCACTTGGATTCAGATTCAGTCGAGCGCCATAGGCCTTCCTGTATATCCATAACAAACTCGTCCTTTCACTTTATGGCTGGAGACGTAGCATTTGTGCGTGCCTGGAGGACAAGGCACTTTGTTGCAAGGGTCAACTGAAATCACGATCAAATAATAAAGCTGACAACAAATAAAATTAATAATCAGCCAAATTACACGCACCAATTTCGCAATACCTTCCTCCAGTGCTTGGGCTGCTGTTTTTCTGACAAACGCACTCGAAATCTCCGGGAAATTTTGCGTGAGCCAACGAACACTTTCCTCCGTTCATGCAGGGATGTAACACACAAGGGTTGGCTGCAAATACAATAACTCTACTTTAGTTTCAAGGAACATACAGGATTATCTTACGTGGTAGAGTCAGTTCTATGCTGGAATGGTTCTGCTCAGGACTGGAACTGGTAGAAGCAGTGTGAATATCCCGCAATACACTCGGCTCGATTTTGGAGTGTTTCTGCTCAGCACTGGAACTGGCAGAAGTAGCATGATTATTCTGCGATTCAGTCGGCTCGACATTGAAGTTTTTCTGATTTAAGCTGGAGCTGGTGGAAGTAACGTGGATATCCCGTGGGACAGTCGGCTTGACATTGGAATATTTCTGATTTGAGCTGGAGCTGGTAGAAGTAGCATGATTATTCTGCGGTTCAGTCGGCTCGATATTGAAGTTTTTCTGATTTGAGCTGGATGATGTAGCGTGGATATCCCGTGGGACAGTTGGCTCGATATTGGAATTTTTCTTATTTGAGCTGGAGCTGGTAGAAATAGCATGATTATTCTGCGGTTCAGTCGGCTCGATATTGGAATTTTTCTGATTTGAGCTGGAGCTGGTGAAAGTAGCGTGGATATCACGTGGGACAGTTGGCTCGATATTGGAATATTTCTGATTTGAGCTGGAGCTGGTAGAAATAGCATGATTATTCTGCGGTTCAGTCGGCTCGATATTGAAGTTTTTCTGATTTGAGCTGGAGCTGGTTAGAGTAGTGTGGATATCCAGTTGAACAGTCGGCTCGATATTGGAGTGTTTCTGATTTGAGTTGGGGCTGATAGAATTAGCATGTTTATCATGCGGTTCAGTGGGCTCGACATTGGAGTTTTTCTTATTTGAGCTGGAGCTGGTGGAAGTATCGTGGATATTCCGCGGTACAGTCGTTTCATTATTGGAGTGTTTCTGTTCTACATTGAAACTAATAAAAGTATTCTGAATCTCACGTGGTTTCGTCGGTTCAGCTTTTGAGTTTTCATTTGTTGAACTGGTGGTTGTAGTAGGCTTAATTGTGGTACCAATCATTGTAGGCTTACTAGTATTCACATAATTCAAGGTAAGCCAAAAAGGCACACAGAATAACACCAAATTCATCCTTAGCTTGTTATTCTTTCAGGATAAAACTTGAGGAGTGTGCAAAATGCACGTTGCCATGGCGACCTCCCTTTCAAAATTTACTAAAAAATACAGTCAGACATACATGCAGTCATTGTGCATGTTACTTCTTTTTCTCTCGATAAAAGAAAGAAAAGAAACACAAACAGTGCATATTCAGTGGTTATATTCATATTCACATTAAAGGCATATTCAATTCTCCCACCCAATCGGTTTCCTTCACATAATCATTTGCCGCTAGTGGGCTTGCGAATGACGTCATAAGACCCCAGGAATTACGGATGTCAACCCTCGAAAATAAAGGTTGTATGGAAACGGATCAATCAACACAAACGATTTGGTTAAGTCTTTTGATTCGGAAAATGATGATAAATCATTAATATCTTGAGTTATAGGGTTAATGATTTTTCACAAGACGTTTGAATTATTCTATTTCACAATTAAAACAGATAACAAAACCCCCCAAAATTGAGTATTTTTGTTAATTTATGTGCAAACTGTGGTTGCCTATCACGGAAGTAAATTCACTCCGTTTCAACTGACCGTTTATAGCATTATGATCATTATGTTTATCATTATGTGTTATGATTTACTTATTCGATCAAGTTTGTTACAAGCATTTTAGTCGTAGTTGAGCAAATTCAATGAAATTATGAGTGCATCGATAAAACTTTATTAGTACCCTAGGGTTTAAGGTTGGGCCTTATGACGCCATAAGACCTAGGAGAGAGTGGGATAGGAGACTGACTAGGTTTATATTCCATTAAATAAGCATTTTGAAGCCGCAGATGGCTAAACAAGACAATATACAGAGTGGGTCAAAAGAAGTCTATTGTGTCTTTTGTGTTATTGTATATGTGATTATAGAATTAAAATTAAAATAAATATATTGTATCTTTTTATATATTTTATTTTTGCTCCTGTTTGGAGGCTCTGATGAGCTACTTCATTTCCTTTTATTTCATTTATTGCCCTTATTAAGCCCATTTTCAGTAAAAAAAACCCCCCCAAAAACATTCAAATGCGCTTTACAGCTACTTCATGAATTATATAATGTCAAATGTGTGAAATCATGTAATCATAAATTTGGCTTCATTGGGTGTATACCTCGTCACTAAATCTACTCCATGTTAAAAGCAAAACTATAAAATTTGCTAAAATGTATCAATTATTACAAAGAATAACTACTTGGCACTGATTGGCTATGTTATTCTGCGCCCATTTTTGCAAAAAAAAAAAAAAAAAAAAAAAAAAAAAAAAAAAATCAAGTGAAAAGTATATTTTGAATGCGGAGGTTTTAATGTGAGTCGTGAGTGATCATGAAAAGAGCAAAATCATATGAGCCCATGAACGACAATGAGAAATGTCAGCTTTGGTATGGCGGGCGCTTCAATACAAACTCTCTGGTTTGTTTTGATTTTAGGAGCAGGGCTAGAGCTAGCTTTTTGCCCTTGTTAGCCAAAGGTTTAGCCATTTCATGATTTTTTTAGCCAAATTTAGGAGCCATTAGCAATGATCAAGCATTCAACATTCCGCAAGGCATGTTCCGTAACCGCCTGTAATCCTCACACAAGTTGTTGTTCGCGTCTACTACAGTTGCGTCAGTTGTCGATCTGCAAAACATGTCACTAATTTGACTAATTCGAGCCTGCTTTGCTCTGCCATCGGCAGAAGTTGACGGAGCAACTCGCTTTGCCGCCATTCGCATATTAGAAGCGATACTGAAATCACAACATTCGGTCCGGAAATGCACGAACTGCGTCGGGCATACACGAGAACTTCCTTATTTGGCGATCGGTGACTTTCGGAAATCGACGGAAACAACCGAGAGTAAATTTTGTTAGGATAATTTTATATCTGATTCAATCCTGATCGTGCAAGGTTCAACAAAGCGCGCGAAACAGTCTTTCGTCAAAATTTTCGTCAGACTACAGGATTTAATCGCCAGATTTTCAAGTTAATCGCCAATGGCGAAATGGCGAACGGCTAGCGCCTGCCTTGTTTATGAGGTAAACATTAGTGCTACTGTCACAACATTAAAACTCTCAAACAAAGCAATAGTACGAGAGCGTTGTCTTAATAACTTAGTATGCTTTCAATGAAGCTTATCCATGGCGCAGGGCCCTGTTTGCCGCCAAAGGTGGACGTATTGCCGAATGATGAGTGCACTCTAATAATTGAGATAAATCGGCATAAATGTTGATGAAATTGGAACGCCTTCCACCGTATCCATACATCTATACGATGGAAAGGGGTTAGTTGAAAATAATAAGCAATGCATAATATTGAAGTATTCATGATGAAGTTAAATTTTCTGCTAATTCTTACAAGGAATTTTGGTTGGTTGTGGCGGTTCGGTTTGCGTCTGATTTGGAAGTCTTGCAAGAGTTTCAATTAACGATAGACACGCTCACACAAATGGCAAAGTTGAATAGAATGAGCTTCATCATTTTTTCTTCTTCTTTTGCAAATAAAACTGGCCAAAGTGGAGAATGCTGAAGCGAATCTCAATGCCTGTGACTAAGAACGTTCAAAATGGATATGTATGAGCGGTTTGAAATTTGCACTGCTCGTTGCCATGGCCAACTCTTCTCCATCACTTCGAAAATGATGGACTTTTAGCTTCATAACAATAATTATAAACGTAATCAGAGAAAAAACCTCACGAGACAATTATAATAATTATTGAATATCAAGGATACTTAAAATATATTTTTTCAGCTGTTCTAGGCATGCATGTGTATAAATTGAGCGATGCATTAATTTACAGTTTTACTCCTCGGATTCGTAATGATTCTGGACGAGAAATTGACGAGGAAGTCGATTAGGGTTTAGTTTCGTGCATTGTTGCTTGGTTGGAGAGGGAGGGGTAGGCTTCACCGGGTGCGTGCAGTCGTTTTTATCGCATTGTTTCCCGGAAAACGTCGCATTAGGACCACTTCCAGTTTCCGCTTTCTTGGCATTCGGGCTATTTTTACAGCAGAGCATAGCCACACCTTAATGGATTGATAGCGACATGCTATTCCCGAGCACATGTATTTAATCTCACGATGCTGTAATGGTTGATAGCGTTGGTATATATGGTGTCAGCTGTAGAAGTACTTGAAGTGTTAATTAAAGCGTCCATTCGTGGTGTAGTTCCGAATTCAAGGGACTATTATAGGCTATTAATAATGAAGATCACGTGACCCCTATAAGCATTCGAGTTGTTCTAATTACTTTTTTATACTTCTGTGGTGCCAGCTATATAATTCTATTATGTAAGTTACTTAAAATTATCTAAAATTAATCAAAAACGCAATGATATAGAGTCGGTACTTTTCTCAAGTATCCCATATGACTCTAACCTTCAGGTCATGTATTATGATCTAATCGGGCATATATCGACAGCTTTGTATTTAACAGACATGGTTTACTGATAGCATAACTCTTCCAGCGCAGACTGCAGACCATCGTTCCAACTGCGATTCCATCTAGATGCTAGCAGATTGACCATATACTATGGTCACTTGGTCAGATCCTTATCGCTGAACTGCTACACGCGAGAAAGTAATTTGGTTCCCAACAGACCACAGAGCCGTAAACATTGCATAGAGCCTGCGGGGCATCCAGACATGAGTTGGTTTATTTTAAGGTCTATGTCGTGATCCCGGGCATACATTATAAGTCATTCTGACCACATACAACCTTTTCGGATGTAAAGGCGAGAAGTTGGCAATTCAATTTCCATTGGCGTGATCATCTTGAATCACAATCTCTGACATCTGCACCACGACACTATACAGAACCTATTTTTCTATGCATATCACGATGGCAAGTATCACCGTATGTTTTATTCATGACTAGGCGTGAAGGCAAATAATAACTTCTGGTTTGCATTCGCATTATGAGGCTTGTTCGTAAAATTGTTCTAACATAGCCTAACATAGTCTAACATCAAGTTCAGCAGTTGAAGCTCGGGGTTTGTACCGGGGGAAGGAGTAGCTCAGTCGGTTTCGCCGTTTAACTCACAGTTTCGAGACATTTATAGTACAATGTGTTTGGAATAAAATTATTATTCATTATTATTAATTAATAACACTTATAGACCCAATGGGGCAAAAAAAAAAAGCTATGATTGCGAAATATTATCATAATTTGTCAAAATTAAATTCTTCGGTGACTCTTAACATGTAGCTGCAGTGCTTGGTTTTGGGTAGTTGATATAGACATTTGCCTTGTTGGATAAATGAAATCCAATTTTAATCTGGTAGCATAGGTCGACAACAAATCCGACGACGACAAAACGACAAGGAAATGTAACGACAGTTTCATTTCATTTTTAAGATACAATATTATTTTGCACCTTAAATTAATTAAGGATAATTTAATATCTCTCCCTGAGCACGGGCTGTGTGAAATCGTTAATCAAACTTCCGATGCTGACATTTTCATTGTTTGCTAAAACAATAATTCATTAGAGTAATGTTAATTAATTTATTCATAATATTATTCCAATTGAAAAGTAATCGACAAAATTACCTTATTTGGGCTCCGTGTAAATGCTGAGGATGATTGCTGAGTATAAATAGTGAGAATACATTCTGATTATAATGTGTACATGTATATGCATATGTCCTCTACCTAGTTGTACATGCACATACCAAATGGCGGAACGAACGGGTCACGGCAGAGACCAAATCAGCCATTTATGGTTTCAGGAGATCTCAGAGTAAGCAGAATTTGTTATTTCCGAGAATCCTTCAGACCGTCTTCCTGTCTCGCTATTTGGGAGACAAAATGCCTCTCGCTTCAATCGTATTCGCATAAAATATCGATGTCAGTTCAGAGCCTCAGACCAAACATTCCATCATTGCATTAGGCAATTCCCCCGAGATTACTGTGAAGTATGTCAGCCAGATCTGATGTCATCATTCTCCGTAGCTATTCTCTTCTCAGCATGCAATCGTATGAGCACCGATTGTAGCATTATAGAACAAATGCAAATTTTCTGTCAGAATATTTTTACGTTAAGATAAGCAGTTGTGATTTTTCTTTCGAGCCTTTGCATTACCTTGGGTATGGTGCTCACTAGAATCGAGCGTTAAAATAATTACTCAGTACAACTAGGACTAGGTAACTCCCGAAATCTGACTCATAAAATGATGATGCAGACCTTTGATCTTCCTCTGCATGCGGAGCTATTCATCTAACACCCTCTGATGTTAAAGCTTCACCATGCATGCGCCATCAGTAGCATTGTCTTCATGGCAGAAATATGGGGGACACCTCAGCAGAACATAAAACATTTGCTCCGAAATATAATTTTGCAGTTTTTGTCGCCATGCTCAAGCGTCAAAATTAGATTCCACGAAAAAGGGACCCAATGTCTTATTAAAACTATATTACACTTAAGTCCCAATCATTTTGTTGTGGCGGCAGTTCAAAGAAAAGGAGTCCAAAGAAAAGTCCAAAGGAATTCAAGGAAAAGGGGTCCCAGGAAGCACTCGTGAGAACACACCTATCCTTGACCGCAAATATTGGATTCGAGAAGTCACTGAAAAAAAAAAAAAAAAAATCCGCAAAACTTGCTTGAATTCCACGCAAATAGTGTTCTACGATAACGATAATTCTAATATATAGCAATAACATGTTTCCATCTTGTAAGACTTGAGTGTGATTAAACGTGAAGACGGATGAATGTAATTATGTAAGCCAACTAAGCACAAGTTTTGAAACTACAATTTGGGATAAGTGTATTGTACACGTGACTGGTACGTCGCAAAATCTAAGTCTTCTAAAACTTACTGGATTGACTGGACTTTTTGTTTTGTGGATTGTCAAGTGATCGGCCAAATGATGAACGGAATGTTCTATCCCAAGGATGCTTATTTAGGATGCGTTTTCTCTATAGTTTAAACCAGATAAATGTGGAATGCCTTACAAACATCTGTAAGCTGAAAATGTGTTATTTATGAGCAGAATATTAAGAAGCTTCCTTCAGACGTTGTCTCAGTGGACATGTTTTATTTCGCATTCCCTCAACCCAATTTTTTTCCCGGAGTGACTGCAACACAATGGAATAAGTGAATTGGAGAAATTAAGCACTTTGGCCTGAGGGGGTTATGCCTCTCCTGCCAGCGGGTGTCCTTGGCAGAACCATCTCTGAAGATCCAAACCTCATAAATGGCCAGGTTTAAATCAGTCTGAAGAGTCGCCGTGTAAGGAGTGAGAAATAAAAGCTGCGTCCATTCCCCAGGCATGAAAAGGAAATAAATACCGTCGAATGAGGCGTCGTCATGGGTCTGAAAGCTATCCTCAGATAACATCCACACAGTGCACACACATATAGTTTAGAACCGTCCTCTTTTAGACATATTATGCTGGTATAGTTTCGCGACGTAGGTATATATACAACTCAACGCAAAAATATTCAAATAATCGTTATTCTATAAATCACTAACAAAATATAAGAGTCAAATTCCGTAATGATATACTCCAGACCGTTAGGATGACTGTGGTAGTTGATTGATACTGCGAATAATTAAATTAGTGACAAGGATGGCGGGAAATATAATTGTGGCTTTTATGCACACTAACAATTGAAGCCATTCATTCACACATCAAAGCCTTGATTGTTCTATTTGAATTGCTCTATCGCATGCAGTTAGGAAATCAAACGTAAGGCAATCAATGGGGTGATCATCGTAATGAAGTATGCACTAAATGACATAGGGGTGAATGTCTTCGTGAATTAAATATAAGTGTTAGTCCTCAATTGAACTTGCATACAATTAGTTTATTTCAATGTCGGATATTAAAAACATAACCGAATAAGGAAAGTGCTTGCCTTCATGACAGTGGCACGAAGGAATGCTGAAACGATACAATAATAATAATAATAATAATAATAATAATAATAATAATAATAATAATAATAATAATAATAATAATAATAATAATAATAATAATAATAATAATAATAATAATAATAATAATAATAATAATAATAATAATAATAATAATAATAATAATAATAATAATAATAATAATAATAATAATAATAATAATAATAATAATAATAATAATAATAATAATAATAATAATAATAATAATAATAATAATAATAATAATAATAATAATAATAATAATAATAATAATAATAATAATAATAATAATAATAATAATAATAATAATAATAATAATAATAATAATAATAATAATGCTTTATTCGTGCACTGGCGGTACACACATATGAACACAACAGCAAAAAAAACAAAAAAAAAAAAACAAAAAAAAAAACAACAAGAAACATGATAAAAGAAAATGAAGAAGATGAAGCTCAAACATTGCTAATGCATTAATCAATACTGATCATTGTCAAGAGCATTTCAGGTTCAGTCGTAATTACGTAACATAACACATTTTTATACATGTTCATGTTGCATCAGTCTTCAAAGTTACAATGTAGTTTGAAGGAAAAATTGAATTATGTAGTCTATCTGACGATCAATAATATGCAACCATCAAGCTCCTGCTGTCACTCCTCCTTTTTTTCCTATGTCCGGAACAGTGAACCATGACACTGGACTCGAGTGAAGGCTTTTACTCAAGAGTTCCCCAGAGAGGGTCTCATTATCCCGTCATTAAGCTGAGTGCTCTTTATGGTAACGTATAGTAGTAAAGGCTACGGACGACGGGCAGAGCGGCTACCTCGGAAAATGATTTATTGGTGTTACACAGTGCACGTGTGATGCTCCCTATACGTCATTACCCCGATAGAGGAATGAAGGTGCTTATAGCACAAAGGGAGGTTTTATAACTGATAAAGTTGAAACCCTCATTTCCAACAATCCACTGTGAATGCAACGCGATGGCGTCGTTTGGGGTTCAAGCTCAGGCGACACACATCCATCATTCGTATTCACCGTAGTTGAGGTCAGAGCTCGTGGATGTTCTCATTTGTCATGTGACTGGAGTACTATAACACGCCTAAGGACAGACTCTAGAATTAGGCATGGGGCATTCATCATCTTCTTTGAAGGTGTTGCGGTGTATAACTGTGTGTGACATATTAGGCGAGTCTTCAAATTAGGTTTTCCATCAAACAATACCACTTATTGTCGTCTTGGATTGTGAAAATTTCAATTAATGCGTTTTGTCTCAGCAATTTGGTCTTTGTTTTTAATAGGCACGTCAGTCACATCAACGACATCGATGCTGAGGAAATAGCAAAATGTACAGAAACGGTGTTCTCTTTCATTTCGTCACTCGTGTAATTCAGAAAACGCTAAAGGGCAACTGTGAGGGAAACAGCTAGGCCCGTATATGCATAAAAGATTACTAGGTCTAGTTTCGATCGAAGTTACACTCCAAACCTAGTTCACAAGTAAATGATATACGTACAAGCAATATGACTCAATTTTAGATTTAAACTGATCCTATGTGTGTGCTAACTTTAGAGATGCGTCAGAGTTGCTCAAAACCCTTGGTTCACAACAAAATCAGCATTTGAAGATGTTGAGCGGTAAATTGAAATGTGTTTGTATGTTTTGACGGCTTCATTGATGCGCAAACAAGGTGCTAATGATACTTGATTACTTTTTCTGGAAATATACTACACAGAGGGTCAGCCTAAGACTTGTCTAAAGTAGCACAGCCCTTCATGCATTTATTGAGTAGACGTTGCTACAATCAATGTGAACAGGGCAGTTTACGGCATAATGTCTGATAGTTTCCTATTTGACATTATAGAAGTATAACCTAGTACATTAGTATGGAGCATGCGCTCTTTTATGATTTTTTTTCTTTTTTTTTGTCCACCCTTTCTATCTCTATGCGTGTCCCATGCGTGTTCCATTTTTAGTAATGCCCCTAAATGACTTTCAACAAATCTTGGCACAAAATCGTGATCAAGATTTTTTCACCGAAATCGGTAGGAGTTTTGTTCTTGACATTATAAGACGAGGAAGCATTGCACCATGGAAAACAGTGCATGATACAGTTGAAGCATACGAATTTCAATAAATGTTGGCAGAATTATATTGGGCGGCGTCTTAATGACTGTCACACTGGATTTAACAACATGGTATTTGTTTTGTGTTTTTTGGTTGCATTATTACTTTTTTGTGTGTGCAAGTATCAGCGAAATAAAATTATGTTTCATAGACGGGGGACCTTTAGAGTACACTCCATGGCCCGCCAATGACGAGGTCGATGCCGTAGAGGAAGGCTGCTGTCAGCTAGATCCGCAAGAAAATGAACTCTGTTTCAATCGGAGACAGCATGCAAGGGATTTTTTATACGGAAATAATTTTAGCCTTGTGACATTTGCACCACATGAAAACTGTATAAGTCTGATTGTAATTGGATCTCACCTTTCTGAGCAAATTTAGCATTGTATTTTTGGCATCACATTATCCAGGTGATTACGAAATCTTATCTTGTCACTGAGATTATTGAATGAAACTTTTCACTTGTGTTGACCTTTAAAGGTCCCAAGGTCTCATATTCAGAGCGTGTATATGATGATTCAAATTCGGCGATTCAATCAAAGCAAGAGAACAAAGAACGAAATTTAATCATTGTTTGTCTTATTTTGCGGATGCAGAACTATTCACCCAAAGCAGCGGGAGAAGCAACAGCATATACATACGAGATCAGTTCAGCATTGTTCTTCTGTCCAAAATGTCTGCTGAGCTCATTTTCTGCTCAGTGAATGTCCTTCATACAGATTGCCAAATAAATGCTAGGCTATGAAGAACAAAAAGCAATGCAGTATGGCTTAATTAATTAATTACTTAGTTAATTAAACAAATAAATAAAGAATTAATAATTATCGAAGGTAGGTACATTTGGGTAGCATAAGAATTGCGACCCGAGTCGATTGCTGCTTTTTTTTCCAGTTTCCAGTAGAAAGCATGACGTGACTATCGCTCACCTTCGACGACTTCTATGTCTATTACATGCCAGATAAGCTGGTTATTTTTATGGTGACTTGTTTTACCTGGTGGTTGAGTAATGAGGGCGTAGGGGCTAAGAGGATTAAAAAACACGAGAATGGGGCTAATCTCTTGCGTCTGTGGTCGATTCGTTTGCAGACATTACATCCAATGACGGCAGTGACCCAATTCCATCATAATCTCAGATAAGATTTGGCTTCAGTCGCAGATCCCGATGGTGATTGTTGTTTCAGTGAAATCCACTTCATTTGAAAACGAAGCTCGACCCCTCCTCTGTGATTATTTCCGTGTAATTCGAACGTGTTAATAATCAAACTACCCGCTATCGAAACGTCCATTTTCAGTCAGCCCAGTTCACTGGGATTCCTTGATCTCAAGTATTATTTACATTTTACTGCTTCTGTTTCGATGTCAATGTCAGTTTTAAAATGCATGATTGGAATGTAATTACACAGTTGAGACAATTAATGCGTCGCATATTTTTTTTAGTTGTTACACGAGACAGGCGGTTCTTTAAGTCGAGGCCTGCTGAAGGTGCAATCGCATATATAAATGGCATCAAGTCTCAAAAGCCAATTTGGTATGGTCATGAGGACGCAAAACAAGTACTGTAGAACACTATTTTTACGCGGAATTCAAATTTCGCGGTTTTCCATGTATGCGCCATTTCGCGGAATCAATTTTTCGCGGTCAAGGATGTGATGGAAAAAAAAAATTCTGGAAATAGTAGCTCTCTTCCATAACAAAACAACAGAACATCGCTCCCTTTAAAGCTGGGCTTTCTCCGTTCTCGGTTCCGCGTCATGGGGCAGAGCGAATAGCATGCAGCATCGATTTCACACCTAATCACCGACGCCTGCATTGACGATAAGGTGGGGTAAAGTTTGTCTGCACTGCTTTGAAATAATTACGTAATCAAAGAAGCAGCAGCCCTTTGTAGACAAATACAAATGATGGTATCTTTGAAACTTAAAAACAATGATCAAAGGATCAGAGAATTGATTGTTGCCAAACATGCACTTAGAGTTCGATGTTTACCAAACATTGAAGTCAGAGTCACCTCCGCGTCCAATAGATTTTCATCTCCGAGGCGATCTCGGTGATTCGTTATTGCATAAAAGAGAAGGATCTTATCAACATCATTCACTTCTTCGGATGCTCTAACAACTTGACAAGATGCTTTGCTACTTCAAGAAAATCAACAAAAGTCCTCCCCAAAATCGCTGAGAGATGCCTGACCCCAATGCAGAAGTCAATCCGGCTGACGCTGCCTGCTGTGCTGCCGCCAACGCAGAGATCGCCCGGATCGCCCACTTTTTTTACGCGGAATCCAATTTTCGCGGTCGAGCCTGACCGCGAAAACCGCGAAAATTGATCTCGCAGCGAAAATTTAGTGTTCTACAGTATTTGTCTAATTAGCCCAATGTCATGGCAAACCTTTGAATTCGTCTGGGAAACAATTTCTCTTAGCCTTTCCACAAACACATTTTTTCTCCTCTCATAGTCGTGCCTGAGGTTTCGCTGGGTCTCCTCACGATGCGACCATTGTAATCAAGAGTCCTGTTTTCATTTGGTACTTTGGTTGATGCAATTGCAACATGCTCAGTAAAATGAAATGCAACAAACCACTGGAAACGACTCAAAGCAAAGAGCTTCCAACGAGTATTTTTGTGAGCGGATAAATAAAACTCCAACTCGCGTCTGGAGAATCCAGAAACAACTGGTTCTTTCGAGAGCCGAAATTAACAACAGGAAAGTAATAGACATCGTTCTCGTTTACCGTGGAAATGTATGATATACTACGACATTGGAAGTGCATAAGTATACAGACTTTACATTTAATATGGAATAGTTTTTTTCTTTTAGGAAACTTATGATTTCAATCAGCCCTA
>KB292986.1:0-15004 GCA_000328365.1 Capitella teleta | reverse complement strand
CCCTAGTCGTGCATTGCAGGTGAGTTGATTGCAATTGTATCCACTGACTAACAACTGTCTTCGTGCCCAGTGCTGGAGTGGGTCGCACGGGAACTCTGATTGCATTGGATTATCTGCTGGAGCAGGTAAAAGCAGAAGAGGAAGTTGATGTGTTCAGCTGTGTGCAGCAAATGCGAATGCAAAGAATGAGCATGGTTCAGGTCTTGGTGGGTTCAATGCACAATCATAGTCATCGTCGAGTCCAGAAAATATTATTCAGGAGCAATACGTCTTTGTGTATGAGGCATTGCTAGAAGCTTTGAAAAGTGGCGAAACGGCGATCTCATGCACAAGTTCCCTCGGACTCTGAAAAACATCGAGGATCACAATTCAGCTGCACATCAGCAAATGTGTAAGGAATTTGAGGTACGTTAGATACGCATGTAGTTGAATGCACTTGACACGGGTTAAAAATCGACATTGTATAATTTAGTTGATCCAAACCTACAAAGGTGCAATTGACTTGACGAATGCTGATGGTGGGAAAGTCGAGAACAGAGGCAAGAATCGATACCAGGACATCGTCCCAAGTGAGTTTATCAAATGGACCAGTCCCACAGTCAATTATTTTTATTTGTTTGTAGTGGACCTCTTTCGACATCGATTGGATCCACGCGTCAGTGAGCATGGTGACTACATCAACGCAGTATCCGTGGATGTGAGCACGACATGCATTATAATAACTAAAATTCTAAACATGTATTGTGCTCATTCATCATTTCACAGGGCTACAGGTCTCTGAATGCTTTTCTCCTCACCCAAATGCCTCTCCAAGAGACTGTGTCAAATTTCTTGCACATGATTTACAGTTCCGATGGAATTCAATCCAACGTGATAGTCATGCTCAACGCACTGGACGAAGAAGACCCGGTGAGTCCCAAGAGTTCTCAGCCATTCTTCATCTAATCATTTGATTTGCATTCATACTTCTTAGTCGTGTGCTTTCTATTGGCCGAATGATGTTGATTCTCCGGTGGAGCACGGCGGATTGCGAGTGGATCTTGTGCATGAAGACGCAGATCAGCATCCCAATATCCTCATCAGAGATCTCACCATCTCAACTGCTGGGGTTTGTGGACACGATTACTTCTAAAGAATGTACTTAAGAGTGAATGTGCTTGCACAGGGTGAGGACCCAAAGCCCCTGAAGGTCCGTCAGTTCCAGCTCATTAACTGTTGGTCGGAAGATCGTTCTTTCCCGGAGGATGTGGAGGTCTTACTGACCCTCATGGAGTTGGTGACCAGATGGCAGCAGCAGTCTGGGGTTGCCCCTGTGACGGTTCATTGCATGTGAGTATTGAATTAAGCCACAGATAAATTGCATATCTGTTGACACATATGCAAACAGGAATGGTGTTGAGCGATCTGCGCTGTTTGCCATTGCAAGCTATTTGATGGACATGCTGAAAGCGGAGCAAGTCGTCGACGTCTACCTGGCCTCTCGCTTCATCACCAGTAAATGTCCCCTCGCTCTACCATTGCTGGTAATGTCACCAATGTCACCTATTGCTTGTTACCTCTCCTTGCCTTGTAATTATTTCTCCCCATCAGGAGCAGTACCAGTTCCTCTTTGAACTTGCTGGGTCGTTCATGTCCAACTTTGAGACATACGCCAATTTCAAATGAACGTCAACGCCTCTGCTGTGTGTTGATTTTAGTTGACGACTCACCATGTATTTCCCGCATGATTTTTTGTTTCAAAAAAGGGTTTTCATTCTACTAACAACTTTTATTTCAATACCGATCGGGTGTACAGTACCTTGGACTTAATCACAAAGTACATGCATCACAATTGAACTGCAGGATTTTTGTATTTAATATTCATTAAAAAAGTGATGGACATTTCCTCGGAATATCTATAATATGATTGCAATTGTATTATTATTACTATTATATAATATTAATACGCAAATATATATATATTCTTTCATTAAGTTTGTTTTGTTGTTGTTTTTACAAAGAGCGGTTCCCAGTATAGCCGAATGATTTCAGTCAAATTGTTTTTTCTCCGTCCATCTCCCTCTTTGTAATTTACTTTCACAGAAAAAAAAATTGAGAAGTAAAAAATGTTTAGAACCTCAATCACATCTTGGGAATTGTGGTGTCTGATTCAAATCATGAAAAACGTTGCTCAATTTATTCAATTTAAGGACTGTTCGGTACACGATAAACCTACCCCCATGCACTTTGATTGGTCCACCTTATACATGTATGTCATCCAACTGAACTAAGTCTCCACAAGAAATGTGAAGATCATTGGAGCACATCGTGGTATGTTCTCTTGGTGATAAACATGAAAAAAAAAAAAAAAAAAAAAAAAAACAGAGAGGCAAAAAAGACACAGGGATCGAGGGTCGAGGGTCCATTCACAATTATCATATATTGATAGCTGTCCAGATACTTGTTTATTTGCAAGGATGTAAAAGTTGAATATACGTGTAATTAGTTTCACATTCATCTTTGATGGAAACTTTTAATTTTTCAGTTGGATCGTGATAGCATTTCAACTGAAGCGATGCAAACATTCCCATTCTACTTCCTTGTTAAATGAAAGGTTGAAACCCTGGATTGCATTAAAATTCAGTTATCAGTTTGAAAAATCATCCGTCGATAAGTTCAGATCAGGGAATCGCTAGTGGTTGAATTACGAATCTTCTCGGTCGGTGATGTCTCTGCGCACACAATGGGAAAACACTTAACATCTTTCTGTGTCTCCATGAGTCACGTGACTAAGGAGAAATCCCACCCCATCATGTACCTTCACTTTCACTAGATTTTCTACACAAAACGTCTTCCGATGTTTCCATCGTTTACATGAGAATATTGTGACAGGTGCATAATCGTAATTATTTCCATTAATTGTCGTTGTTAATGTTACAATAAATAACTCATAAAGCTCTTCTACTTAATTCTGACTCGAACTATTATAAGCGGATAAAGACCTCTAGTTCTTACTTAGCATAATATCGCTCAGAAATTGTGCTCAGTGCATGCTTGTTGCAATTCTATGTTTCTGAATAATGTCCGTTATGCTTTCATACAAATTGTTTGGTCTAATTTTGATGCTTCAAAACTGAATTAAAAATTAAAAACTATTTTTAATAGATTAAAGATTGATCTTACGAAATTCCGAAATGAGCAGCGGTCCTGTTTAATTCGCACATTCCTCTCCGATATTCACCATGCATCAACCGAGCCCATAACACCAAGTGTGTTCACGACGTGGTTATCTCACCCAAAGAATATTCTGCTAGAAAATTTCATATCTTGCAAACGAAAATGGCTACCCAAATAATTACCAACAAATATACCAGAAAACATTATGATTATCAGAAATTGGATCCTGATTCGTGACAATCAAGCGAATCTCTTGTGTTGTAGATATGATTTGTTAATTGTTTCATAAAAAACAGACAAACAAACGTACCAAACAGAACAGGACTTTGAAATATCGACTATAACAATTAGATTCGAGAGAGAAACAATCTTTTTTTTACAATCAGATTGTTTACATTTACGTTTTCGGGTAAAATGAGTAAAACGCGGATTCTTAGATTGAGAGCTCAGCGCATTAACCATGAATTTGATTATTTTCAAGTAAAGACATTGCAGATATTTCGTTGCGCGTCATCCACGTCGACTGTCAGCGCTGTCTCGGTTCATCGCTTGACTTGGTGTGCCTCAGGAGATGTTCAGCGACAACGCGACAAACTTCAAAGCCGGGGAAAGGCAGCTGAGCGAAGGATTCACCCGACTGAAATCCTCAATATTATTTTTTTTTTTAGCAAAAACTTATATATCAAAAGTGGGATTCGAAGTTCGAACCCGCGCCTGGAGCATTAAAGCACACAGCTTCCACGGCGCCAATATGTGACTGATTACGTCTGCTAATGTTGCTCACCTGATATTTTATTTCTGTCGTATCCCAGCCAACGTGTTTATCTCAATCACCTTCACATTTTCCCCAATATAATTAACCCTTATCTGAATTGTCCAACTATTACATAATCATGCGTGCACGTATATTATTGTCGATACACATAATATAATTCCTTCCTTCTCTATCACCCTCTGTTTAAGGTTGATACAGTGAACGATGCGGGCTGACTGTTCTCGACCCCCTTAATCAATGAATACTGAATAGTGAACCGTGTGAACTGCTCGGATTGGGAGGCGGGGGTCAATCCGTGATGGGGGGGGGGGGTGGAAATTCGAGACGGCAACAGCTCCGATTCGCAGTAACCCGCTCGATTGTCATCCACTATTAGAGACATCTATTATAAACGAGTTGTCAGCCCATTTTTAAATTTCACGAATTTAAACTTATTTACGCTCATAAAAAATCTCGTACCTTCGGGAATCGACATTCTTCCAGCATAACACAATGAATTCCGGGTTTCCTGACCTGTAAGTTGTTCTCTTCTTGTTCTTGTTGCCTTTCCCGATGTCCTGTTTCCATTTGGGCTCCACTCCCGTCTATTTTTGGGTATCATCCATTGTAATGTGGTTGTCATCAACTAGATTTATCTGTTTATATTTGACGCTGCAGGGTGCACATTTCTTGGTTGTTGCCAAGACAACCAGCAGCCTTGTTAGTCCTTCATAATATGTTCACTTGATATAAATAGGCCAGTACAATTGAGAACTGAGCAAAAAGTATTATTCACTATGAGGTTATTGTGGTTATTTTAAAATTTGATGAGATACATTTAGATGTTGGTGTGCCAAGTGTGGTCTAATTAAGGGGTGTATAGTCTGGTTTGATATACTTGTAGCCAGCCGAGATTTAAAAGGTTTGATTTTCTGAGAAACAGGCTATAATGGGGTCTACTGGGAGGGTGTTCCACGCTGTAATGTTCGATACGATTACATAATTACATTATATTAAGGCAGACAACAAAATACCCACAGTTTTGTTGGTCAGCATTAGTGTCTGGGACGATGTTCACGACTATGTGCTATGCCTGCATGTGACGCAGTTCGTTATCCTTTTGGATATAATTCTCTCTCCGGGATGTGCATTATTATGCTATGATTACATTATTCTAAGCGTAACTTTTAATGTCATCTCTGTAATTTCTCCATGTCTACGATCATAAAAAAATAAATACTCCTAAATTCCTAGTACATGATCGGCAATTAGGGCCCTGACGGTTACAACTGGAACCCCCATAAATAGGTATTACATAATTTACAATTTTACATGCATCGAGTTATGCCATGCAACGCTTTAGAATGAAAAAAAGACCCCCCCCCCCACCATTCGCTGTTCTGTGCAATAGATTCAAATGTTATTTTCTCTTTGCCTGATATTATTGATCTATTTCCCATAAACTTAATCTTTAGTGAAGTGTATGCCATCGAACTGAACACAATCTAATAAACCAATATACCACAATGTCAATCCTTTTTTCATTCCCCTGTTTCAAATAGTCTCACAAACGGACTTGACTGATGAATTGTTTAATTGCCTTCTCTCAGCAGGGTTCCGGGCCTGGAGTGGCTGCAGCCGTATTCTTCTGATCTAGACGAGGCGACAGTGGACCGCGTGGCTCACGACCTCAATTCCTGCTTAAATGAGATTGACAATGACTTTCCCTTCTTCAAAGCTAACTTCATGTTGAATAGAATGAGCCAAAAAGATCGCAAACGGGTTGTCACCAAGACTGTTGACGGCAAGCCCGCTCTGTTCAAGGCCTGTAAACAGCGAGGGCAGCTTCAATTTGTCAAATATTTCCTTGACGAATGTGGCGCTGATGTCGAGCAAAGAGGTGTGTATGAACTGCGTGAAGACAGCTCCACGCACAAGGCTACTCCGCTCTGGGTAGCGGCCTTGTCTGGCAACATAGAGATCATAAAAGTGCTGCTAGAACACGGAGCGGATGTGAATGCAGAGTCCGACATGCATAGCACGCCGTTCGCGCTGCTTGCTTCATGTCAAAACTGGAAGCAGTGAGGCTTCTCTTTGAACGCGGTGGCGATATATACAAGTCCAACGTGAACGGAGGAACGTGCTTGATGAACTCCTTGCGAAACCCTTGGCTGTGTCGCTTCTTGCTTGAGCGGAACGTTCACGTGAACGCACAGGACAATTATGGAAACTCCGCCCTGCATTACGCAGTAGGCGAAGAGAGGACAGATACAGTGGAAGTGCTCTTGAAACGTGGAGCCGACGTCTATCTCAAGAATTGTATCGGAGACGATGCTTATCGCACGGCCGCTCTTCACGGCTACACTGACCTTTTGGATTTGCTCACGCAGCATTCACAGCCGTCAATTACGAGTCAAATTGAGTCTCATGAAATAATGGGAACGTACTTCGTTGATGACAAGGATGAAATAGAGAAGGCTATGCACCATTGGCGGACTGCAATCTTGATGAGGCAACAACACAATATGATGCTTTCCTCAGAGGATACCAAGCATCCTCTACCACCATATAGTAAACACGCTGAGGTCACCACAGTGGAACAACTGGCAGAAATAGAGGTGTCTCCTGATCGCGTGTACATGCAATCTTTGATGGTCAGAGAGCGAGTGCTGGGCCCTGACCACAAGAAAACGGTTTTTTGTCTGATGCAAAGAGGTGCCTTTTACGCGACTTCTTACAGATATCAGCGCTGCGTGGATCTGTGGAAGCATGCCTACAACCTGCGTCGTAAAAACGAGTACGTCACTCAAGAGGGTCTGTACGCCCTGCAGGCCTTGTGTAAACTCCTGCTGGAGATCGATGAGAAGCACGCTGCTGGACTCACAAGTGAAGCAGTGGGTTATGATGACGTCTCGTCAATCTTCCACTCCATCTGTGATGACGTTGAGACAGTGTTTCTCACCCGAAAGAATAGCGTTCTGCAGGCAACCTCCAAGGAGGACTTCCACACCATGGTCCTGCTCCTGCTGCATGTCATCCACCTCCTCGACCGCATCGCTACTGGTCCAGATGACATTGTGGCCTTCTGGCGACGACTCCATCAGTTGATGAGGAGGAAGGTCCGTTTGATGAGTGATGACCGCTCTTTGCTGCACTTAGCCATGGATGAGAAGACATCATACGTTGAAGGAAAATTATACTCAAAGTTCCCCAACACACAAGTTGTGAAGCTGCTTGTGGGCTGCGGAGCCGACGTGAATGCAATCGACGACACGAAGAACACTCCGCTGCACATCTGCTCAAAACGCGCACTGGAAGAAAGTTCTGATCCGAATGAAAAGGCACAAACTACAAAGTTAGCAGAGGTGATCATTGCCCGTGGTGCTCATATGGACGCTCGTAATAAACACGGGCAACTGGCGAGTGACGGCTTGAGGAATCTGCCGCTTAAACTGCGTCCGCCTCTGAGCTACGTAACTCTGAAATGTCTGGCAGCGAGAGTGATTCAACGTTATAAAATTGCGTATGAAGGTGAAGTGCCTGTCGCCCTGAATAGTTTCATTGCACTTCATTGATCCCGTGGAATCACCAGAGCATGGCACCATACTTTTATTTTATTTAGCAACTAAAATGTATACTGTGTAAATTATTATGAAGGACATTTGTTGTCTCATTTATTTGCTATTGCAGTTCTACGGACATGGATTCGACTGAGTTGCCTTGTAAGGGTCAGCTAAACCTGATAAACCCCAGCTAAAATTACATTCCTGAGGTGGCGAAAAATATGGGTAGAATAATGTGACTGCCTTTATAATGCTCAATGGCTAAGTCGTTAATTTCAATAAAGTCTTAAATAAAAGGGATCTTACGGGTCATAACATCGAAAGATTGGCTGTGTTTCAAGTAGGGATGGGCGAATATCCGAATCCGGTATCCGGTATCTGAGCTCTCAGCAGGATATCCGGTATCCGGGAATTTATCCTCCGGATATTGGATATAACAAAGTTTTGAAATAACCATTTTATTTAATTATCGCCTAAGATTGAAAGCTCTCTGATCTTTTAAGTACCTTTGAACACAAATAAACGGCAATGCGGGTTTGCTTTAATTAAACATTTGTGTAAACTAAACAATTGTGAGACATTATGTAAATTATCCGGTATCCGGGGATTTTGGCTCCAGGATATCCGGTATCCGGCAAATTTCATTATCCGCCCATCCCAAGTTTCAAGATGGTGTTTCTCAGTATTGATGATTCAGCTACAGATAGGTGATTGGAGACACTGAACACTGTAGCCCGGACCACTTGCTAAGTGTCCTTGCCTCGATCTGTGTTCAGTACTAAGTCATCATTTTCGCTGCAATGTCGGTCTTCTTCTTCACTATTGCAATGAGATATAAATTTCTGTAACGGCTTGTGTTTATCGAACATAAGATGAAAGCACTTTGAAATCGACGGCTCTTTCGATCCCCGGGATTTCCGCTTTGATCAAATTGACATCGAAAATGGATAGAATGACAGTTTTATTGATCATCAAGGCGAGCGAGTGATCTACTCGATCGCACATTATCAACAATGAAATGTCGAACTTTCATGTGAGTTTGCAGTAAAAGAAGTATCTTTTACCCAAGAAACCGGCTAATTGGTTCGCGAAAACCGGAAGTTCACAAAACCCGGAATCTATACCCTCACAGCGCAGTATTAAACGGAGTAATGAATTTGTCTCTACATCAGTGACGTCACTCCAATTACCCAACAACAAACAACATCGCTTCTATTTGAACCAAAACAAAAAGTGAGTATGGCATTTCGGAAATTTGATTTTATTAGTCTCATCTTTTTATTGTACATCACAAATTCATAAAATCGTACAACAACTCGCTAATTTATATCCGTTGACCCACATTCGTGTTTACGCGTAGTTGGGTGTCAGTGGATTGCTGGTTCACTTTGGATCAAATCGTGGCTGTAAAGGTTCTCGTGACGCTTGGTCATGATTAGCAGTTGAATGCCTGCTTATTGAATGCACTGTCGTATTTCTTAATTAATTGCCTGCTTTGCAATCTTAAGAATTGATTCTGGTAACCGAACCTGCTTGAGATGAAGGGATGATTCAATGTCCCTGTGATTTTGTTGTTGTCACGCTTGGTTAATAATGTGGATGATGTGAACGCAAACATTGATTGGTTGTATTATTCGATACTCTCTTGAAAATGAATGAAGATGTCTGAAAGGTATCATATATATGTTTATTTGAAGAATGCTGATGTGACACAAAAACAAGACATCTGAGGACCTATGACCATGGTTAATTCAAAAATGCATTGAGTTCGTTGCAGTGCCCTCTTTCGCCCAGCACCTGTCAATGCATAGGCCTCACAGACTGGTGACGTCATTTGAAAGTGGGATAAATTTCTTGTCCTATAACTCGTTTGACTTATTATTTTTGGGATATTTGGGACAAAGTGCAACCTTGCAGGAGCAAAGGCACGTGTTCGTTTTCGAAGGGCCGATCAAGACACAGAATATATTTGCATTGATTATGCATTTTGTGCACTTGGATATAGGATTTAGCCTCGATTGTTCGCCATTTTATTTTGGGACTCTCGACTGGACGCAATTCGTGACGTCACACAATGGGGCTGCAAGGACTGTGGATCAGGACGCTATCGACCATACAAAACCAGATCGCTGAAAGTCGATTTTCAGACAACAGCTGAACCATAGCCAATCCCAATGCCCAATACATGTACACACAAAGGTGTCTTTGTTTTCCCAATTACCTTGACCAATAATTTTGGCGTCTTTAAAATCAATAAACCTTGTTGATTATCAAGCAAAACGACGCATGCACACGCAGCATCCACTATACTCGTGTATCACAAAATTAAATCCCAGTTAACCAAGATGCCACGCACAGCGAGCATATATATATATAATATGAATCTGCGCACTAACGCTAAGCATGGGATGCATACACTCATATATAAATGGCTCAGCTCGCACGGAACTTCTGCAGACGACTAATCTGCAATGACAACAGAACTTCCTGCAGACTCTACGGCTCTGGCAGCGGAGATAACCGATCCAAAACATGAGATCAACTACTTGTACATGATCCTACTAATACCTGTGATTGTAGTTACCTTCACGGCAAATTTTGTGGTCGTCTTATGCATCTATTGCTATCGCCCCCTACAGAGGCCAAACAACTATTACGTTGCCTCGCTTGCTGTGGCGGATGGAGTTGTGGGCTTTCTCGTCATGTCTGGAATGCTTTTGGTCAACATCTACGGTGACTGGCCACTCTCGGATGCACTGTGCACTGCTTGGATTGGACTAGACTTTAGTTGCTGTACCATCTCTATGCTGCATCTCTGTTTGATTGCTCAAGACAGACATTGCGCACTGACCAAGCCACACGAATACAGAAGCAGAGATCGCAGCAAGAGAATCACTGTGATGATCGCTCTTGCTTGGGTCCTGGGCTTGGTTGCTTGGATTCCCGCTGTTATTTTCTTCAGGGCCAATACTTCTCCTGGGGCTGACAATTGTCTGTTTCTGCCGGACAAACTCTACGTCATTTGCCAATCTTGCGTTATCTACGGCGTCCCCGTCGTAGTCATGCTGTATTTGTATACTCAATGCGTCAAGGGTTTGCGCGCACACTTCATGAAAATTGCTAGCATCAGAGAGGAACACATGTTGGCCACCAGGAGCAGAACTCAGGTCATGGTTGTGGCGAGTTTTTCAACCATTGAGACCTCGACTGCTCCCCAAACTGGAGAGCCATCAACGGGAAGATCGAGAGATGTCCTTGGCAACAAAAATCGTGGGCAAAGCCGAGAACATGAGCGGAGTGTAAGGACCTTAGGAATGGTCATTGGTGTGTTTATCTTCTGCTGGCTGCCTTTCTGTGTCATGTGGCCAGTGCAAAGCTTCTGTGACAACTGTGCTCCCATCGGAATGCTCAAGTACTCTTACTGGGCAGCGTATCTCAACTCCACTGTAAACCCTCTTCTCTATTTCGCAAGCAATCGCGATTTTAGACTTGCTTTCAAAAGCCTTGTAGGTATGACTACTCCTAAGGTGTAAATCTTGTGACTTTATTGCCAGCGTGAGTATGTTTTGACTTTAGAGTATATTTTATGTAATGTACATGCATAATGTTGTTGAGGTTTTCTTGAAAATAAAAATGTGAAATCATGTGATTTTCGGTTTTGTCCGAATTAAAATATAAGCCAAGTAGCTGAATGACGTCATCCGACTCAATCCATTATCGTGTCTGTCAACTGAAGCTCGAATTTCACAAGTAATTGAACGAAACCCTGATCTGATTTCTTATTGAGTGAATACATGGAAGCAAATGCTAACACATGTGACCAATCCCAAGGCAATCGCTCATAATGCAAAGGAATACAAATATAATCACTGATTTATTCTCAGGTGCAGAAGAAACGCAACGATCAATAATTGGCTTAATGATTAGTTAATCCATGTTTGGGTCTGCAAGGATTTTTTATACGGTGCACAAATCTGTTCTTTTCATTTTCAAACCGTTTGCGATTCAAAATTGATTTTCCTTCGAAGCCAATCCGTGAATCCCGGTAAACATTATTTCGAGTATTCCCATAAAAAGATGACTTTGATAGACGATAAAATTGACTGGAACAATACTCCAACGAGGGCTTTACTTAAAGGGAATCATACTTTGATAATTTGCACCCTAAGGAGGCTGAAGGCTTCATGAAGAGTAATATCCAGAAGTCTTTTGGAGCGTGGAGTTGATTCAGAGTCACAAACCGCCAAATCGGATACAGTGTATCGTATCAACCACACAACAAATGCCTCACCAATCAGAAGAAACAAAGTCTACCATGAATTGACCCCGTTCTGGATGCCTAAGTGAGTGAGTGAGTGATGGGGTTTTACGGCTCCACCCAATCCGATCGGATGATGCGGGCGCCAGAACAGAAGGCCCGGGACCGGGGTTTCCCCCTACTCTTATCGGTAAATCCCAAGGGTTCTTTATCCTGCATACCACCATAGACAGTAGTACACAGCGTCCGGCCTTGTTACGCAGCACTGCAGAGTCACCAAAGAATTACAATTATAACGGATTACAATTATAATTCACAATCAGAACGCACGTGGCCTGATCAGGTTTCGAACCCGGGACCTCGACCCCCACGGTCGGCATTGGATTGTAGTGAGCGGTTTAACCCACCGAGCTCTTCGGTTGGATGCCTAAGAGGGACAACAAACCGACAGGACTGACATAATCCTACGAGCTCAGGGCAGGCCGGACTGGTTCAAGACCGCCATGTATGTTAGCGGAACGTGTGACAGGAGAGAAATGCGACCGACCAAAATCAGCAGGAAAATTTTGATGCTTCAGAGAGTCAGAGGACTGGGAATATCTGACCATAAAAATCGAACATTTCGATTTTGACCCCTTGTCGATTGTTCCCCAAAAAAGATGTGTTTCTTTGCACCTATGTATACAAACTACCATTTGCACTTTACGCAATTGTAAAAGAATCCATCAAAAATCCAATAGTAAAGCGGCCAGAGAAGACAGTGCACTCTGTTTAAGTAACACCCATGAAGTGACTGTTCAAGGAGTCAAGTTGACATCGGATCAGAACCTCACTTCAATCCGTTCACTTCATGCCAACTCAACCCACTGCAAAAACCCTCACATAGTTTTACAAATATGTTTTACTTTGTAAGAAATATATCTATTTCGATATTCAGCATCCTATGTTTGATTTCAAGACTTCAACACGCTCTAAAATACCACCGCCGCATGTATCCGTTTTGTCTTCGCTGGAAGTCACTGGGAGGGAAGTCTTGTATTGAGAGTTGAGAGCTGCCCGTGTCCATCTTTCTTGAATGACGAGATCGGTGAGTTAATCCCTCGAGAAGCGTGAGTCAATGTCCATACTATGATCGCCATGGATTTGCTTAAGGCTTTGCTGATTGGAAAGTTGTTTTCAAAATGGCATCGCTTTAATTCGGATTTTGATTGGTCTGCTTCTTTGTTTGCTTGTTTGTTTGTTTACTTGTCCGTGTACTATTTTTTGGTCATTGGTTTCTCTGTAACTAACAATCTTTCATATGTTTATTTTTCACGCGTCTATCAAATAAGATAATATCCGATATAATAATATCGAACTAATTTTGTTGGTCAAAGGTCAAGGTCACAATGATCATAAATAGGTTACATGTCTGATAAATTTTTCGTTAAATTGTTTAATGCATCATTTCAACGAAAGTTAGTTTCAAACAATGCTAATTAAGCTGCTTCATTATTGTGTAATCGTCTGAAATGTGAAAATGTGATTTTTACACTACTAATGTAACGTCACCGAGCTGTAATTTACAGTGATTGTTAATAATCTTGTTCTATTTAATTATAAATTTCAATTATTTCATTCGAAAGTCAATGTCATTATGAATAATTTGAGGTTGTTTTATTTTATTTATTTATTTATTTATTTATTTGCCGCATACAAGGCATGATTACACATTTACACATTATTTAAGACACAAAATTGCCCTTAGTGTCTACAACTAAAGTTCATTGCATCGGTGTAGTTTTTTGTTTGTTTTTTCCTTGCATAAAATATTTGAATACCTAAAGAAATATGGTCATATTCTAATTAAGCATACATATTTCTTCATGAGGATTGTTGTTTAAATCAAAATATTTATCCTAATATATAGATATTATCTAAGCCAGAATTTATATAATTGACCTAATTATTTGGTGTTAGATCAATATTAGATACATGTATGATTATATATGACATTAAAGATTGCCAATAATTACTTACATAAAAAGTTAATGTTAAGATATTTATTCTGAGTGCATTATGATCTCAATTTCTTCTCCTCTTTTTTTGAGTCTTTCTTTTTTATTCCTCTAATTACCCCCCAAAAACGTCCGTTCGTGTCTCTTTTGAAGTTGACACAATTATCACAATCCGTTAGCCTGTGAATGTCTCATTGAATTCCCAGAATGTAAACAAGTAATTTACAAAGGTATAATTATATACTTAATAAAAACAGACCTCGTCAGTCGCATATCCAAGGTGTGTCACACCAAACACCCTCATTGCCCGATCAATTATAGCTCCAAGGTAAGCATCATCCACTAGAGGGTGTCAGGTAATAGTTCTGTTCTCAAAGGCAAAACATCATCAATAATGTTTGGTTCTTTTGCTACGATGCATGCTTATGTGTTACATCTCTGTATTCTCATCACACCCAAATATCATGTTCATATTAAGTGATCAAAGAGAAAATTGTTCGCTTCATCTCCTTACGCCTGTCTGCGCTTATAAGATGTCAACCAATGTAAGATTGTTTTCTGCTTTTGTCACATATAATTGTACCTGGAATGAAATAATGGCATAGCAACAACTGCATGTATTGAACTAAACGACCAAATATATTAAAGGGAGGGAGAACTGGTTAAAAATTGACTTTGAGTCGTTATTTGATGCACCAAAAATGATTCCTATGCCTGGCCCACACAAGGAATATCATCGCTTACGATTTCGCGGGCGATATATTGCTAACTAGGCGTGACGTCAGCAGCTGTGATGAAACACCGAGTTCCCCATCTGTTACAATGGGCCTCGTCATATCAGCATGTCCTGCGACTAAACCCTTGGATATATTTTTATTTTCTTTTCGGAAATAGAAAGAATAATCATTTTGCCACCAGTCAGGCGCGAAAAAAAAATATTTTCCGCTATTTTTCTTATTTTAACAAGCGATTTTCTAGGACACCTACCATGTTTCTCATCCTGAAACAGTAAAAAGGTCAGCCAGAGTGCACCACGCATGCGCTTTCGTTTCGTAAACAACAAAGATGTCCTTTTATGGCGAAGATGCTCTGCTCTGATTGGCTGAAATCGATAGCTTCACGAGGGGAACGGAACCAATCAGCCATCAGCCAAACCAAGCCATCAGCTGACGTTTGCCTCCTATACTTCGCAATGGAAGCCATTCTCCCATAGGCGCAATGCTAACCCCGATATTCGGAATGCATTATTTCCTTACGCTTGCATCCAGGCATGGTG
>KB292985.1:389967-416838 GCA_000328365.1 Capitella teleta | reverse complement strand
AATCTAGTAACAGCTCTTTTCAGAGCTACTTAGTACTTGTAAACANGCTCTTTTCAGAGCTACTTATTATCTTTACATCCTACAGAACTCGCACATACCTACCCAGGTGAAAGCGAGTAAAATTCGATCAACCACCACCACCAAGGACCTGGACCCCTCAACGCCTCATTCCTTCGTCGTTCGACTTCAAGCTTCAAGCTTCAAGCTTCAAGCTTCAACCTTCGACCTTTGACCTTCGACCACTGGACCAGATCAGAAGACAAGGCTCGTCTATACATGGGGGCTGTTGCCCACCTGTGTAAATATCATATTATTATTTCTACTTTCCCACATTAAACAACATCATTCCCTTTTGCTACCCTCGTCGAGTGACTTTTTCTGTCATTAGTACCTCAACCTTGGGTTAATGAAGATAGGAGATGTCTGTCGTTTTACCGACAATGTAGGCCCAGATCTTGATAGCAATATCCCCCCATAGAACCTATTACATTTCTTTGGGGGGGGGGACTACAGAGATTTTTTTTCTACCTAAATCCAGTTAATGAAATAGAAGTAAAAAATTGTCTCTTAAACTTAAAAAACTTCTCGGCCGCTGGACACGATCAACTAAAACCCTCAAAAATTAAAGTTCATAACATGCCCTCTCACATATCTCGTTAACCTATTTTTTCGACAAATCAATTATTCCCGATGAATTAAAATTTGCTTACGTAACACCAGTGCACAAAGGAGGAGACTCCACACTCACTAGTAACTACAGACCTATCTCAGTTCTCCCTGTATTCTCTAAAATTTTCGAACAGTTGTTACGCAATAGACTCAACTCGTTCTTCGAAGCAAACAACATAATGAACAGATCACAATTTGGATTTCGAAGGAAATTCTCAACTGAAATGGCATTAATGGCAACGCTTCAAAAGATAACATCAGACCTAGACAAAGGAAACAACGTAATTGGTTTATTCCTAGACTTAAAAAAAGCATTTGACACCATAAATACCCCAATCTTAATCTCTAAACTAGAACACGGGGAAACTCACTAAATCTACCTTCAGAATAGAACACAAAAAGTACATATAAATGAAATTAATTCTTGAGTTAAAAACACCACACCAGGGCAGCATGCTTAGTCCACTATTTTTGTAATTTATTTTAACGACCTCAATCATGCCCTTGAACACACATTCCCGATAATGTACGCCGATGATACCAACATCTTCATCTCGTGTAAATCCATACATGAAATGACAGAATCTTTCAATGCAGACCTGATTAATATAAATTCGTGGTTTATTGCAAATAGGCTACCACTCAATTTATCAAAAACACACTCCATTCTTTTCACCCTTAACACCAGACTCAGAAATTTACAACTCAATCGGAAATTCGACAATACTGTAATCGACACAGTCAAACAAACAAACTTCCTTGGAGTAGTCATTGATAGTGCTTTGACATGGTCACCTCTCATAACACATATCTGTAAGAAGATAGCACAATCGACAAGAATTATTAAAAAGGTATCAACATTTCTAACCTGTTGCACACTTTGCTTACTGTATAATACCTTAATATATCCATACTTTACATACTGTAACTTAATTTGGGGCAAGGCCACCAAAGTGCATCTTGATTGTCTACTTCAGGCACAGAAACGTGTAGTAAGAATTGTTCGCCAAGCTGTGTTTCTCACACACAGTCACACACAGACGCACTATTTAAACAATACAATATTCTAAAAATACACGATCTGTTCACTATATCTTGTTCCAACTTCACAATGAAACTAAAATGTAACCTCTTTTCTGCCTCGTTCTCTGTAATATTCTTACCCATCCTCAATACTCTCGAACACTCTCATAATACTCGAAGTCAAGTAAATAACTCATAAATAATAAATAGTGATTCTCCCAAGCTTAATTTCGAACTTTGATCAGGCAAATCTCCATTCTGTATGAAGCCCCAAAACTGATCAACGTACTCATTATTACTGCCTCATAATATGCTAGATAAATCTAAAACGACAGCAAAAAGAACACAAAAATCCCTCTATATAAAAATTCGTATTGATCATAATCATGTTTTTTTCTTCTAAATTATTACTACTTTGTTTTTTTTTTGGTCTACCTTGTATCTACTAGTATACTATCAATCGTTTATGTATTTACTATTTTTAAGACTCTCTCAAAACTGTTTTATCGCGCTTGTGACAAAAGAGAAATTGACACATCCGACCGTCAAATCTTTGGGTTCGCCACATGGCATACCTCTGGGGAGAAACCAGACGGACGAACTAATCAGTATAACCCCAAGAAATCACCATTATTGATCTCAAATTATTAAGTATTTAGAATGAATCTGGCTTATTATGTAATATTGCATGTTATTGATAAAATACATATTATTCTCTATTTGGTTAATTGCCTGAGATATAAGGGTTATCTGATAACTGTACTCATTGACTTTACTATGCTAATTACCACCAATTAATGACGAGGTACAGGTCGCGTCCTAAGCCAAGAATACTATAAAAGACCGAAATATTACGTGTACTAAGTTTGTTGTCTGTGCTCACGAAATCCCCCGATCGACCATTGTCTAACAAGCGGACGACGGTCACACCGTCAGTCGGAGCGGCCAACTGGGTGTTACACAATGCCGATCAAAGACTCTCTATTAAGAGAGAGTCTTTGATGCCGATCGACCTTTTTCAGGTCTAACTGACTCCAGTAAACAAGTAAAACGCATCCGATTTCACACAAAATTCTGGACAAGGAGACGCTGTGTGCTCCAAATGCACGAGAGGTTGCGCACTAACACGTTGTAGTTTATTATTCTCAGCATTGTTTCTTCCTTCATGAATTAGCTAGGCCTTGACCTTTACCTATACGTAGCAGATTGTAGCCATTTGACTTTCTTTACACCAATTATTGGCAATACAGGCATTGCCTATTTTATTGGCAGACTTCGCCTGGAATCCAACAAGGCGACAAATGGATATATATTTCCCAAAATTCCTTTCTAGTTCCCTGCATGTGTGTATTGCTTCTTCTTTTCAACATTCATTTTATTGTATGTGACTCACTACCAGCTATTTATCAAGACTATACAAAGGGCAAATCCATTATCATAATAAATCATTGCTTATACCTATGCATCAAACGAACGACGTCGAAAATTCTTCAGCCAAATAATACCCATTGTAAACCTTCATTAAATATAATTAGGTTTGCTATAAAGTCGTATGGACTACTTGACATAAGGATATGTGAGTTCATTAATTACTGTTTATCAATAGCTACCATCGTGGATGAAATTAGCCGTGATCAATCTGAGTGGAAATCTTCTGAGCTGTGGTTGCTGGATGGAGTGGTTATTCTCCCGACAGTGGGCAGCGGTCAAGACTCAGTTGATGTCCAGCGATGAAGCAGCTTGTCAAAACCTGACAACAACTTGGAATTCTATTCAGCTGAGAGATTTTTGTGACGGTTAGTTATTACAACAGGTATGGCAAATAATACACCAAAATACAATGGAGTAAAATCTTAAATTTTCGTTCTTCAACTGGCAATGTTCATCTTGCTAGATTAATAGAAATTTCGAAGTAGAATATATATTCTTAGAGCGCTTAATATATCAATACATGTATAATCGTAACTGGAGTCGTGGACCCGAGATCATTGAATTTGCGAGGCACAAGGTGAGTGTGTTTCCTACTACATGTATATTGTCGCAATGAAATGAGACACAAAAGGGCTGCATAGCATTGGCTGCCCTTGACTCCGCGAGTAGTTTCGATAGGTTCATGTTTCATTCTTTTTAGGTACACAAACGACACTATCTGTATTTTCCATGCACCCCAAAAGTACATATTAGAACCTTTCATTGTATATACTGCACTACTTCCATTCTATTGAAAACTGTACATTTTTCCCCCCGAATCCATTCATTTATTCAAAATAAGTAGAATAATGATTGATAAGCGAGCATAAAATTATGCTGTAGCCCAGCGTGAACGTGAATAAAGTGCAGACAACTATAATAGGTTCATAACGTGCAGCATGAAAATAAATTGAATTGAAATCAGAGAAAACAGTACAAAAGAAAGACAAAGGAAAAGGAAAAAAAACGTATAACGAAAAAGAGAGAAAGACTTAAAAATAAAAATACATACAAGGTAAACCTTAATCATATGTACATCAAGTAGTTTAAGTTGAATAAAAAGGTCATGAGTATGAGCTAAGTATCTAGCATTTGAAAGTACTCTTATTGCTCTTTTTTGAAGTTTAAACAGCCTGTCGATATACATTGGCCGCATATCCCCACACAAGATTTCCATAACATAAATGAGGATAAACAAATGAATTATAGACAGTGAGCAATGTGCGATGATGAAATGCCTTAATTTACAAATGATACCGATGTCTCTCGACACTTTTGATGAAACGTGATTCGCCATTGAAGATGGGAATCGAAAAGGACGCCGTAGAAATTTGTGCTATGAGCAATTTCGTCTAGGTGATTATTTAATTAAACGCTGTAAACTGCCATGTTACATTCAGAACGAGGCGTAAATGATACTATATTATAGTAAGAGTTATTTTTATAATGATATGATTGCAAGCTAATAATTATGAAACAGGTGGCTAAAGCAAACAGACCTTAATTGGAGCCTTTTCTCCGTCATTTTCACGTGTAGATTAACTTAAAACCCGCCCTTTTCCATCCTATAACATTACTACAGTGTGGGGCTAGTAAATAGGCAGAAGTCTACAACACAATCCTACACTTCTTGTCTTCATCACAATACGTGCAATTTTTCTATCTTTAAATGACAATGATGGGTTTTCGTACAGTAAAATCTCGATGTGTCGAACGTCCGTCCCTCGAATGTCTCCCTGTGTCGAAATGTTTTCGAAGTCCCGACGATTCTCCTATACTTTACTATTAGCATTAACATCCGTCCCTCGAACGTCTCATTCTCGAATTTATCCTTGTGTCGAAGTGTTTTCTGTGTCCCTGAATCTGTAGCTCGAAGTCGAAAAATTCGATGAGCATATTTCTCAGTTTGGTAACTTCAAAGTCAGTTGTTTACAAAGCATCACCACATCCCCGTTCCCACAAAGCAGTCGGCAGCCTTTATCTCTCCTCTGTTTAAGCCGCGACCAGAGCTTTGATTGGCTGACTCCAAAGATCAACGGACCGTAGATCTCAACTAAGCTATAAGGCATTGTTGTTGGTGTATTGTAATGATTTTTGATGAATGACCGACAAAAGACCGCGACCAGAGCTTGGCTGACTCCTAAAATCGAGGTTTTACTGTATATAAAAGAGGTTGGGGTAGAATTTTCATCTCCAAGTTGTTACATACAAAGTATTCATTTTCTAATTACTATGGCAGGATCCAAAAAAGATCCAGTTACCACGATCCGCATAATTTCTTTGCCTAATTTTCCACCTCAGTGCATTTATCTTTGAAAAACCCTGCTCCTTATGCATATTTTTCAGACCGACCAACTTAAGAATTCAAAAACCCTGTTTCGTTTAGCACCTTCTTTCGTTGGCGATGCATTCAAGTTCGAGTCATCATGAATATATACCAACATTCCGGCAGCCATTCTTCAGCCATAATTGTGCAAAAACAGAGAAGCGCTGGGTGATCCAGTATGCCCGGCCATCAACATGCAGGTATCATGTCAGCCCAATGAGTGGTTAGTTGCGTTTTTGTAATGCGTGGCGCTTGGCATTATTTGTATCATGTACTGGTCGTTTCGTTCTTTCGCAGATCCAAGGGGAAGTCAAAGTCACATTCCAAGAAACCCCGGGCAAGCACCAAGACGTCAATAATAGACACCGCCCAACTGCAACGGAGAGACTGTCGCAACATCACTAACGAAGACTGCGACGGAATTCGTCACAATCGCAAAATAACTAGTTGCATGTCTTCTAATTTCTTCTAATTCATATTTAGAGTAAGAGTTATTTTTATAAGTTTTATTGTTATGTTTTATTTCTATTTCTATTTTATTCTTTTCCGCCAATAAATAGCTTCTTGGCCTTTCCAATACAACTCGGCATCAGGAATGGCTTTTGTTTGTTTTTACGTAATGGTGAATGTATTCAACTAGCTTCGGAACGCATCACTCCGATCAGCAGAATCCAGTATATGTATATGGTTAACACGAATCAGAGTTTAGGGCGATGGGGATGCAAATCAAAGGACATCGAAGCAGTCGTAAAAATTATCAAAATCGGTTAATCATACATGTATTCCGCTCCGAGTTATTACGGATGCCGCCAGTTTTGAGCTGACAAAGGCATTCATACACAATAATAGAAAGGCCCAGGACAGTGGAATATCGCTTCGGTCGGGGGTCTTTTCTTATAAAATCGCTGCACGGCGCTAAAAATTAAAAATTATCGGTTTTTGACAATTCCAAGTCTGAACATATATTGTTACATGGTACCAGGAATCCAAAACGGCATTTTACACCCTGACGCGTCCGTGGCCCTCGTTAAAACTCAATTACGATATATTTCATCTAAAGGACATCTAAAGGTTTGCTTGTTGCTGTTTTGATTGTCATATTGCCTTCATTTTGTTTTTTCATTTCGAAGAAAAGTTAACTTGATGTGCAAATGAGGTGTGACATTGATGCATTCTGTAGAAAATGAAATTTTCGCGGACTGCAATTTTCACAGTTTTACGGCTCTTGACCTTTATTCGTAGCAGGAATTATTCGCGTTCAATGTGTAGGATCACCCAGAAACTTCTCTCGTGCATTTAAATTTCGCGATCGATCGTGATTACGAATATATCGAAAATTTCAAGCGGCGCAAAAATTTCCTGTTCTACAGTAACAGACATTGACATCCGAATAATTGGATCGACAGAATTGAAAAGCCAACAATTTGCCAGAAAATGATGAATAATGGACGAGTTAATGCTAATATTATTAATGTTTCCATGACAAATATGGGCCGTTATTACAGTAAAATTTGTACCGTAAGCCTTGCTCACATTTAAATTATCTTGATCAATCAACTCCTATACTAAAAAAAACGCGCTTTTCAGCATTTGCCTCAAAATACTTTGTTTCCCCTCAATGCACTCGAATTTTCAATCCACACACTATTATATCCCCAACCTTGTGTTATAACAATGATGATGATATAATGATATGATGTACCATACATTTTTTTTTTACTCGAAGGCCGGCAGGATACGTCTATAAAAATTGCTGTATGCGAAATTGTGGTCGTGGCCAATGAATCATCGTCGGAACAGAACATAGTTGGAAAATAGCATCATTTGGCGTTTTGCAAACTGCTCTGCTGCATCGATATGTTCTCCCTGCAGAAACTCCTCGTGCTCAGTCCTCTTCTCCTGTTGCTTGTAGTGCTGATCATGGCATCAGACAGAGGTTAGTGAATTCTAAAATTGCATATGCTGATCTCGTTGAAACTCGCAAAGCATTTTCATGAGTGCAAATCACGTGTAAGAAAAAGCAAAACACAAAATTATTTCCTGAATTAGGATTTAACCAATCATTCATACAAAACTAAATAGCTGAGTACCTCACGGCATTCCTAATAATTCTAGTCCGACACTCCAAGCGTAATGATAAGATTCTTTGTGTGATTTTACTGAAGAAACTTCGCTTAACCCTAGACCCCGGAGCCGATTGTAATTGGCCAGAATCGGCTGGCTGAAGTAAAAATGACCGGCTAGCTGCTTAAACCGCTCCACCAATCAGAGATATCGGCTCAGCATTGCGATCGGCGGCTAGCAGCGGCTTGAAGTGGCTTAGCAATGGGTGCTATATCATCCTATATGTATAATGATACCAGCAGTTAATGCAAACGAGTGCACATACTCATGTACTCTCTACATGTAATACTATACTGATGTGGTGATTTTAAGATCGAACGATTTCCAAATCTCATAAATGTCTCACTTAATTACACTCTCTTGCTTGACTCAAGTTCAAAACATTTGGGGCGTTTCATAAATTTCAATGAGCATCATTATCACCATTATCACTTTGTTTGCAAATTCAGTTGGGTTCTAAGAGCTTCTAAGTAATAAATGCAGTGGGAAGAGGAAGCAATTAGAGGAACAGGTTGGAAGAGGAAAAAGAATGGCGAACCAAATGAGTTGTTGCATCAGGATCTTGAATTAGAATTCGCCATTTTTGATGACTCGGATTGCAGTTGTTAGGCAACCTCTGTGTTACATAGGCCTATATAGGATAGAATATAGTAGGATAGAATAGTTTATTGTAATGTATGTAATAAAATGTCAATAATAAAACAAATTACATCGAGTCAGTTGTTAAGTCGCCTTAATTATTCGTTCATACTAGTTATCGCTGCGTTGACATTTGGAGCAGAGATAAGAGCGTTTATAGTATCATCAGCGAAGAGAGTAAAATGCATACGTTCAGAGACAGAATTGACATCGTTAATGTAACAAAAACAATAAAGGACCTAGGATGGAACCCTGAGGGACACCACCAGAAATTAAATCAGTACATGCAGCCATCAAAAGTACAGTCATTAAAATTACCCTCTGTTGACGACCCGATAAGTAGTTAGTGAACCAACTATGAGGGGTGCCGGGGATTTTATTAGTATGCCTCAAAAGTTTGGAGAGAATAATTTTATGTTGTACGGTGTCGAATGTCTTCTGAAAGTCAAGCAGAATTAACACTTATGTTGACTTCGCCCTGCTTAATCTATTCTGTCGACTACTGACACCAATGCTTGTGTTGTGTTTCTGCCTGGTTGAAAGCCAAATTGATGGGAGATATTACTAGGTAAATAAACCTATCAGAAATATACATGTAGCTAGCAACCATTGATCCACTCGTGAGAGAATGTTTTACATTAACCCTAGTACGCAAACTGCATATCCTATGCCAGTCCGATATATTTTGAGACAACCCCAGTATATGTATGGGCACACAAACAGTATGGTATAAATCATTAAATTAATTTTAATGAAGCAAAGTGAATAAAATCTACTTCCATGGATAGCCCAGATAGTAAATATACTATAAATATTTATGGTATTAGTATATTATATTATAAACAATACACTAAACAAAATAAAGACTTTGTACAAATGATAACTTCTTATAATACTGAATATAAAATATTTGGATTGAATCGGCTGAGAGCCGCTGATGATAGTGTCAGCTGATAGCGGCTGGCCGAAGGCACCGATCAGCGGCGGCTGGCTAAAAGTCCAATCGGCTGCGGCTAGTAGGCCTACATATCGGTGGTGGCTCCGGGGTCTACTTAACCCCCTTTTAATGCTCAATCGAATACGCCAGTTTTGGTGCAATGTTAAGTTTGGCAGCCTTTAGATATCGCTCACTCGCCCAAGAAGATCTAGGGTAATCCAGATGATTCTGTGGAACAGACAATAGATACGAAGCAAGCCCTCTGAGCATATTGCTTAATTGCGAGTAATTTCTGTGAGCAAGGAACAATTACCGCGTTCAGAAATGTTTCGTCTTCTTGCAGATCACATCCCGAGCGCAGAAATTGGTCAACAAGCCACACAGGGTGCAGACATTAGTCCAGATCGCTCACCTCGCTCATATCAATCAAGGAGATCCAGAAGACATTTCGGATCCAGAAGGAGAGGTTCTTCTTTCTCTAGAAGATCCAGAACCAGGTACTGGTCCGGATCACGACTCGCCGCCATTAGAACCTTCAAATAATGAAGATTCAATATGACATAAATCTTATTGTGTTCGTGGTCATATTGCATTGATGTTATATATACGTTATATACGTTTATACGTTATAAAAATTCCGGCAGAAATTCCATTAGCAGAAATCAATGGCCTTATTTTATGCATTACTTTATTAATTTTATCTTCCCCAATGAATTTTTGTCCTACTGTTTTCAATTTATTTTTCTCATTTCATTTTTTTTATCCCATCATCGCAAAACAATCTCTCTCTGATTCTCTCGACCAAAATACAGAATAATAATGATTTGATCATCTTGAAATTATAATAATACGTCTTTCTCTTAAAATTATAATATGCTTACGACAAGTACTCGGTCTGTGAAATGTAATGCATTCTCCAGAGAATTACAAGTAATTCATGTAGGCTGCCTAACAACGGAAAACGTTATGATTACCATTACTAGTAAGCGAGAGTCATAACGCACCGGAACTTCACAGAAACTACCGTCAGAAGCCAATATCAGGGAGCATATTTTTAGAGCTGAATTCCTATTCGATGCTCTATCTGTATTAGTTTACATCATTGCTCACTGGTCTAGCCCTCATTCGCCAATCTAGGCAGACGAGACTGTTTGGCTGGCCTCTCAATCTGAATGAGGACTTCATACTTCATAATATCGCATACACTTTCTCTGCCGCTTGCAAGGAGTTTGCACTATTAGTGTGAAGAAGACTTGACAGTCCAAACTGTATACATTCCTTTTTTTTTCTACATTCATCTCTTTAGTATAATTTACATCAATCGATAGCATGGCCATACCAGAGGAGTCTTAAATAATGGCCCCGTATATATCAAAGGAATGATAACATGGGAAAGTATTCACAAAGATTCTTAACTCTTAGCTAAGCCAATTCCTAAATCTAGGAATTTACTTTTAGCAAGTTCCCAGGGATGAGACTGATCGGCGAGTGACAAGACTGTTGCTTCGATTTTTGTTTCCGTGAATAAGACATTTAAAACAGCATCCAGAGAGCATTATGATTTCCCGTTCTTGGATCTTCATTTCTTATTATATTCAAAACAACTGAAATAGCAGGCCCGTAGCCAGCCCTCAGAGTTGGGTATTTCGCAGACTTAATTGTGGACTTTTTTAATTGAGTCCAGGTGGCAAGTGCCGAAGGCACTTGCACAGCTAGGTGGGGCGGGGGGCATGCTCCCCCGGGAAATATTTTTAAAACAAGGAAGCAAAACTATGGAATCTGAGAAAAAAAAAACGTCACTTTATATATATGAGCGCATTTCTCAAGATTGAAATAGACAGTTGAAGGACTATGGTATATCATTGCGTTACGCTTCAGTTGATTTGTTACCATGCAGGCAACAACAATCCTTGTAACAAAAGGGCACAATTGGTTGTTAAGAAATGTTTATTCTGAAGCAAAGTTAGAAGATGGATCAAGGTTTTAGTATGTTAAAAGATACACTAAAGACGGCAGACATAAGTTAACAGTTAAAACAAATTCAAACAGAATCCAAACTAATTTCATGTGAATAAATACCAGAAGGCCTACATTGCACCTTGAGGTACACAATTTGACAAATACTACACACCACTAAATCACAGCCTCAAGTAAGTTGCAAGGTAATCCTTGAAAATGATAGGCCTACACATGATAGGGGACTAACGTTGCCCCAAACAGGTCACAATATATTATTGTGAAAACAAAGAGTTGTAGAGAGTGACATGAGTATAGGATAAAGCATTCTAGGTGTCTTCTGGTTCTGGGGTTACAATGAACTTCAGTTCCAGCCGCCTGGGATGCTTGTGAGCAAAGATGTCAACAACCTTATCTAAGTCGACATGCATATCATAATGTACATGAAGGAGTGCTAAAAATGACAGACGCTCACTCCCCATGCTGGCTCGCAAGTACTAGTAAGTGTGAAGCCTACGCAGAGTGCTGGCACTCCTCTCACACTCTGCTGGCACTCCTCTCACACTCACATGATGTGACAGGAATAGAACAAGCAATTTTCAACAGAACAAAAATGTTGGGGAAATACACTTTGTTACAAAGTTTAATGGCTTGGGCGGGAGAACAAACAGGATCCTTCTCAGCTTGAGCACTGCAGAAAAAAAAAAAAAAAAGGTGTATTTTAGCTTCTCAAATTCTATAAATTTCGAAATCAAAACTCGAAAAAAAAACCACTCGAAAACGGATAACTCAAAGACCCCTCTTCGTCGAAGTGTTTTCAAAGTCCTGACGACTCCCCTATACTTTAGCATTACAGATTGCTCGGATTCCTCGAACCCCGCTTCGTCGAAAAACTCTGTTCCTCGAACATATTTTTCGGTCCCTTGAGCAAAATCGAATCGTATTCGTCGAAGTTTTTTTATATCAAAGAAACCTTTCACTAATTGCAATTAACGCAACTCTGTTTACTGTTTTGGACAATCGTTCACAAACAGAGTTCGACTCGCTTGTCACCTCTAGCATTGTTCAGAAGTCAGCGTCTCCGTCTGTCTTTTCATTGCGCAATCGACCGTATCGTGTCGATTAAAATAGCCGCCATGTTCAAAGGTTCAATTAGCAGCAAGCGTTCTTTTGTTCACAATGCTTGGTTATCAATAGAAGAGAGAGCATATAGTGGATTTTCGATCGGAGTAAAACACATGAAGGCGTCTTTGATGAAGACGATTACAGAAAGCGGTATAGCCTCAGATGTTGAATAGGCGGGAAACATCAATAATAAACAAACTCTGCCCATCAGTATAAAATCCAATCATTCGTCACAAATTAATCATTCTGTCGACGAATCTCTGTGAGACATCTCTGCAATAATGGCGACTAAACGAAAGATCACGTGTGTAACCCTGGAGACCAAGATCCTGGCGATCAGCGAAGCTGAAGCTGGAGGGAAGAAAAAGGCCATCGCCGATAAGTTTGGATTCTCACCAAGCACCCTGTCAACTTGGATCAAAAATTATGAGAAGATTCAAGCGCATTATAGAGAGAGTGGAGGTGACAGGAAGGGAGCGAGGTTGTGTTAATACCCGGACGTGGAAGAGGCGTTGATGCTGTGGTTCAAGGCGGCAAGAACAAATAATATCCCCCTCTCTGGGCCGATTTTGTATATTGTGTAGTAAACAACGCAAACAAATCGTTTTATTTATTTTTTTCATGTGTCGGTAGTGTTTAAGGGTAGGTCATTACGCTATCATAACGTAATTTGAGATCAATACGCTATCATAACGTCGTCTCATAGATCATAACGTTACCAAAATGTTGAGAATTCGAAAACCCCGATTCGTCGAAAACCCTCTTCGCTGGTCCCTTCAAATTCGAGTTAGCGGGGTTTCACTGTAGTCATTCCCATCATTGAAAAAAACTTACTGGGCGAAAGGACGAGCATAAACAACTCAAACAAGACAGCGAAAATGTTTGTGAAGAGCGGCAAAACTACATCCGGGATCCTGCAAGTCACCCGTTATGACGAATCGCAATTGAATCCGCTATGAAAATTTGCCCCGACTCCGATCAATTGATCGAGTCCGCCATTGTACTGAGACCTCATAATTATAGCATGCTCACTGGAAGTTAAGCGAATGTATTGAATTGAATTGTTTAATTGTATTTAAGAAACACCATAAATAATTGTTATGATTAAGGAATGAACAATGGATTTAGCTCAATCTCATATAATTATCTGCAACTTTTTTTTTCTTTCTGGAGAGTGGACTTTTACTCAGGAAATGGGTGGTTCGTACGCACCCGTCGAAACCCCCCCCCCTCCCTCCTGGCTAGGGGCATTTGTTATGCATGTACTTGTCTTTTATCTGATCATAAATGGTTCACGGTGATATTTATTCAATAACATTGGTTTAATGAGAGATCGTAATATTTAAAACGACCGTCACTGCTGTGGGTTTGCTACGACATTTATAAGTAAGTGCTTTTTCTCTTCGATGGGAAATCCCACTTGGATTGGTTTCTTTGCGCCGCTCGAAAGAAAATTTGGTTCCTTCATTTCAAAAACTCAACCAAGTTGATTAACCAAGAATACTGGAGTCCCATAATTGATTTTGGGATTCAAATTTAATGGAGAATTGTAAAACTGTATTTTTTCTTTACGTCAAGTACTCTTAAATCAAATAGAGGAAAGTCAATCTGAGGGTTTAGAGTGTTGGATTGATTGATACTCAGAAGAACTTGGGCTAATAGAATTCACCAAAGTAATAAGAACTGATTAGTATGCAGCGTAGTCAAAGTGTCAATTGGCATTCAATCGAGTGATTAACACAGATAGCATAAGAGGTCTATATATTTACGTTTACATTATATACGAAGGCTTGGCATACGAGCAATTAAATCAATAAACACACAATACATATTATTATTATTATTTTAATTCCATAATAATAAACGAAAAAATCTTAGCTAATGGTGTTGTGTATATTAATTCGAAATGAAACCATCCATGAAATTTCCTAGACGCAATTTTAATGTCCTCCTGTTCAAGCAAGAGAAGGAAGCGTTACCGAAATTTTGCTCGTTGCAGGGAATCACAGACGAAAAACAGGTATGCTAGGATAAAGTTTGTTTTAGCAACGTGTGCCGTGTCGGAAGATTGAAATGTCTGAAAGCAGCTAATTGGGAAACAACAGATTATACAATTTCTGTACGTAACATTATACACACTAAAAGTCACATTATCGGGGGTTCCATAAATTTATTTCAGTCCCATCCTTTTATTACGGGTCTGAGAATCAGAGGCATGATGTATTTTAGCAGCGGAAATTCTCGCCATTTTCTTCTGTTTATTCTGCATTTCGGCTTTCTTCGCCGCTCTTGCAGCCAATGAACTGTTGTTCTTGCTCTTCCTAAACCCTCCGCCTCTTCTTTGACGTTCCTTCGCCATGAGTATCGCCAACGTTGACACTTTGTCCTTTTTCTTCACTGGTGGTGGAGTCTTAGGTCGGACGGCCACCTTCCTGAATGATGAGCTCTGCTGTTCAGAGAGCACTTGCATCATTTCAGACAGCTGACCCATAGTTCTAAGACCCGGGAGACCTTCTTCAACCTTGCTTGTGTCGAGCTCGCTTTGAACGAAGTGCGTGGCGTGAACCATGGAGTCTTCAGCTTTTAACCCGAGTAGCGTGAATGCCGTGTCAACTGATTTGCCCAAAATCGTTCCTCTATCTGTGTTAATCTGTTTGATCTGCTCGTTCAGGACCATGAGTGACGTCACCTTCTGAACTCTGGGGCTCCACAGTGGTGAGTAAATTCGCCGAGGGTGGCTTAACCTTTGCATTTCTTTCATTGGTGGTAGAACTCCCTTCACCTTGTACTGCTCGACCTTCCTCTTCAGCTCCTGCTTCTTGCGAGCCATGTCCTCTTTAACCCCGATATTCGCCCAGTCGTCCGCTGATCTGAAATTCTCCGTGTCTCTCCGAAAGACACACGCATTCCCCTTCTCAACCAGAATTCTCGCGATGTCTTTTCGGCCAATTCGTCGTGCGTAGATGTACGGAGTGAGTCCTCGGTGGTCGGGAATATCTGCACAGAGGTTGTATCGAGCCATCACTTCTAAAAGGATCCTCACTGCGTCTTGGTGACCTCCTTCCACAGCCAAGTGCAAAGGGGACAATCCGGATATGTCTCCCTCCTGGAGGTCAATATCTCCCATCCTATCTTCAATGATACGTCTAACTTGATCAGTCCTCCCAAGAGAGCATGACGTGGGGGTCGAGGTCCCGGGTTCGAGACCCGATCAGGCTACGGGCGTTATGATTGTGAATTACAATTGTAATTCTTCGGTGACTCTGCAGTGCTGCCCAACTGCGTAACAAGGCCGGGCGCTGTGTACTACTGTCTATGGTGGTATGCAGGATAAAGAACCCTTGGGATTTATCGATAAGAGTAGGGGGAAACCCCGGTCCCGGGCCTTCTGTTCTGGCGCCCGTATCACCCGAACGGGTTGGGTGGAGCCGTAAAACCCCAATCACTCACTCACTCACAAGAGAGCATGACATCCCGAGGACATCTCGTCCAGTTGATGGGTGTCTGTAGCTGACATTGATCCCCTTCTTCAACAGATAATCAAACATCTTCTGTCTCTTCTGGTCATCGTCCATAAACAGGGCGGTCATCAGCAGATTGTGACCAGCATCATTGCAAACGTTCCTCGAAACGTTCTTCAACAGAAGCCTCACTTTGGACTTGCGACACTCAAGCACAGCTGCAAATAACGAGGTACCAAGATTACTGAAAGCTACTCCATGCGACTGGGAATTTGCTGGATATATCCTTTGTAACGGATATATCCTTGATATCCGATGCACTATCCTCTTGTCAGGCGAACGAGCCCCGGGAAGCGTGTGAGAGTGCTGAATCCGGGGGGACACCAGTCCTTCCTGCGCCATGCTCTCTACTCAAATGCAGATGCACTCCTCCGTTGTAAGCATATATACAACTGCAACAGGCATTTGAAAGTCCAAACCACTCTCTCGCACCACCCAACACCCCGTCTCTGCTTTCACGCTCTCTTACTCTTGCTTGCTTTGTGGTTTCTATCAATCTTTATGGTGGTCAATAGCGACAACAATTTGACCACTGGGGCAGCAAAGAAGGCAATTTCTAGATCAATACATCCTTTTAAGATTTTTCTGGTGGAGTTAGCAGGCGGCTATCACCTTAGGGTTCTCCGGTTAAGACAAACTGAGAAGAAAGGCACCTAATACTTGCATACCGATCGATATTTTAATCAACAATCTGTTCGCGATGGAAGTGTTTGGACTGCTTCTATTCAAACTCCTCTTTGCTACTCTTTTCATATAATAAATTTCAAGTTGGGTGTCAAAATATTTTATTCGGATCCACAATGTTAAGTTGTGTCCTCACTTATATCCAATGAATGAGGCACTGAATTAGATGGACTCTTTATTTGGAGTTACTTACAGTACGGATATCGAGTCTTATATCGATCTCACAATAATACATAGCACTTGGGCCAAATTTATGCCGATATCGTTCATATTGCATGTATAATATCACAGACGGGACAAATGAAAATGAAATGAAAATGAAAATTTATTTTATAAAGCGTCGTTTCCATAAAAATGCTCAGAACGCTAATACAATTCGAAAATAAAAAGGGGGGAACATGTAAACATCAGGTAAGAAAATAATTATGAAATAAATGCGTTTTTAAAAGTCGTTTAAAAATCGGAACACTTTCCGCCTGCCTGATGTTGATCGGCAAAGAATTAAATATGGTTGGTCCAGCAACACTAAAAGCAGAATTTTTGATAAAAGATGAGCGGGTAAATGGGACAGTTAAAAAGTTTTGGTTGCTGGAGCGAAGGTGATTGTTGGAATGTGAAAAGTGATCATTTCAGATAGGTATTGTGGAGTGAGATTATGGACGGATTTAAAAACAATGAGCAATACTTTAAAAGACTGCTAAGAGACTTGATTGTGAATAAAACCTGTGAATGTACTTAATGGCACTCGACACTGCACTCAACCTTCAGAAGTGGGAAAAAATGATTAATAAAACTGCTAACAATACATATATTATGATAACTAATGCATCGTCCTAACAGGATTTTCTCATTGTTTATCTTTCAGAGGTTGGGACAAAAATCGTGATGAATATTCATGAGAAACATGAAAGATTCTCGATTTCGGTCACTTCAAAGGCTGGCATTGATTTCCTCTTGATGGGCGATAAAACGGCTCGTTTCGTGTGGATGTTTTTAGCCTTCATTTCCGCAAATCTATTCTCGTTTTGCGAAGTTCTTCATGAAGATGTCATTTGAGTTCATTATTGTGGCGACCGGGAATCGATACACTTACGGATATCGTTATTGGCTTCCACGCACTCAATAGCCTTTATATCGGCGAACTAACCGTGCAATGTCAGATTTTCAGGACATGAAGGCCTCCAAAATGGACAGACGTTCTCAGGAACTTTCAGGAGCTTGAAATAATTGAATAAACTCTGCGATTTCAGAAAGTTCAATAACTTTATAATTGCCAGGATAAATAGGGCAATACACTGTAATGGTTGTCACCATGGTTGATTCATGGACTGATTTCTCAATTATCGTCGCATTTGATGCTAGGATTTAAGCTGCTTTACTCATAAATAACAGCTAGCATGTGAGAGTAACAGAAATGCTCCCTGAAACATTGTAGCACCATTCACATTTTTGATAAAAAGAAAAGAGACACAAAAAAAGCTTATTTTGCATCGGTTTGATTCGTTTCAGCTCAAATGTCAAAAAAAAAAAAAAAAAAAAAAGGCGAAAAAGATATATTTACAAAAAGTTATTTACAGGAGGACATCTTAGGGTTAGGTTGAGATTAGAAATAACCACATCCTAATCAAAACTCTAATCTTTATTTCAAATTTCTGCACGCGGGGAGCTGCGCATGACACCTTCATTTCGCTTGCTACATAGCTACGTGAAAGCTCAGCAAACACATATTTCAATGAGCTGTTACACGTAGAAATTATTTAATTGGCCTCGTGATTCAATAATTATGAGGATTAAAGTATTAGTATTTCAGTTTCAGCATTACCCCCTTCACTTAGAGATTCAATTTGAATTTGAATTTGAAGTTTAAGTGAGGAGTGTATTGGGCAATACATTGAGAAATGAAACCACACTAGTTTTAGTGCTATGCTTGTTCAATTGTGTGAGAGCCAAACCCCTTCATGATTTACGTTAGTTTTTTTTTTGTTTTATGTATAAATCGATCATCCAGGGCACACGAGATGACTATATTTATAATGAGAAATCATTGGGCAAACTGGTATGTGGCCCATGCTATCTTAATTATTGCTTTTCTCTATTGTATGGCTGATCATGCTCAAAGCACGTGCATGCAAAAATCCCACATAAAACAACATGTGCGAGCAGGAAAATGACACCGTTCAGAGGATGTTCGATGGATCTAGCGGATGAAGACTCGCTGATTAGCATCGATCCAGTGTTTGCTCTTCAGTCTGGTGGATGCCCTCGCTCCATCAACACCCTTTGAGTTCTCCTCCTTTTCCATTGAAAAAAGAAAATCCTTGTCCTGGATTACTTTCATGAGTAATCGGACCAAGTTTATTCCATAATTTCGTCCTCATTCTCATATGTACTTGTGGTTTTAGCCGGCATGCAGTTTTATCGATGAGAGAAAGCAACTAAACGGCGGCTAAAGACAGGTTGCAAAGCAATGGGTGGAAAATTGCGAAGCAGGAATCTGTTTAATAACATTGTGGTTGGAATTCAGATATCGTAAATCTTTAAAACAAATAGAGTGAAAGATCTGTTTGTGATTTTTTTTTTTTTTTTTTTTTTTTTTTTTTTTTTTGCTTTCAAGCCTTTCCCACAATCCCCGTGGGTTAATACTGGTAATATATGGACTTTGGGTGGATACGTCAGTAGTTTCAAACTTCTCATAAGTAGTACATAACGAGGCGTCAGAACTATGTCTGAAATTTTGCTAGAATGGTGTCAATTAATCATTCGATAGATATCTTAATTTGCCAGACACCAAAAAAGTATATTTTCTAGCTGTGTGATGGAGACGGTGAGCTATAATAGCGGCCTTGTAATGTTTCCGAACCCCACAGATTGTATGCATCATAACGCTCGTCTAGAGTAAGAATTGTTATAGATGTACAATTCCACCCTTGGAGTTAATTCCCACACACCAGATCTCATCGAAGGACGTTATGAATGGTGAGTTAATTGGTCACTGATGTAATAATTATAGAACTTCATGAATATCACAATATGTAGGTTGTACGACCTCGTATACTATTACAATCAAACCCCGTTAATCCGCCCTCTTCCGTTCCCAAGGAAACTGACAGATTAACGAAAAGGGCGGATTACATTTCAGACCACAAATTGATGAAAATTGTGTGTCATTCTAAAACCCCAAAAACGCATGTAATGCATAAACGTAGTAGCATTAACCATTAGGTTTGAAGCTGGAGGTAAAAAGGATCTTACAAACGATCACATGAGGCCAATTAGAGATTTTTATTTTTTGAAAAAAAAAATCAAAAAAATCAGTGATGGTTGTCTGCTTTGCGGAATTATTCAATCTGCTTGTGCTAAGCCGTTCCACCACGCCCTATCTGTGTAGCTCATCTCTATTTTCTTGCTTTGCTGCCTCCGACTCCTCGAATCTCCCGAAATATAGCATTAATGAGCGCACGTGCTGCCTCGCTTCCCCCGCCAAGACTTCCACTGCAGGCTCAGATCCACTTGCTTCTCCACTCGATTGATCTCCACTCACAACTTCGTCATCTCGTTCGTTCCGCTCCTGAACATCGCTTAACCCAGCGACCAATTAAATTAAAGACTTAACAGAATGTTCGCTTGCGATTTTAACACTTAACAAGTTAACTAAACAACGCGAATCACCGTTAAACAAACAGGGAGGCGCCAGTTGTTGTTAAACTGACCCGACTTCAAAGAAATCGCCGACAATTAGTGTGTCGAGGCTGATGTTTGTGTTCGACACGCTATTTAAGGGGCGGATTACATGTGTTATTTACAATGGTAAAATGTAGATTCGTTCCCTAGAATCGTAGTCGGAGTCGGATTAACGAAAAGGACGGATTACATGACACAATTAACATTACAAACGATTCGTCCCTGAGATTTTAGGGCGGATTACGAAAAGGGCGGATTACATGACGGCGGATTAACGGGGTCTGACTGTATAACTGATCCGACAGGTGATGCATGACAATATAAAGTATTAAATACTCCATTATTGTATGTAATTCACAGAAGTTGCAATTGGGTATTTTACCATTGTGACATTTTGATATAATATCGAGGATACACAACAACCTGCTCGTTATAAACGGCATGGCATAACTTTCTATAGCACGCATATTAAACACTGTGCATAGATGACTTTAGAAATGACAAATGCATGGGGGAAACAAAATGAAACTTGATGCAAGTTTTCAGGAGATTTTATTCTTTTGCCCAAATGCATTAATGCTTCAAAACCGTTGCAATTGCTCACAAGAGCGGAGGTCAGTTATCAGGGTCAGTCAGGGATGCTGAAGGGCCAAGTTGAATGAAAGCCCCAGCTCCATGTCATCATATCCGGCTACCACCTATCACCGTTGGTTAGGTGAGCCATCCACGGATTGCATGGGTGATCTTAAACTTAGTCACATATGCTTGAAATTAAAACGCGCTGCAACCCATGTGGTTTTCGAATAAAATAAGATAGTGGAAGAAAATAATTACGATTAAATAAATAATTGTGATTAATAATATATTGCAGTGACTTTATATATAGCACTTATTGCAACAATATTATTGCAGTAACAACACGTACATGTATAGTAGATTAAAATATTATTGGTAGGAGAATATTAAAATTGTTATGATTTAAGATTATATTTAATGTAATAACTATGGGAATTACACCAAAACAATATAATAGTGGGAGAGTGTTACAATTATTATGATTGAAAATTATAATTGCTCTGTTTTATTCTAATAAATATATAGGACAGATATGAATCTGTGGTTCCTGAGAACAATATGCACATAAAACAAATGAAAGAAATACTTATTTGGAAATGAAAAATCAGGGATGATATAAAATGAATAATACTCCACATATTTCATGAAAAATACGAAATATGAAAAACATTATAGACTAGAAAAGTTGTGTCTATGATTTATTATGTTTCTATATGTAATGAGATTATTCGAATACATTTCATCTATATTACTTTTTCTTCGTACGTGTATGCGTGAAATCTCATTGAGGCTTAATTTATCTAATATTACGGTGCATTTCATGTAATTATGTATGTATGTTCGCATAAGTGAAATTTCATTTCAAATTTCCGGTGTTTCTCAAAGGAAATTGAGTATGTTTTTTTTTCTGTTTTCCTGTAAAAGTGAATATTATCTTAATTTCTATTTTTTAACAGTAATCATAATTATTTCCATCCCACTCCTACACCAGCCCCCTCCCCTTTGCTGGTGCTGGTGCTACATTATGAATTAATTAATGCATGCAACATGTATTAGCAATGCAGCTGATCGGAGTCAGCTGGAAAAAATAATCACAGTTAAGTCAGTCACAAAGAGGTCGGCTGACCGGCTATAGCCAGCCGAAAAATGCTTCAACCAACCACAAAGCAATCGGCTGGTTAGCTTCGGGGTCTTAGACGCGCCCAACTGCAACGGAGAGACTGTCGCAACGTCACTGACAAAGTCCGCGACGGAACTCGTAGCAATCGTGGACGTTGTCACTGACTGCCTTTGGAAGGGAAAGAGCCTGCGGTTCTCGACCTCGCTCTCTGCTGCTTCTGCCTCTCGTGCGTGCAGTACATGTATATGGATAACATGAATCAGAGTTTAAGGCGATGGGGAGCTTAATTCATATGATTTTGTAATCGCACGTTTAAAGGCAGGTAAATTCCAGACGATTGAATGAAAAACTTTAAAAGGTTAAGACAAGAGAAAAACATACAACATCTCTATTATTTGATTTAAGGATTCAATCATGCCATTGGCATGAAGATGCATTATAATTTATATAACAAAATTATGTCTAATTGAATTATTGTTAAAATTGATTTTAGTACTTACACTTGCTCGCACTATGCCACTTGATTAATAAAAGAGCGAGTAATATACTTAATAATTATAATTATAAGTAATTCTTCGGTGACTCAGCAGTGCTGCCCAACTGCGTAACAAGGCGGGGCGCTGTGTACTACTGTCTATGGTGGTATGCAGGATAAAGAACCCTTGGGATTTATCGATAAGAGTAGGGGGAAACCCCGGTCCCGGGCCTTCTGTTCTGGCGCCCGTATCACCCGAACGGGTTGGGTGGAGCCGTAAAACCCCAATCACTCACTCACTTAGCAGAATTTGCTATTTAAGCTGAGAGAGGCTCTGATTAAGCGTTCATTGCATTGCTGCTGCAGTTGAAATGACATCTGAGCTGACAGTCGGGCAACGAAGCCACACACTTCCCAAGGAGTACAGCGCTGGTGGAGTTGTTTCGAGTGAGCGGTTTCCAATGCCAGCGACCCTACAAGCTCTGCAGAGAGGGGATGGACCTGAATACGAGATCCTTGTGACGACCTATCCAAGATCAGGTGAGTCAATGTTTTGATGTAAGTTTTAATGCCTGAATTGCCTTCATTCAGGGACATCAAGGTTGATTGAGATTGCCTGGCTTTTGACGAACAACATTGATCTGAGAGGAGCGAAAGAGATTGCACAAAGTGCACGTCATCTGTTCTTAGAATTTTGCGATCCATCTTTCAAGAAATGTTATGGTGCAGAGTGTACTCCGCCCCCTGGGGGATTCAATGTGGCCAAGACTCACCTCCCGTACCACATGATGAAGGAACATGCTAACAGGGACACCAAGATCATCGTCGGCTTCCGCAACCCCAAGGACACTTTGGTCAGCCTCTATCACTTCCACAGAATGAACAAACTTCTGGGTAACTTTCCGGGAACCTTTTCTGAATTCTTTCAACTTGTCAAAGACAAACATTTGGTATTCGGAGACTTCTTTGAACACAATGTCGGTTGGTGGAGCATCCGAGACAGACCAAATACCATGTACGTTAACTATGAAGACCTCACTGAAGACCCGGTCAAAGAAGTACGTAGGATGGCTGAGTTCCTTCGCAAGGAGGTCTCTGACGAGGACATCATCAAGATCGTCGAATGGACAACGTTCGGAAACATGAGGGATGAGAAAAGCACCAACTACGGAGCTCTCAAGGACATCCTAGACATCAAGATTTCTCCTTACATGCGCAAGGGAACAGTGGGCGACTGGAAAAACCACTTCAATGAAGAGGAAAGCAAATACATCGAAAAACAGTACGAGGAGATCTGTGTACCTCTCGGACTGAAGTTCCGGTTTGAGCTCTAAGATGCGAATAAAGCATTATTTGCCATTTGTTCACAGCATTACGATGTTTCTTTCTCTGTTGCTTCGCATGGTTCAGGTGAATTCGTTATATCAATTTGCGCTAATTGCGTGTAAATGATGCTTGCATAAAGCACATGTATACACATATATGATACACATTATGTACATGAACATGTATAAGCGAACGAAAAATGCACAGCATACATGCAGACAATAATGAGGCACTCAATGTTCTATAATTCCTCCTTGTTTTATGCTTTCAAACTTAAAGCAAAGTTCCATAAATACCTGCACCGATGCGTTATCTTTTGCTGGTTCCGCTACGGTGGCCGGGATAAGACATACAGAACAAAAAATATTATCTGGTGCGCACGAGTTAGTTATCTCGTTCCCACCAGATAGCTATCTCGTGGCCACGAGTTACTATACTATGATGTGCGCATCAGATCACTTTTTTCTTCTGCGTCATGTACTTGCATATCGCGTGTTTTCAGTCATAGGCAGGCCCACGTGTTGATCGATCAGTGCAATGGAATTCGAAGAGAAAGAGACCAGTTTATTGAACTTTTATTCGGATTCTCTCTTTGTCAAAGAGATATTTTACGGTGTTTGGCACAACATGGGTGCATTCTCTCCGATCGCCACTTACCGAGGATTCTCGCGAAAAATAAGCTGTCCAGAAGAAAGTTTTCCGACATTGATGATGTTGCTTTCTTTGTCAACACCAAGTTGAAGGGTTCTGGGCAACAACACGGATACAGATTTATGTAGCAGAAGCTGAAAGACAACGGTCTGAATCCCCGCAAAAATGATGTCCGGCTCATTATTTGATGCTTGGATCCCGAAGGAGTTGTTTTCAGGTATGTTTTCTCGTTGTGTGTACAATTGCATCTAAAACAATTGGTGTGTTTACACCGAATAATTTATAATAGTTTGTACTCTTTGTATATTAAACGCAGTGGTTGATATTTTATTGAGTAGGCCTACGATGTCATGTTCATGTGATTTCTTGTCTGCAATTGAACTACGATGAAGTTGATCGAGGCGGGGGGCGGGGCTTGTCACTAGACGCATGGAGGTCGCCCTCTGTGTTAACGTTGGAAGCAGCTCTGAATGAGGGAAGGAGATGAGTGAGCTATTTCAATGAAGGTACCAGTCCAGATCTTAATTTCAGCAGCGGGAGTGTGGCGAGCAGAAATAACTCTGAGACGAATTGCCACTAATGAATCTTTATTCTAAAAGCTCCCGTCTTTTATGCGGAGAGATGAGTAGTTATAGAGCTAATAATATATCATGAGCATGTCACGTCTCCGCCATATCACTTCCCCCCCTAGGAGTTCTGTAGGAATACTTGTACGCCCACTGCGGGTTACAGTGGCAGCCTTCAACCTGTCAATCGAGACGTTGTCCGTTCGACTCCCCAGATCCAGCTTGAAGTGCTTTTCTGTGCGTGCTATTACCCTGTAGGGTCCCTTGTAGGGTCGATCGAATGGCCGCCTGTGTGCGTCAACTCGCACAAAGACGTATGGACAGGTCCAAAGTTGCTTCGGGACATGCACTTTCCGTTTGCCATGATGTGTAGTCACCCGCGGTACATGGGGCACTGACTCCAACTTCTGGGGTGGCACAGCATCACACGGCAGGCGAAGACGCGACCGAAAAAACCAGGTCGGCTGGCGAGACGGGAAAATCGTCTTTGGCGTGGTCCTGAGTCCCAACATCACCCATGGGAGCTGCTTTATCCAGGCGGGGGTATTCAGGCGAGCACGTAACGAGTCTTTTAGCGAACGGTGCCACCTCTCAAGCATGCCGTTGGCCTCAGGATTGTATGCCGTGGTGCGTCTGACGTCGGCGCCCAAGGTCACTGCCATATGTTCCCACAAAGCGGATGTAAATTGGGGACCTCTGTCGCTTGTGATGTTTACCGGCAACCCATAGCGCGCTACCCAACCAAGGAGGAATTGCTGGGCACATTCCGCAGCTGTTGTACTCTGCAGGGGAAAAACCTTCGGCCACATGGAGTACCGGTCCATCACTGCCAATAGATGAGTGAATCCCCCAGATACGGGGAGTAGTCCTACGATGTCCACGTGAACCTCACGGAATGATGCTTCCGGGATGGGGATGTGTTTGACCTCTGATTTGACGTGAGCCTGTACCTTGGATGTCTGGCATGCCATGCAGTCCCGGCACCACTGCGTAATGTCTGAAGACATCCGATGCCACACAAACCTCTCCGCCAACAGCTTGCGGGTAGCACGAATTCCAGGATGGGAGAGTTCGTGAACGGCATCGAAGATGAGTCGACGATGAGACTGAGGAACCACAGGCCGGGGGTGTCCATTTGACATATCACACAGAAGAGTGGGTCCATCACCAAAGCGTACATCTCTCAAACTCATTCCAGTGACTGCCGTTTGGGTCGCTTGAATCTCCGGTGCCTCAGCTTGAGCCTTGGCCAACTCCTCCATGGGCACCCATTTCACCAGCGAGTTGATAGGGGCCCTCGATAGTGCATCGGCCACTTGATTGAACATGCCTTCGCGGTGACGGACATCGATGCAAAACTCTGCGATGGTACCTAAGTGTCGTTGCCGACGCGCTGAGCAGGGGTCCCGAGTCTTATCCCAGGCCTGAGTGAGAGGGAAATGGTCAGTGTACAACACACACTCACGTCCTTCAATGAGGTGACGATAATGTCTGATAGCCAGATAAGCTGCCAGAAGCTCACGATCGAAGGTACTGTATTTCTTCTCAGGTGGACGCAAGTGCCGGCTGAAGAAAGACAGGGGGATCCAGCCGCCATCTTGCCATTGTTGTAAGCAGGCGCTGATGCCCACGTCAGAGGCGTCTGTGAAGAGGGCAAGGGGGGCGTCCTCAACTGGATGCGACAGCGTTGCAGCCAATGCTAACGCGACTTTGGAGTTAGAGAAAGCTTTCAAGTTGTCCTCCGACCACTCCAAAGGGCCGTGTGCAGGTTTGCGATTGGCCAGCTCATGTAACGGTTGAAGCAAAGATGCAGCTCCTGGTACAAATCTGTGGTAGAAATGAATCATGCCCAGATAAGTACGCAACTCGCTGGGAGTTTTCGGTTGGGGGAACTCTTTGACTGCCTTGACCTTTTCCGGGAGAGGTCGGATGCCAGAAGCGTCGACGTGATGACCAAGGAACTTGATCGATGAAACACCAAAATTGCACTTGTCACGCAGCA
>KB292985.1:375967-387391 GCA_000328365.1 Capitella teleta | reverse complement strand
AATGAATCATGCCCAGATAAGTACGCAACTCGCTGGGAGTTTTCGGTTGGGGGAACTCTTTGACTGCCTTGACCTTTTCCGGGAGAGGTCGGATGCCAGAAGCGTCGACGTGATGACCAAGGAACTTGATCGATGAAACACCAAAATTGCACTTGTCACGCAGCAGAAGCAAACCATGTTCACTCAAACGCTGGAAAACCATTTCCAAGTCCTTGATGTGTTGTTCTGTCGTTGATGATGCCACCAAGATGTCATCTACAAGTATGTACACGAATACACCTTGTATCCCATGAAGCACTGCATCCATCATACGTTGGAAAGTCTGACCAGCGTTTCGAAGACCGAATGGCATCTGTACGAATTCCCATAGACCAAAGGGGGTCGTTATGGCTGTTTTTGGTATGTCCTGTTCACTCACGGGTATCTGATGGTATCCGCGAACTAAATCCAAGGAACTGAAGATTGTCGCGCCATGCAGGTTACCCACAAAATCTTGCACATGCGGTACTGGATAGCGATCCGGTGTAGATACCGTGTTAAGGCGACGACAATCGCCACATGGGCGCCACTCCCCATTCGGTTTCCGCATCATGTGTAGTGCTGACGACCAACAACTTCTAGAGGGTCTGACGATGCCAAGCGCCAAAAGATGATCAAATTCCGCTTTTGCTGCACGAAGCTTGGTTGCGTCGAGGCGGCGAGGGCGTGCCCAGACCGGGGGGCCAGTTGTTGGTATGTGGTGCTCTATTCCGTGCTGGGGTTTCGAGAGCGCGAAATTAGGTTGAGTGAGTTTCGGGAAACGCCGCAAAAGTTGACCGTAGATATCATCAGGATGCGTCACCCCAGAGATTCCCTGCTGCGACTCGTGCGGTGATACGTCGACGGAACAGGCCGTTGTCGTCAAATCCTCAGGGTTTATCAGTCGTCGCTGATGAATATCCACCAACAGTTCATGTTTCAAAAGGAAGTCTGCGCCGAGCAAGTGTCTTTTCACGTCCGCGAGCACAAAATCTCCGCGATATCTGCGACCACCAAAACATACAACACGTGACGCGGTGCCGTAAGATTTGATGCTTGACCCATTTGCAGCCTGCAACTGGGGGCTTTTATTCATTTTTCTCCAAGACATGCCCGATCAGAATCCGTTGCCGGCACCACAGACACCTGTGCACCGGTATCGACGAGGAAATTATCCTGCGAGAGCGAGTCCTTCAAACACTAAAGCGGCGACGAGGATGAAAGGGGGACCACACTCAACACTAAAGGCGGGCCCCCCCTCGGCCGTTTCCCGACCCTTTTCCAGGTGGATAAGGCTTCCAATCACAAGGAGGCACACGCGTGGTACTTGCATAGCTGACGGGCACCCATAGCGTTGACTGATGCTTCCCAGTCACTGGAGACTTCTTCCATGCTGCACAAGGACGCTCCGGAAGACATCGTGGATGCAAGTGCGCGGTCGGCCTCTCGTGCTAGGTCGCGCATATCTCCGGTGGTCGATGTTGCCAAGACATTCCTCAATGCCGGCGGCAACGCCCACATGAAAATGCAACGAAGGATGAAATGTTCACCTGCACTTCCGTTCAGTTGTAAAATGCTGTCCATTAGATCAGATGGACGTCGGTCACCTAACGCACGGATCTCCAACAAACGATCCCGCGCTCCTCTGGCGACAACTCGAAGCGCTGGGTGAGGAATTCCTTGAAGTGTCTGTACTTCTCCGAGGCTGGGGGGCGTTCAGTACCGCCGCACACCGTGTGGCAGTATCTTGATCCAGTGCTGCAACAACGTAGTAGTACTTTGTTTGGTTCTCTGTAACGCCCCGGATGGCGAACTGAGCGTCCGCCTGCACAAACCAAGCACGTGGGTTCGTCGTACAGAAGGTCGGCAACTTAACTGCCACGGCGAGTACTTCGCCCTTCATGGTGTAGAACGTAAGGGTCACCACTTGTGGCGAGCAAAAATAACTCTGAGACGAATTGCCACTAATGAATCTTGATTCTAAAAGCTCCCGTCTTTTATGCGGAGAGATGAGTACTTATAGAGCTAATAATATATCATGAGCATATCACGTCTCCGCCATAGGAGGACGTGAGCTCCGAGAGTCGTCGACCAAGTAACGGGTGATGGCGAACTCGGCCGTCTCGGTGGACCCAGCAACACATGTTGCATGGGTAATGTTGTGAATTGCTGGGTTTTGTTGAGTGTCCCCAGAATCTACATGGTGAGACGTCTTTGCTCCATGCGCACGCACGCGAGGCAGAAGCAGCAGGGGGCGGGGTTGAGAACCGCAGGATTTTTCCCTTCAACAGGCAGTTAGCGACAGCGTTCACAGATTCCGTCGCGGACTTCGCCAGTGACGTTGCGACAGTCTCTCCGTTGCAGTTGGGCGGTGTCTATTATTGACGTCTTGGTGCTTGCCCGGGGCTTCTTGGAATGTGACTTTGACTTCCCCTTGGATCTGCGAAAGAACGAAACGACCAGTATATGGTACAAATAAGGCCAAGCGCCACGCATTACAAAAACGCAACTAACCACTCATTGGGCTGACTTAATACCTGTTGGGCATACTGGATCACCCAGCGCTTCTCTGCCATTGCATAATTATGGCTGAAGAATGGCTGCGGAATGTTGGTATAGTGAAATCATGATGACTCGAACTTGAATGCACCGCCAACGAAGGAAGGTGTTCAATAAAACAGGGTTTCTGAATTCTTAAGTTGGTCGGTCTGAAAAATATGCACAAGGAGCAGGGTTTTTCAAAGATAAATGAACTGAGGTGGAAAATTACAATATTTTGAGACTTGTTTAATATTTCTGACATTCACACAATCTTTCATCAAAGACCCCAGCATGTGTTTTACTCTTAGACTTTACTGAGTTTTTTGGTTAAACATATCTAAAATGACAACCAAATAATTTGCGCTTTACTCTGTTGTCAACCAAACTCGTGAATAAAAAAGCGCTTGCCACATTAATACGTCCACATACGTATTAATAAAATACATTCAAAATGTCTTGGCATAACTTTGCAATAACATTGTTGTTCAGGCCAAGGAGCTTTCTTGCACATCGGAATGTACAATGAGTGTTTTGAAAGCTGAAATGAATTGAGTAACAGTTGGGTTATTGTTGCATCCAAACTGCCTACGGATTTTCCCAAAGAAGAGCTCAAGGTGATCTTGTGACAGTTTGTAAGTACAAACAAATTTCAAATTGAATGGGGGCAATGTTAACATGTTATACAAGTTCATCAAGCTTTCAATACAAACGCAAAATCCAACAAATCGTGTTTTGCGGTTTGTACCAATATGGAAGATCTATTATTAGTAATAATAGATCTTCCATTCACACTGTCTTTCAGGCCTTTGATATAGTCTTTGGCTTCAAGGAGAAAGGAACATACGTCGGTGAAGTTTTCAAGAGAGAGTGGTTTCTTGAAACCAAAATCGTACAAGTTCCTCGAATTGAGAATGTCAAAGAGGTTGTTGAAGATCCGCATGAATTTAACGGTTGGTTGGGCACCTTCAAAGCCAATAACGCAGAGCCGATAGGCTTGACAAGATGGCTGCCGAGAGGTCAAAGGTCGCGAAGTCATAACTGCGTGAGGCCTGAGGCGGCTTCAGCGGCCAGCATGCGCTCTGCGCGTTAGGCGGTCTCCTTGTTTTAAAGCTCCTTTAAACACATCGGCAACAGAGTTCAATGATGGTGTCAGCAGCGCTCTCAGGTGGGCAGTGCGAGCAAAGCACAACACGACATGCGTCTCGTCCTGTACAGAAGTCGCGTCGCACGTACACACACGGTTCTCCCGGGGAATTCGGCTCCATACATTCGACCACTATTCTAGGGAACGAATCTACACTTTACCTTTATGTAATCCGCCCCGAATAGCGTGCCGAAAACAAACATCTGCCAAGTTACATCAATTGCCGGCGATTTCTTTGAAGTCGGATCAGTTTAACAACAAGTGGCGTCTCCCCTTTTGGTTAACGCTCAAGTTAATTAAACAAAGCAAATCAATCGCAGGCAAAACTTCTGTTGAGTCTTTAATTTAGTCGCTGGGTTAAGCGATGTTCAGGAGCGGAACGAACGAGATGACGAAGTTGTGAGTGGAGATCAATCGAGTGGAGAAGTGAGTGGATCTGAGCCCGCAATGGAAGTCTTGGCAGGGGATGCTATATTTCGGGAGATTCGAGGAATCGGAGGCAGCGAAGCAAGAAAATAGAGATGAGCTACACAGATAGGGCGTGATGGAACTGCTTATCACAAGCAGATTGAATAATTCCGCAAAGCAGACAACCATCACTGATTTTTTTTTTCAAACAATAACAATCTTTAATTGGCCTCATGTGATTCTTTGTGAGATCCTTTTTACCTCCAGCTTCATTCCTAATGGTATATGCCACTACGATAATGCATTACATGGGTTTTTGGGGTTTTAGAAAAAAAAAAATAAAAATAAAAATAAAAAAAAATAAAAATAAATAATCCTTCCAGTGGTCTAAATCATAACGCACTTATTGCATTCATTACGTTCTCCTATAATGTTCAAGTCCTGGCAACCGATGACGCTCACCCTATGAGAGCCTTACAAGATTTATAGAAAACGAATGTAAATGAGTGGTGCATTTTTTGTCAAAGGCAGAGCAGAAGACTCTAATGTGGAGTGGCTGATTAGTTTTGGGTGCACACCAACCTTGTTTTCTATTCGGTGCTTCCGGCGAATGACAGCGTCTCCCGAACTGACACCTGTAAATGGAACCTTAGTATCTGCGACAATACTCCAATTAAGGTCTATGGGCAGGCGGAGATGGTCATTATGCTTGGATCAGTATCTGTGCTCCATACAGTTATTGTTGCTCATATAGCCAATGAAGGCCTCATTGGTAGTCAATTTCTCCGTTAGCATGGTGTTATACTGGACTTTAAACGTCATGCAGTGTACTGCAACGGAAATACTCTAGAGACTATCTGCAGTGTAGGGCTGAACCAAGTATGCAGGGTGACATTGAAAGAGACTACAATTCCACCGGCTGCGTCTAGGCTGGTTGAAACTGAAACATCTGGGCCATTACCAGCAAGAGTATGGATGGTCGAGCCGTCAACCAAGACACCAGGGAGGAGGCCAATAATGGTGTCTAGAACAATTACATCAGGAAATGAATCGGCTCTTCCCACATAATTGCTAAATCCCTTTGACGAGGATATTTTGCTGTACAAGGGTACAACATTGGGAGAAGCTTCGTCGGTCTCTGTTGTTCAATGTGATGATCGACGATATCCTGACACCCAGGCCTTACCAGAAGAGCTGGAAAAGTTGACCAAAGACTCGACTTTGGAGCTGGAAGAGGGCAATCGAGATGCAGTTCGGAAGCTGATTGAAAACTGCCGAGCAGTATTTGCTTCAAAGCAATCTCCTTTTGGTCACACTACCATAATTCAGCATGGTATTGAGACGGGACACCAGATCCCCATCAAGCAGGCTGTTCGTCGACCACCGTTCCATATTCGTGCTGAGGCCGAAGCAGAAGTTGAGAAAATGCTCAAAAGTGGTGTCATTGAATCTTCCCGATCTCCATGGAGTTCCCCTATCGTGTTGGTCAGAAAGAAGGACTCCACTTTGCGGTTTTGCATTGATTATCGGAAGCTGAACGCTGTCACTCGTAAGGACAGCTACCCTTTGCCTCGTATCGATGATTCGTTGGACGCATTGGGGCAAGCACGGATTTTCACAACCTTGGACCTTGCAAATGGTTACTGGCAAATTGGACTGGAGGATGACGCCAAGGAGAAGTCTGCCTTCTGCACCACAAGTTGGCTCTACCAATTCCGGGTAATGCCCTTTGGACTCACAAATGCACCTGCCACATTCCAAAGGCTAATGAAGACTGTTCTTGTGGGATTGGAATTGAAAATATGTTTGGTGTACAATGACGATATCATATATATATATGACGATATCATAATTTACAGCCGCAGCGTATCAGAGCACGTGGACGCCTTGGAAGAGATATTCAATCACTTAATGAATGCTGGCTTGAAACTGAAGCCGAAGAAATGCAATCTGTTTAGACATCAAGTGCGTTACCTGGGGTATATCGTTGGACGGGATGGCATTTCAACGGACCCAGAGAAAAAACCTGCTATTGTCAAGGGATTGGATATGTGAGGAGTTTCATTGGGTTATGTTCCTACTATCGCTGGGTTGTAAAGGACTTTGCAACCCTGTCAAAACCACTCGCAAAACTGACAGAGAAGAATGCAACATTTGTATGGGGGAGCGAGCAACGGAAATCTTGGAATGCATTGAAGCGCTGTCTGACCTCTGCTCCAGTTTTAGTGTTCCCAGAAAGAGGGAGAACGTTCACTCTGGATACGGATGCAAGCGATGTGGGGATCGGAGCAGTCCTATCTCAGGGTCATGGTGACCAGGAACGAGTGGTTGCATATGGTAGTAGAATGCTGACCAAGCAGGAGCGGAAGTACAGCACCACAGGGAAAGAATTGCTGGCTGTAGTACACTTCGTGAAGTATTTTCGTCATTATTTGGTGGAAAAAGAGTTTCTACTACGCACTGATCATGCATCTCTTCAGTGGATTCGGAATTTCAAGGAACCAGAGGGCCAAGTAGCCAGATGGTTAGAAACTTTACAGAGCTATGATTTCAAGGTCGTCCATCGACCCGAATCAAAACACAGCAATGCTGATGCGTTATCAAGAGGATCTTGCAAAGTTGGTGCTTTGACTCGAGCGCAGAGGAATTCAGGCAACAACGACGGCGGTGGCAGTAACTGGCTGAGGTCAGTTGGATTCGACATGGAGGACATAAAAACTGCCCAGCATTCAGATCCAAATGTCAGCATGATGTGGCTTTGAGTGCAGAGCGGCGAGAGGCCAATGGCTCAAGACGTTGTTGGTGCAGATCTGAAATTTCTGTGTGGACAATTCCAGTCTCTGATGATTGTAGATGGGATCCTGGTACAGATCCTGGAATTGGCAAGCGGATCAACACTGAAGCAGATCGTGGTTCCAAAGACCCCGAGGGAGGAAGTTCTGGGGGAGTGTCATTCTGTGAGAACCGGAGGACATTTTGGTGTTGACAAAACCATGGTCAATTTGAAGAGAAGATTTCTGTGGTATGGCATGAGGAGAGACTGTGAACTATTCATACGCCGTTGTGACACATGTGCACAACACAAGAGTGATGGACCAAAGAGGAAGTTTAGGCCTAAGATATTTCATGCAGGATATCCTATGGAGAGGGTCTTCATGGATCTCCTAGGACCCTTACCAGTCTCCCGGAGTGGCAAGAAGTATGCCCTGGTTGTCACGGACTCCTTCTCCAAGTTCGTCGAAATATATGCCCTCGAAAATCAAGAAGCTCGGACTGTAGTTGAAGGATTTGCCAAGGAATTTGTGTCGCGGTATGGTGTTCACAATCGGAGAGGAACATCAAGACCTTGTCCAGAATGATTGCCATGAGTGCGTCAAGCCAGGAGGAGTGGGATGAGCAGCTGCCCTTCCTGCATGTCCATGGCATACAGATCTACGCCACACGCCGCCTCCCAGCTATCACCAAACTATGTGATGTTTGGACGGGAAATCAACATGCCTGTTGATGTCGTCTTGAAAAGTCTGAATGATGAAACGTCACAAGATTTGTGTGATTACGTTCAGAATCTGCACGACAGATTAGAAGACGCTTACAGGATCGTGTGGGAAAATCTGCAGGTGACGGCAGAACGAAACAATGCGTTTGTGAAAACGCACGGCAAACCTTTTCGCGAAAGCGACCTATGTTAGGTGGCAGAGAAGAGACGGAAAATGGGAGAATGCCCAAAATTGAAACCCAAGTGGAGAGGACTTTTTCTTGTGAGAAAAATACTTAATGATGTGCTGGTGGAAGTGCAGATTTCCGCCAGGAAATCTTGTGTGTATCACACAGATCTGCTCAAGCATTGTTTCTCAAATGACCTACCCGTTTGGCTGACCAGGATGCGGAGGTCCCTACAAGCAAAGGAGGGAAAAGTGTAATAACGTTATGACTCTTTGCATTAGACACTGTTTGTGGCGAAGCTTGCCGTCGCATATGGCATACGTGTTACCTTTAATAAAACGGAGAGATGTGTGACCTCGTTCGTGTTCATTTCAATGCGAATTTCTTACTCAGACATAATAGCATAAGACGAGATGTGTGCGAAATTGCTGGAATAGTGGAGTCTGTTAGCTCGGAAAATGTGGCGAACCCTGCAAAAGGATGATGAAGCTACCAAAATTTCAGAAAAACTACTAATATGTATTATGATTAATTTTTTTTTGGTTGTGTGTTAAACGAGATCGATTATAATGATTTATCGATCATTTACTGGCGATATTTACCGAAGCGTATAATTTCGAGATTATTGTGACGTCATTGAGCGTTTCGACCAATCATGAAGCCCCATTCGCCACGTGCGTGTAAACATGTTTCGATATCTAACATTCGTCTGTCATCCACGTTATTTGGCCGTCTATTTGCATGAATATGGTAAGTTAGACATCCCTTCAATTTTATTTGGTTTAAAATGAAATATGTGATTGATGGAGCACGCTTTTAAATCAGTTGAATCATTCAGAAAAACCCCAAATACGGGTACATGTATAAACTCAATTATGAGTGACAGTCATGAGCTGCATGACTACGACACTCGAATATCAATCATTATGATTATCGGTATTACTGGATATGTCATTACTATTATTCAGCATGCAGCGTCTGCTCTCTGCTGTACATTCAAATAAATATTCAACAAATAAAAAGCAAAACCCATACCTATTAAAGAACAAAATAACCGAGAAACTAACGTAGTATTTATTTTTATTCAGAGTCCAATCATCATTAACAGTTTCTCATGGAATGACACTATCAAATAACACACAAAGTGAATAGCAAATTGTCAAAATTAAATCCTGTTTAATATAACTGATGAAAATAATTGAGTAATTCACTGAAATAAAATGTTGACAGAAAATATATTTTACCGTAAAGTGAGTATTGTTTAGTTTTGTTTTTCTGGGCTGCAACGCAGCACAACGGGAAGCAAACCTCAAGGAAATATTGCATGTGTAACCTATTATGTGGGCATTATGAAAATGAAAACAATAAATGAAAGATTGGTGTTTTAAATAATTAACCATTCATTGATGAATAAGAAAAAAAAAAAACATGTAAAATATGTGAGTAAAATTAAAAGAAATGATGATCAAAGGTACATATAGTCATAGTTAAGAGTGCATCATAAATCCTAAAAGCAGATCTTTTTCTCAAGTAGTAACATAAAAGCATGCTGGTATATATATATTTGCTGGTATATTCCATGGCAAAGTGCTCATGAATATCAAGATTTCAGGATATCTGCAAACGCAAAAAAATATTGCTTCGACTTAATTAGCGCACGCTGCATTCAAAAGATATTTCCACCATGCACTTAGGTCTAGAGCAGATGACTTGGGTCTTCATGTCATTGAGTTTGCAGCATTCCTGAAACAACTTCTGGTGTTGATTATGTATCGTCAGCTTGAATGATACCAGTTGCTGTCCTGGAAGTGCGTGCACTTATTCAGAGGAGCAATGCTTGGGCTGAAGCCTCCGCTTCAGGGTCATCAAGTCAAACTGAAATAAAGTAGCGATACCTCATATGAATTTATTTAGATCATGGCTAACAACATGTATTTTTTAATGGAATTAGAATTAATGTAACATTTCTCTTTTCAATTTTCAAAATTAATTAATTCAAAATAAATGACATCAATAATTAAATGATTTGTAACTATGACATCAATAATTAAATGATTTGTAACTATTTCAAGTCAAACATTTTCTTTCCAGAGCAAACAGTTTACTAGGGGCCTGATCGTTACTTACTTGGTTCTTGTGTAGAGTGTCTGTCTCAGCATCAAGCCAGGGACGTCAGGTGTCTGCATACATTGGCAGCGCATTCCGTGTCTCAATTACTCGACTGAATTGAAGTGTCTCCTGGTGTCACATCTGGCATGGGGTTTCTGGAATTGATTGAAGAAATCAAATCATTATATTCAAATTGTAAAAGAATTACTCTGTGGTTGATGTTATACGAGCATGATTTCTCGTGTTTCCTTCAAATACTTATTCAAAAATCTATTTTCATGGATACTCCGTGGAAAACTGGAGACATATTCATGATATTGGAGAAACAGAAGCCCGGGGTTCACGCAATTAGCCTTATGCTTGTGGAAGCCTGCGACAAGTTTTATTTTAGGATCGTATGTAGTTCGTTATGCTCAAAATTGTGCCAATTTAAACATCTTATAAACTGATAGAGGGCTGCATAGGTGTTTCATGGAACCAGAGCATACTGGTAAGACATCCTGTGGAACCCCTTCAATCACTGCACTACACCATTCAGTGATTGCCATCTGACAAATAGCCAGCAACCGCTTGTGTGGAAAGGTTAACTCAACTGAATTATATGCTTTGCATTATTTGCATTCCTACAGAGGGGCATCACTAGGCCCAAAGCCTCTAGGTCATAGTTTTTCTCAGAAAATAATCACAACGTCCAATCAGGACCTTTCAATGGCATTATGACTTTGCTTCCTTCTCTATATAATGTGAACTGATGATGCATTATAAATGCTGATTGTTCATATCTGTGCATTAGTTATGCATTACTTACTACGAGTATGACCCTCATAGTTACTTGTAATACGTGAAGAAAGTAAAACATTGTGTTGTTACTGTAACAACTGTTGTATAATAATTATCATGTGATTGATGTTTTACTTAATGGGAAAATGCTGCTTTTATAGTGTTAAGACTTTTAAGTATAACATCAATCTTCAAAAATACTTGTCAAACTTCAAATTAAAAAAGTAGTTATTAATAAACTGCAACTTCCAACATTACATTGTCATTAGTTTGTTATTTTTGATGCCACTGACTGACTCAGTCGTCAGTGACTGAGTGACTGACTGAATGATTCAGGTTTGAACTGGAATATATAATTCGCTGGACCGTTATATATACCGTATATATTTCGATTGTCAATTCAATTAAAGAGTCTGTGATTGTCACCGAGACTGAATAACAGTGAGCATGAGACATTTCACTGAAGTTCAACTTTATTCAACACTACAGCAGTGTTTACGTTCTCGTCAGCTGAGTCAGCGCACATGCATGAGTTGGAATTACACAGGTTTAGCTGTTTACAGTGAATGATATCTCCCAAAATCCTATCACAAGTGTCGGGGAATGATTTGTGGATACCTTTGAATCAAGCATGGTGCTATTATACTCACCATATTAACTGAAAGCTGCGGAATAACATTTCACAACAACTTGAACAAGTCGCGTAGGTCATTTTCAATTGAAACGGACTGTCGAAAAAGGTGCTTCGTGATTGGTCGAAA
>KB292985.1:345694-361045 GCA_000328365.1 Capitella teleta | reverse complement strand
GTGAACCACAAACAGCACTGAATTTCATCACTTTCTCGACTTTGAACCATGTTTGAAATTGAACAGTTAATACAGACTAGTACATATGCCTAGGCCCGCTACTTGGCGATCTAGCGACTTGAATTATTTCAAACTTTCTATAGAACAATAATTGCCATGAAGTTATGAACTGACTTCCGCCTCATGAAGTTACTAAGTTTGTACATTTCCAAATCATGTTCATTGAAAGTGTACACTGTAGCACAAAGTGCATGTTACTGTCGTTCCGTCTTGGGCGTATAATCTGCAACTCGTGAAGTTGGGGGAAAATACTTAAAATAGATTGCGCTGATAAGGAATTCACCTGTGTGAAATCGACAAGCAAGCAAGCTGTCTGCATGAGCGATACCTCTTGAAACTCATTCTGAACGTTTTGATAAAAGAAATGTACAAGAAGCAAGAAGGATGACAGCAGTAGGTCAAGGTTGATTGTCTTTAACTACTGCAGGCAGAGCGTGGTTTTCGCGCTCACAGCGTGTGCCAGGCGCTGGGGCATTACGCTGCAGGTGCATGCTCCCGTGTTTGGGCATAAATATCCGTGTCCGTATCCGTATCCGTCGGATATTAGTAACACGGATATCCGTTATCCGTGTATCCGTGTTTAAGCAATATCCGCCCAGCCCTACTAGGAGTAATGTATACCGTCCTGTTAATGCTGCAAGTCATTCAATTTACAGTGTGTTGATTGAGTCAAGGGTGAAGAATATGCACTGGATGGTTCTCTTGCATGAGGAATAGTGAAGGCAAAATCACCATGAACTAGGGCACGGTATAGTCGACGAATAATTAAACACTTTGCCCAAATGTCTGAATGCCTGTTCCCATCCAGTCTGCTGAGAAGAGGGAATTGGGGAGCTCGTGGAAGACTCATTGCAATCACTCACCAATTACATAATCAAGATGAATCACAGCGATGACTCCGACAAGACACAGAAAACTCCGCATTTTAACTTCAGGTGTTCATGTGGCACCTACAGATGTCAAATTATTACGTTCAAACGCTAAGCTCGGATTTGCCGAAATCAATGAGTTATTATTTGCACAAACTTAGAAATGTGAATCTATAATAATGTACTATGTCTGACAAACACTGATGGGGTTTAAGGACTGTTTAACCCTGTGTAAATATTGACATACAAAGTGATCCTGACATGCTACTTATAAGATATAACAGACAAATAAAATGCACAAAATTATTCCATGATCCAATCAAAGGGGGGGAAGTTAAGCCTTCAACTCAACATCATGAACTACCCTTGGATCAGGTTACTACCCTTTGATCAGGTTATCAACCATGAAGGCCTGAAAAATCTCAAGTAAAAAGATAATAAGTCAAATAAGAACACATACAGAATTGTGTTTATTTGAAGAACTTTATAGCTAATGCAATCAAAATTACTAAACAGAAATAAAAAAGGGAATTGCGTATTAATTTTAAAATGTTTGCATGAAGTAGACAGTGTCATGATCACAGTGACGGCTCCTTTGACTTCAACACTCAAGCAAATTAAAAGATTAAAATATGACACCAAAAAAGAATGAAAAATTTAATGAAAAAACTAAAATTTCAATTGTCAATGACATTATTTTGAGTACCTTGTAATTCAGAGAAATGAATTAGAATTTGGGATCCAATCTAAAAATTATAACAGAAATATCCAGTTAATATTAAATGAATAGACAAAAATTTCCACAGACATCTATCACAACAAATAATTCAACCAGAAAGAAATTACCAAACAAAATAGTTGATTTCTAAAACTAAATTTTCTTGTATACCCATGCACTAATCCCACTAATATTCACTGAAATAAAATTTCACAACTAAATTTACAAATCATCTGGAATCAGAGATTCAGACACTAATGCCTGAATCCTAGCACCGAAATATGCAGTTTAGTAAAACCACAAATTAGTTACTCATCCTCTCGAGAGGCAAAAGGCATGAAAGCCTTTGAAGTGAGTGAGAGCAGTTAATCAGCAGTTTCACTAAACAGCATTTTTCAGTGCTTTTCAGGATTCGGGAATAAAACTCTTTCGACTAACTTGAGTCCACTGAATTGTTGGCCGGCGATGGATGTCAGATAAACGAAAATTGTACGGTACTTGAGAAATGACTGGAATCAGGTGGAATTAACAGACATGCTTAATTAGTGCGGAATTGATGAAATCCTCAATTATTAGTAAATTACACAAATAAAAATTGAGCAATCAGTACTAATTAATAACATTTAGCCACTTTTATCAATCATCAGACTAGAAAGGAGTTAAGGATTTTGTTAAAAAAACAAAAAAATAATCATTTGTAACTCATCATGAAGGATTGTATGGCATTGCTGTGACTGGACAAACGGTCAGAATAGTATTCTAACACAGAATGGCAAAATAATTTCGTACTGAATAATGATTTATATTAGAAAAAAAATAATTCAAAACCAGAGTAAAAAGATGGCAAAAAAAAAAATCACTGGGCTTTGGCGCTGCGAGGGAATGAGATGCCATCGCCCGGCAGAGGGGAAGGCAACCAGGGAAGGAGCCAGGCCAGGAACCAACGACTCCCAAGCATGTAGCGAGCGTTTCCGATAAATCCGAGATCATAGGTGATGTAACCCTTGAGGCGCTCGTATTTGGTCTGTCCGTGGCGAAGTTGTGCCAGTTGTATGCACAGCAACCAGGTAAGCATGATGAGGCTGAACAGAGCAAGGAACGATATCACAGCAACGAAAAACTGATTCAGACTCAGGAAGCCAGTTAATGCGGCTACGTGAGGAAGGATGACGCATAACCACGTAGAGAAGCCGAGGCCTCCCATGACATGACTCAGGAAATCCAGGTGAAAGCAATTAGCGTAGATAGCAGCTAACCATACATTGACAATCATGCAGCAGTAGAAGCGCTGGTTGGCGTGGCCCACACAGCAGCCACTGAACCAGCAGTGGTGGTCTCGCTTCAACACGCAAACGTCACACTGGCGGCAGTGGTGACTACGCAAGGGCTGGTAGCCGATGCATGAGGTACAGTAGCGCCATGTGTCAGGCTGCTGCAGGCTCTGCAGAGTGGCGAAATCACCCATGACGCGGGTACTGATGAAGCGGTACAAGCTGATCAGCCAATGCGCGTACAGCACAAGCGCTGCACAACTGTGTACCCTCTCGAGTGTTGAGCCTGGAGGGTGGTAGAAAGGCAGGACGTAGAAGATCTCATACCACACGGCCAAGTGTCCTCCAAAGAGAAAGAAGCCAAATGCCCACTGGTCATTGGCCTTCTTTGCAAATGAAGGATTGTTGAGAATGTGATGGCGAATGAAGGTGAGCATTGCTGCTTCAGGCAGAGCAGCTCCCTTCACAGCGGACGTCTGCAAAGAGAGTAGAACAGTTATTGCACAATCATTCGATGAAGATAAGCGGCAATTGCAGTTCCCCAAGTGATCATCATCACAGCCACTATCGAGTGAGCGATAATACCTGATATTAGCATTCACTCCAGAATCACAGCCAAAGAGCCCCCTCCTACGATATTATCACGCTAGAGAGCCTTTCAAAAGCCTTCTGTGGTGATAATGGCGAGTAAATTTGTTTGGACTTTCAGTGAATTTTCATTTTATAGGTAGAACTTACATTCGATGTAAATAAGTTGACTTGCAGGCGCTGGATAAAACACGGATTGGGAGATATGGTGATATGGCATATTGTTATTTGGTTCTGGTAGCAAACAGTGAGATATAATGCATCTTTTAATACATAAAGCACGATCTGTGTTCTTTAATAGAAGTGTATAAGGCCGAAAACAACACCATAGCTCTGTGAAAATTTTGAAATTGGATGAAATTGATTTGCGGCAGATCGCTAAGAAACGGATATATCGGCGGATCGCTAAACAGCGAATTGAATCTTGCGTTCATAACGGTTCAGAATTTGTGCGTTATGAAGGCGCTTCTGCTTGCGACGTCCACTGGTCTCCGCGCTACTGAAAAGAAGCACCGGTACGCACCGATGAAAACTCACCCCTATTTTGGTACATTCATTTCACTCGATTTCACATGACGACACTCGGAATTCCCAAGATAGCTCACAAGGCGAGGCGAGTGAAAATGAATTCACAGTATTTCTGAATACGACCAGTTGACTTAATGTTACTATAAATAGTAGCCAATGAGTTACCGTGCACCCGTCATCAGTGTGTGCCTATGTCATTATATATATGACCAGGGAACCAGTGAATTTGCGACGGAGGATCACGAACATGATTATGAATGCCGATTTAATTGCATGGCCTAATCGATTTGGAGGGCCGGTCGAATTGGAATCTGGCGATCACGGCTCTGAATGGGAATGCAATCTGATGTTTTCTGCGCATTCTCAGGATAATTCGATCGTGACAACACGACAGAGATCAAAACACGAGTCGCCACGGCAATTAAGAACACAAGCAATTAAGAATAAAGGATTTGCATTGCCAGGTAGTACTCAACATACATGTAATAAAGTAGTCCCGAAGAAACTCTCCAAGAGACCCACCTGGGCGATAACCACGCACGGGTTCTGAGTTATATAAAGTATGGACGGTGACTGTGAAAAGAAGAGAGGAGAATCGGAGCGTTTGAGGCATAGCTATGTCGACCAGTTCTTGTGATTAGCTGGAGCGATCTCATCAAAGACTATTTATTAATCAATAGTCCTTGGATCTCATCACCAAAATCCTCGCGAGAGAGCAAAATAGAATTAACAGGATACAAAGGGCTCCTCGCCGAAATGAGACGAAAAAAGCTTTTTAGTTATGCGAGTCGGAGAGTATTTAGTTATGTCATACATGTAAGCCTACTTAAATTATTTTTAGCGTCGATCGTCCAATTAAAAAATTAAAAAAACAAAAAAAACAAACAAAAAAAAAAACAAAAAAAAAACAAAAAAAACTGGCCTCGCAGAGGACAACAGAGAAGGCTTCTACCTCTGCCAGAAAATCTCCCTCGCCGTCCTAAGGGAAATTCATCCTCAATTCCATCATCATTCAAACGTCATGCATAATTTCTACTGCCGGGTATATTACTTCTCACTGTGTGAATTCTAATTTCCATGCAGAGATATGGAGACGAGCTACCTATTAGTATACAGAATGGGACATCGCTCATGAAAAGTGGTCCTGACGCGCCAACAGTTGTCATGGCAACCCTTTTATTCGTCCACTCGATTATCGCAAATTCCGGTTTCGGCGAACCAAAAGCGCTCATTTTTTTTTTTTTGCACAAATTAATAACCTTTCAACAAGTGCATGGATCTGGTTTCATCTTCTCTGTAGTTTTACTGGCATTATATAATATGAATTTTATGTTAGATAGACGTATATTTTATATTTTATGAGAAACTACCGAGAGGTTCAGATTAGGGACAGTGTATGGCCTTTTTTTTTTCACAATGGGGAGATGAGTCCCATCTGGTATAAATAATAAGAGGTGGTATAAATAATAGGAGTAGGAAGCCCGTTTCATTATCTATGAGTCATAGATAATGAAACGGGCTTCCCTTATATTAGTCATAGACTATGACTAATAAGGGAATTTCACAGAACTCTGTCTCGACTTGGAAGCATGCGATTAACTGATTACAGCTCCTTGTCGGTCGTTGAGGGGTCAGATAACTGGAAATGATTTATAAACGGTTGCAAATCGTATAGAAGTTCTCCCATGGAATGCATCCGGGGTCGATTTCATAGTCACTGGTTAAATTTTGTTATGGCTAGGCTACTATGGTAATCTTAAAACGTTTGCATATACCGCTTTAAGTTGACTGCGAGTCCGATTTCACGAACAAGTTGAGCGAGCAAATGGCGGGCCTTCGCTCTACTGATTCTACATTGCCCTGAGAATCATTGCTCCTTCCTACTACACAAGTTGGGAAACAGTCGGAGGTATATTTCCAGGTCAATCCCCCCCAAAACCTTGATTTCAGGACTTCATTTGATTATACCATTATTAATTAACAGCCTGCGGTCTTCGGGTACAGAACAGCAGGGCGAAATATCCACAAATGACAGACGGCAATTAACTTTACATGCATGTGCAGTTTTATTTCCTTTCAATGAAATCTAAACATAAATCATTGAGAATGACCGACTTCCCACATTTTCTCACTTCATGACCAAAACATTTATGCTTCTCTTTCAAGTCTTTGCATTAATTGAAATTTATCTGATTTTTGGAGTCGATCTTTCAAATTCTGGGACACATGCGTTCGGATTACCCTATGTTGATTTGTTTATTTGATATATAATGTTCGAGAACTTTTGCGTGTCAATATACCTTTGAAAGCTAAAATTATGACTTTGAAAAAGGTCGATTTTACATACAGCAGATCTGAGAAATATCCTGAGGCGCTAGTTTGATCAAAGTCGGCGAAACATTTATAAGGAACATGCAATCAGTACTGACGCCGAAGTGAACAATGACAAATGTAATTTGATCAAATGAATCAGAAGATCACGATGAGTTACCGCCTACGTAGGCTACGCTTACAATAGCAGAAGCATAGCAACAGCAGGCAAATGTAGGTCAGTCACACGCGGCATTGGAGAATCAACGCTACTTGTTCTAAAAGTGAAAGGACTGACCACGCGTTTCGTTGCTATAAGTCAGTTTTGATTATTCTATTCTTCACAACACTTGAGCATTTTTCACAATTCTGTGGAGGTTAATAACTGCTATTTAAAACGAGGGCTCAGTGCATCTCTGGCTAAGTATGCCATGCATGTACTTGAGCATTCCAATCTGGCATAACTGACTCGGGAATGGGACGAGAATCCACAGCTGGCGCATAATCGCAAAATATGGAGGGCACTGATGAAACAAAGCTCCACTTGCGACCTCATGACTCCAAAAGGAGTTAAGAGACACGCAAGGCAAGGAAAGGCCTGAAAACCATTGCCTTGAGCACAAAAAAAGGTTGTTCGGTGCCGGATTTTGGTCATGGAGTGTGTTGCAGTTTTCCGACATTAGGCGGGTAATGTAATTGTCTCCATGCAGCGTGCTGGCTCTGGGTGTCTCCTTAAAAGCCATATATGTTGCATGGATCAACAATTCACTGACCTTCCAGCGCTATGTTTGGGCTCATATGTGACTCTTTGTAGGGGCAAACCCCGGTCCCGGGCTTTCTGTTCTGGCGCCCGTATCACCCGAATGGGTTGGGTGGAGCCGTAAAACCCCATCATGTCTCATGCCTGTGACCCTTTGGTCCAAGCGGGTGATTTTGAATGCTAATTGTGATTGTTGGCCATGCGACGTACAATAAGCCCGTACATAATAAATGTAAATGCTGCTCAGTTCAATTAGTTACTCTTTAGCGATGAAATTACCTGTAAGTAGGAATTAGAGTCGCTTGGATGACTTACACTGTACACAATGAACATGAAACTCAAATTCAATTACCTTTCGAGATGAACACATCAGTGCCTGTGTACTATAGGCCCTTCCACCAACAACGCCAAATTAAAGTGTACTACTCAGTTAGCTATATTGTGTAAATTGTTCGTTTCGTACAGTTAGATTACCAAGAAATGGTTGCATGTCTCCGCTAAGTGGCCCCATTAGTATGTGATTATAGTATGATGACCACGAGGTGACCTCAGGAAGCCTCGGCCTTTGATCCATATATAAGTATAAGCAATCGACGGTGGCTCGCAGCATCTCTGAGAAGGAAAGCACATCCTCAGAGGGATACCCTCCTGCTTATTGATTTTCAGGAGGCAGCGATCGATGTGCATGTATAGGGGAGGAGGAGGAGGAGGCAGAGGCGACACGCTGCGGAAGGAGGAGGCAGAGGAGCTAGGAGGGCTGCTTGGCAGAAGTGCATGTCGCCGCGATCGAGACTTCCGATGCCCCGAGGTCCTAGGCTCAATTGGCGATCATCCACAGCGCGTGAGGCTGTGTTTCTGTGGACTCCTGGGCGATGAGTGGGTAACACTCGCTGCTATTCGGCATCCGTAGGTGAGTCAGCTGTCATTCTGCGTTCCTGTCATTAGACTTCCTTTGATCATGCTTATATCCTGTACTGAAGGTAAACGTTTATGCCTGTAAAGGAAGTTGTACCAAGTGCATAATATTGACACCGTGATATAAGTTCTCACTCAGTGAAGTCTCAGAGTAAATTGCACCCGCAAAAGGTTAAGAGATTTTTTACCTTTGTCCTTTGGTTATCACGGCTCTTGGAATTCCTGAAATCAGACGACGATTTCTTCATAATAGACATACTATGCCTTATTAGTAATGCCAAGGGATTCTCGTCCTTTTAAATTTAGCCGCCATGCTAAGAGCCAAAGATCCGTTGTCACTGTCAACGCATTTTTGCTCCGGATATTAGCTCCTCGGATCACAATATCCAGGCTCCTTCGATTTCCGCGGGGCGTCCTGAGGGAGGACGATCCGCTATTTGATCGATGGGTATTCAAAATCAGCCAATAAATCGGTCGTCGATGGCATCTAAATCTGGCGCTGTTTTGGATTTTACTGTCCTGACCCAGAAGGGCAAACTCGGTTTTGAAGTGGTGTCAAGCGTTCCAGTGGCTAGAACTACTCAATTATCTCGGTTATCCGCTTCATTCGCATTTCAAAAATGGAAAATCACATTCTTATTACCAAGCGGTTACCATTAATTATTTAATTAATTAATTAGCAGGGCCGATAACTCGGATTCTCCCAGATTTCTCCGTTGTGAACTCATCAAATCAACAATTCTCGTGGGAAATGGTCGGAAATCGGTTAATGTGATTTTTTTATTTGTTCATATTATGATTGTACGTAGTCGTATACAGCAATAAAGGTTTAAATATGCAGCAATGCTTCAACGGCTTTTAGCATAATTGACATAGGATACATTTTTATAAATTTGACATTCAAATTTTCCACAAAATAACAACACCTGCTTGACACCGCTTATAACATTAGCTGTTACATTAAACAATTTTTCTATTATATTTTATCCGATACGCAGCCTACACGCCACCCATTTTCTTGATTGGACAAAACGTTCTGACGCACATAATAAGCAATATAGGCAATATAGTTAGGAGTAACATACTTACTGTATTGGCAAAGTTGGTGCATGTAAATTGCATTCATAACATTTTGATCCAAATTGCGACACCATTTTTTTGTGTGCAAATGTGTTCTTCTCATTTGCAATGTTAATTAATCGAAAGGAGAATATTTTTTTGCAACTCAATATCCAGCGTAGAAATGGCGTCAAGTAGAATTTGAATTGCAAATGGCTGCCTGCTCCCGTAGTATTTGCGGGCGGCACAGGCGAAAACATGCCATCGCATCAGAGCGGAGTTTGCAGAACGTACATGAGTTGTGACAACGTTAACGATTCATTTGATATGTCAGTAGTGCAAGCAGCAGATATTATGCGCAAATACACGCGAACGAAAAGGTAAACATATTCTTTCCTGGTCTTGCGATGATGGTCACTTCTTCCTGCTAGAACGCGGTGTTCAAGCAAGCAATGTGAATTTGTATAGGTGCGTTGCCAACCCCAAGAGAATAACTCTTGCTGATAAACGCCGCTCAATCTTGCGTTGCCATTCCGACCCACCCACAAGAGACTGTGTGCATTGTATGCCATGTGGATTCAGGATCACTTTATATTGCATTATGAGGATTACCATTGCGTTCCCTAATACCCCGTAGCATGTTCACCGGCCTAACCCCTAGGCTTATTCCAAATTGACTTGGTTTAACTCGAGAAATGAATCCCTGATTGCAAGCTCTGACCATCAAATATTACGCCAGACCATGCGCGGAACTCGGGCATTTGTGACCCTGGACCAACGGAGCCAGTTGTCAATGTCGTAAATCAGGATGATTGACTCGTAATTGTCGCATTGTGGTCCTCGTGCTACGCAAATATAATTAATCATACCGCACTCGAGGCCAAACACGCCTACGTCTTCATGCACGCCTTTCCCCGGAGGGAAACACTTCCCAGAACAGGCAACTACCGGTCACATCTGGTTGGAAACACAACACCGCCAGAAGCGAGACACGGAAGGATATCTCACATGGTACAAACAAAGGCTTTAATTGACAATACGTGTCTCTATTAATAAGCGGTGATGCGTTGCTCGTTATTATCAGCATGGATGCATCTGAAAGTCAAGGAGGGTTCAAGTTCTACTCACACAATTGATGAGGAAACACTGGGACATCTGCCCTTTGTTATAGGCATGGGCTTGTTGTTGCTTGTTTTCTGCATCGTGGACTTCTTCGCATTTGCTGGGCGCGATGCATTCTGGTCTAGAGGGCATTTAGGTCACGGTGTTGATATAGTAGAACTATAGAACTATATAGAACTCGCGTGTTGCTCAATGGCGGCCATTTTCCCACAATCCCGTTTGTTTCAAATATTGCGGACTGGGGCTTTCGTTCGCCACCAAACGATAAAATTTCGCACTCTGATCAACCATGATGCATGTTTCGCTTAACGAATCATTGCTTGCTAACCCTTTTGAAGTAAATATAACTATATCTTCGTAGTTTTCGCATGTGCTGCCACCTATCCCATAACTCCCAGCGTGAGCAATGGATTTGCAACGGATTTGTGATAATTATATAGTCTCATAGACTATATCGCAATTCCATTTCGGTAAGCAGGTTCAGTTATTCTTCTGAGTGCGTGTTTCAGTTTCGCTTTGGTTTGCGGAGCCTCGCTTCTCGTCGCCATCTCGGACAAACGCACATCTGAACTTCAGGAGCTGGAATACGAATGACGAGGCAAAACAAAATAACATGGGCGTCAATCTCACCCTTTCCCTTTGTCGAGACAACCAGTCTATACCATTGTCTATACAGCGTTCACAAATACATAAGTGTGCCTACATTGCCGGCTGGTCACGGCACTCACTGTTGGCGTTGCACTATAGCAACGGACAGAGCACTGTTTTGCTATAGCGACGTCACAGAACACTTGTTCTACACATTGTTTACAGATGAACACAAATATTGTTTAAAAATTAAGTTTTCGGCCTCGGTTCGGGCACGGGACATATATATTGTCATTTTTGAGCCATTTGTAGCTTCAATTGCAAAGTGCTTATAAAATGAGATAGAAAAATAATCAGTCTTTTACCCCACTCTCTCAGTGGGGGTTATGACGTCTTAATTCCCCACCATGAACCCTAGGGTACTAGGTTTTTTGGTAGATTTTGTTTCTCTCCAAGTACTCACATTTCCTTTTAATGTTGAACAAATCAAAGTTTGCTCAAATACGACTATAATACTTGCAACACACACTTGATCGAATAGCAACCATAACTCAAAAACATAATTATCTGAACGATATGCTGGATGAGCTGAGAAAGGGGTAAACAATCGATCACATAATTATTGACACAGAAATTGGCAAAAATACTCAATTATATTGGGGTTTTTTTTTTTTTTTTTTTTTTTTTTTTTTTTTTTTTTAAATTAAGTGAGAATCAGTAGATTCAAAAGTCTTGTGATAAGCTATTAAACCTATAACTCAAGATAATAATGATTTATCAGCAGAATGGTTCGTGTTAATCCGTTACCATCGCAACCGGTTGCTTCGTTGAATTCCTGGGGGTTAATAACGTCATTCGCAGGGTCACTAGCGGCAAATATGTGAACTAAACCGATTTGGCGGGAGAATCAGAACCATGCATTGAATATGCGCTGTTTGTGGATCATTTATACCATGTAAATGATACCAGGTAATTATTATTATGCGCTGGAATGATTATTTAGGGTATATATTTCGTGAATTTGGCGTTATCTTGGGCTTTAAGGTCGATCTTTGAGAAACTCAAAAATTCTAATTCTTCCATTGTACAAACATCCCTTTGGGCAAATAAATATTATTTGTTATTATTTAATATTATTTATCATTTTATAAACTATACTATTTTCTTCATTCTTTTGAAATTGTTTCACAATTATTGGTGCCCACATAAATTTTGCCTTTGAAACCGTTTTATGAGTTCGAATTCTGCCAACTTTCTCCTCATAAACATACTGTTGCCATGGCAAGCAGCGTCACTTTCCGTTCGCGCATTTTATCATTATAAGCGACATTCATGGCGGAATGGCGCCTGAATAATTATGTCATAACTATTTTTTTTTTCTTGTAGAAATCAAAATTATTTTGTTTTTGTTTATACATATAATCCTGCTGAAACTGAATCATAGAGTTGCATCTCCAAGAGTGATCACTCGCCGTATAAGTTGTTCTGTTAACAGAGCCAGTTATTCATAATGTAATCAATGATCTCATTTTTGGTTATATTAGTAGAATTATACCTATACCTGGATACACAAGATGTAGGAATTTGAGAGTCGGTAGTTGGGAGTCCACAGCTGGTCACCTACGTTCCGGACACTCGTAATCGGATGACCATTGCATGACCACAGCTTCACAGGGTTGGATCACATAATTATTGTCATTCAATTTCATCTCAGACATCACCCCACATCCAATAATCCAGAAAGAGAGGGAAGAGGAGGAGGGGGGTGGAGAGGCTAGTCTAGACATATTGAGTAGAGGAGTTGAGGAGCGACTCGTTTCCTCTACTTGATAACTGTCTTTTTTGTGTGCTTTGGGATGAAGGGCTCCCGGTCTGTTACGGCTAAACCGACTGCGTACGTACACCTTGGTCACATACGATGTAAAATATACATGTACAGTCTAATAAGAGTTTGTTCCTCAAGATGTAACCGAGGATCATCTCGAATCTTCGAGCATTTGAGCTCGGTTACCGCCGGCATAAATCAGGGTTGTAGGCGCCATGAAGCATAAATTTTTAAGAGTTGCCATGGTGATATGCGCTTCCTGGTTTGAAAAACGCCTCAGAAAGCTCAAATCTAGTAGTGCGGCACTGGCACATTATACAAGTTTACATCAGCACTTGCATGCATGTATATATATTGATAAGGTTAAAATATAATAAATTATTAGAACCTTTTGGGCCAAACGTAGGAATAGATCAATTAACATGCTAACTAGTAAATCATTGCGATAGTCGCGGAACATGGTAATATTAATTTATTTTGTCATGCGAAGAGCCGACTTGACCAATTATTCACCAGATGAATTATGAAATACGCTAACGTCATTTATTTGCGAAGTGTTAATTGTACGTGTACTGGTGTTAAAACTGCCCAAAACGTGTGAGGCATTGCATATATTTATATAAAATGCAGTAAGAGATAATAAAATACAATGCACACCTCGTAATATTGATCATAATTACACAAGGGATTTCAACACAAATGTGTGAATTTGGTGAGTACTAAATGTGGTGCTGAGTAATACTAACTTTACACTCACCACAAGGGGCAATAAAAAGTCCAATTGCAATGCGGGAGCAGAACTCATCCAAGACCCCCTCCAGACGAATCGACAGCCATTAAGTCACTTAATGACTGGTATGGAGTGCACCACACCCAGTGCAGGGCAGCTTGGGAGATTTTTAGAGCCCCCAGTGAGGCGTAATCTTTGAAGCCATAACTCAGGACCAATACGCTCGATGTTGGACCTCATGTGCGTACATGGATGCCTCCATCTTTCTTTGTGACATGCTTGAAATTATGAACAATCGAGATTCTTGAGGCATAATGCGATGTCATCAGCCAAATTGCTGTCTTATGTCAATTACATCTCCTGACGTCTCGGTATGATCGGCCCGCCTGTTATACCATTTCAAAAACACCGACTGTTATAGCACAGAGGCAGGATGAGACACGTCATTGGCGATTGTTTTATGACTCGTTGTATAGAACGACCTCACGTGCGTTAATGCCGGGTTGAGTGTTGTACCTGTTCAATCAGCTCACCTGCGATCCAAGAATAGGTGCTAAATAAGGGGAAGGGGTAAAAGTGTTGTGGCACCGCGGCTCTACCTTGATCAATGAACTGATTGATTGTTAAGGAATCCACGCTGACTTTATTTGCATGCACATGTAACTATACTATAGTTACATGCGCATGCAAATAAAGTCAGCGTGGATATAATATAATGTAGGCAGCTATATTCTATAGCTGCCTACATACCCAAGGACGTTATAGAGAACCATGTATACTTCTCTAAAACTCTCTACAATTGGCTTATCAGACATGTAAAGACATTGGAGTTCTAAATTTAATGGTGGGAGGGAAGTCTGATTAAAGGGATTATGAAGCCTCACGATGAAGCCAATCATCTCGAAAGATAAACAGTTTTATTAAACAAACACGCAAGAAAAACGCAACGAAAGCAGAACATTTATTCATTTAAGAGACAATTTAATTTTTTGGTAACGAAAACCATTAAATTGTTGTTTTTTTTTTTATGATAAATCATTTCAAAAATAGAATGAAACATGCCTCACCAAGTATGCGTGACGAAAACTATACTATAGTTGTCATAAAGTGAGCACGCGTAAACCCCTGGAAGAATTGTCCATCTTGATGTCATAAATCGCAATTGCTTATGGCTGATCAATAATATGATAGAAACCTTGATAAAGGAGGCATCAATAAGGACACGTTGCGTGCGATCCTTGTAATAATGCACAAATGATATGATTGTATTGCATTTTCTGTTGCTCTCGGCGATTCTAGCGTGAAGTATAATTTTTTTTTTCACCATCATATATACAAGTAAAGACTATATTATAATCAGCACCACTTTGCAAAATACATATAACATCCTTGAAGTTCATTGCACTTCTGTTTTCTTCCCGTGACCCCTATTCCCCTGCAGGGCGATTCGTATTCGTCCAGCCACAGCTCTCATAGATGTCTTTCGAGAAAGTTCTATGCGAGGGCATATTCCAAAATTGCTTTTTTTCCAATATTTGAAATTTTCCAAAATTTTCCAATAATTGAAGATAGGCCGATCGCGTTCCCTCATATCTGTTGATGTTAAAACCTGAATAGCCAATTGTGTCTTAAACTGCACCCAAACATTTCTGGTACACGGAACCCGTAGTTGGATGCGTTAAAAAAAAATCAATGTTGATGGAGATAGCGCGGTTCGAAATATTAGTAATGGGCCCGAGAGCGTTTTAGTTTTATGTCGTTTAAGTGGTGAAAACAAAATAATATGTTCTGGTTTTTACTCAAGAAGGTTTATACTGTCTTCTAAAGGTTGCTATGGCAACATACACTAAAATAGGCTCAAAACTTACTGTTGTCCTTTCGAGCACTTGGCGAAGTGATCCTGTGGGCCTATCAGTGTTACACAATATATTATCTGATTAAGAAATTCCTGTAATAATATATTATGTGTCATTCAATAAAAAGGAGTATGGGAGTATGCAAAATCCGC
>KB292985.1:235600-334311 GCA_000328365.1 Capitella teleta | reverse complement strand
TATTGCATATTTTATTTCCCCGATTCTGATGTCCATTGCAGTGTACCTGTAACATCGATTCGAAAGAATTAATTTGTCTCTTGAAGAGCCTGGGATTTTCTGATGATTACAAGGAGATCCAGAGGCTTCTGTCAGCAATCGTTTCGAATGATCAGCCGTCCTATCAGCTAGATGGGTTTTTTTCAATTTATGTTTGATAATGCTGATTTCAACGTCGCCACAATTTCGGGACACAACACCTTCCATTCAATGGGCGGTATCGGTTGTGTCACTCCAGATTCTGAGAGATCCAGGCACACCATCAAAAGGTCAACCAAACTAGTCAAAGCCGATGTAACTGGAGAGTTTAGTAAGGTGGCGATCAAGGCTTATAGAAAGCCTTTCGTGTCGGCTTTAAGCTGCATTAAGGTCAGCTCTCTCTTCTCAGACGGGTTGGCAGATCGGTGATGGAATTTTGGCACCTGTAGAAACCACAAAAGGAGTTGTCCCTGAGAATCTGCTTAAAATGGTAGCATGCGGCTGTAAAACGCAATGTAAGAAGAGCTGCGGCTGTAGAAAACTTGGACTCAAATGCTCATCCATGTGTAGTCATTGTGAAGGAGAAGCCTGCTCAAACCGCCTGGAAGACCTCTGATGCTGAAATGTATGCCGGTTAGTATATGAATTATCTCAACCTGATTCGAACTTAAACTCCGCAGACAGAGCGATGAAAAGAAAGATGACAGTAATTTCCGGTTAATTTCACGATTTTTTATTGAGATTATAACACTCTGAGTGAGTCACTGGTGTATGGTTTAGTAGGTTTAGACAACAAAATTACTCCTGTAATTTACTTAGGGGTCGAAATGGTTGTATCAGATGCTCGGTGGCGGCCATAATAGAAAATCCAAAATGGCGGCCGAAATGTCCTCCAAATTTATTTCCAAAATATTTTTCGTTTTTCTGAGTCCATAAGCTTTTTAAAGAGGCATAATACGTAGAATTTTTACCATGACTATATGAATGGTTCATTTCCTACATCAGGAGCTGAATAAAACGTCCAGTTTACCAATAGGGGGGTAGGGTAACTAAAATGGTCATAACTTGAAAAAAATGAGCAACAAGCACCATTTATTATCTCACATATGTGTATAAGAATAGATGAAGTAATTTGTGGAGAAGTTTGAAGCCATTATGCCCAGTATTTTATGAAATATAATAAAATTGTTGATGACAGGATTTCAAAAACAGTGTTCAAAATAGCAAAAATTTCGCGTAAAATCTCCATTACGAACCTTTAAAGGCAACCTAAAGACTTTATATTTTGCAAAGGGGTTGCATATTCATTCCAACATATATCGAGAGATTCTTGCGTTAATAGTTTTGCGATTAGATGACGAATTACGTCATAGTTTGAATAACGATTAATAATTTAAGTGCAACATTCAAACAGTCAGGATTTTTTTTGCACAAGGTGTATCCTCGGGGAGTTTTGATATGTTGTTATTTGCAGTATATTGCATCACATATCAAAAATTTAGCTTGATGTTATTTTTTTCCCCTTTTTTATCCTAATACCCCTGTACAAGATTAAATTAAAACGCTTTAATTCGGCCGACGGACATGGCTCCTGCCACTGCTGGCAGCGCAAAGCCCTCAAGGGCCGAAGCGGCAAAAGGGTCCTCTGCGGCGGGTTCCTCCTTAGAACAACACAGCGTTAGAGATAATGTGACATGGCCATGGGCACAACTCACCTCTACTTGGGGAGGAGAAATGTCCTGGTAGAAGGCAGGAAGGGCAGACGCCACCCGACTCGGGCGATGCACCTCCTCTTCCTCTTCATGAGGGCCGGCCAACTTAGCCTGTACAGACGCTGCCCAACTGGTCAGCGTCTGCAGCTGTGCGGCTAGCTGTAGGAAGAGAGGATTTTCCTCCGAACGGGTGAGCTCCCCCGCGGGGATATGCTCATTTAGCGACGGAGGACCAGCCCCGCGGGCCTGCACGGTCTCATCTGCGCTGTGCTCTGGCAAAGCCTCTATGGCTGGCAACTCAGAGTCTTGTATGGCCGAAGCCAGGAGATCCATAAAAAAGTTTTTGAGCGTAAAAAAACAAAAAAGTTTTTGGTCAAAAACCGACAGAGTGAAAACGGGTAAATCCTTGGGGCGTCGCAGCGTGCTATCCGTTTAAAAGCGAAAAGGGAAAAGATGCTGAGGAAGGCATCCTCGGTCTTATATACCCCTTGGGGATATGGGTCAGCGAAATATCGCGAGTTATTCACTCAACTCTCACACTCAAGTCTCGTGAAATTAAAGAGCTATTCATATATCCAGCAACTATGCATCTAAAATAGTTTTTAATAATCTGGGTCATTTATGGAAATGTTGTTTTCAGGCAGTTTCTGCATGAAGACTTGTTGAGCAGTTCGTGCGTTACAAATCGTTTCAATAGACTTTATTTTTATATTCAAGCGGATCATGGGAGTTCATGGCAACTTTAAAGTTGTGGAATCTAATCTTTGAATAACGGTGCCGATTTCTTGTCGGTTTAATCATTTGTTTACACTGATTAGCCAAGCAAGACCATAACTGAAGCATATCGTGTTATTATTATTATGTGCACATGAGGCGATATGCATTCAGACGACGAGCATGGCGCACTGGCCCATTCGTGGTTACCAGATCAGTAACTTAGTAATAATGTTTGAGGTGTCATTGTGTGCAAGTCATTATACAAAACAGAAAAACTTTATCAAACGACTCAATAATTATCACGAGAGTATGCTTAACAATACCAACGCAATTGGCAGGAAACAGATAACCCATTTTTGTTAATTCCCCTGTTTCAGTTGGTTTTTGACTGTAAATAGTCTTGCTCAGACCAAACGAAGTTAAAGCACTAAAACTGCCTTCTTGTAACGACATAATCCAGTAATTAACATATAAATTACTGTGCCCTTTAATTGGTCACTCATATGGCTATTCCATTGATTCGGTTCGTTGGAGAAAGGCCTCTGACAAACTTTGATCGGCATTGATAATTTTGCACTGTATAATTAATTGAATAAATGAAGTCACTGTGCCTTTGTTTAAGGTTGCGACATAGCAATCTGGTCGTTTGCAAATAAATTGCAATAAGCCCTATGGATTTATCACCAATAAAGCACCAACTTCCGAGACACTGAGCTTTGTTTTGGAAAGAAAATGTTAAACATGTACTCTCTTCACTCCTCTATCGGCGCCAGTGAATCGGCGTTGAAAGCTGATGAATGAAAACGACATAGCTTTGAAATCCAAAGGCTGTCTATTGCCCTGCGGAGAGTTATCAAAGATAAGCTATACGCTACAGTAAGTAAGGTAAAATGCTCTGGGGAGAAGCATATGCCAATTTCCTTCCGTCTTTTAACCACACATTTCTTGATTAATCCTACCGCACTAATTAGTGACTCAATATTACCGTCAAAATACTGTAAAACTTGATTTGTGACTGAGTGAATATAACTAGCGAAATTCATAGGTATTTCTAATCAATAGTTCGTGTCATTTAAGTATTCAAATAAAGCTAAAGAACCTTCATCTCGACCTCTTTCGTCTCTATTGTATTTTTCTTCAGGAATGGAAATTCCTTTGAATATATAACTCAACGACATGCACTTCCAATTACTCTTCTCTGCTTTTGAGACTTCAGGATCAAATCATAATGCAAAGCATTTGGAACACACAAAATATACTTGTATATGAAAGAACTTTAAGTCAATGCCTACTTCAACGGCGGAACGAAATGCCCTTGCACCACGTTTCCGCCGCTTTACCGATACGTATTATTTTATGCAATACCAAGTAATGCTACGCAAGGCGACAGCAGATAAATTCCGGTGCTTACTTATATTCACCCTGCAAGGCTGATTATCATATCAGTATTCTGACAAAATTTAAACGAACTTATATTACATTGAACTATGAAAACATGCCCATAATATAAAATTCAATTATGCTTCCATGTATATAGCTCTATCGAGATCCAATCACCAGAAAAGTGTATATATACTGTAATGAGTACATAGCAATAGTACAACAGAACTCGACTGTAAGCGGTTAAACCAAGCGTAAGATGCTAAGGATAAGTGATAAAGAAAAGAGATTGTTGTTCATGCGTTTTATTAAAGCACATCGATTGTCAACCTTTTTCCTTCCCAATCTTCTTCTTCAACCGCATTTGCTGCTGACGCGACCTCCGGTACAGCAGACGCCATCTTTGAGGTTGATGACCTCCTTGCCACAGCAAACCTTGTGCGCGTCTCTAGTGTGCGTCTTGTCCGCGCAGCAGATGTTCTCATTGGTGTCGTAGCTGGTAGTGCCACAACACGCCCAGTTCAGACCGTTGCGAGGCTGGATCGAGTTCTGGCAGCACACCTTGTCGTTGACGTTGTAGACGAGTGAGCCACAGCACGCGTTGACGTCGTTCTCCCCGGTCAGCGTTGGGTTGATGACCCCGTTGCAGCAGATATGACTATCGGAATCATACGGCTCTTCGTTGCAGCATGACATGTGCTTGGATGTCTTGACGTGAGGCTTGCCACGGCAGCAGATCTCACTGTTGACATCCATGACGTCAAACCCGCAGCAGTCTGTGTTGCCCTTGCCTTTCGGGTGGATGACCCCAGTGCAACAGATGTGGCTCTCGCTGTTGTACGCCACTCCACCACAACAGCCCACGCTCTCCACGCCATGTGGACGCTCAACAACGGTAAGGTAGTTGACGCCAGCCCCACTCACAGCATCGCAGCAGATGTGGGTGACTGTGTTGAATGCGGCGTCACCGCAGCACGCGGTCACGCCAGGATCGCGCTGGAAGAGCTGGCGGCCACAGCACATGAACTTGTTGGTGTCGTGACGAGGACACAGCTCAGCCACCCAAGGGCGGACCTTACCGTCCTCGCAGCTCTCAGATTTTGGGTCGTAGGCCTTCTTGTTACAGCACATGGAAACTTTTGCCGGTCTGCGGTTCACAGTGTTATCGCAACACATCTGTGACTTCTCATTGATCGCCTGAAGAGAGAAAGAACCTGAGGAAAGGGCAAATATGCAGAGACATCAGACGAATACAGAGACACTCAGGCACACAGGGGAGAGGCATGGGAGGGCTGGGGTCTTACCTGGCAAACGGAGACAATAAAAGATAATCAAGAATAATATGCATTGAGTCGGCTGCTCAAGATCAATTTATTTACATGACATGCATCGTGTAATATGTCCGATTGGTCTTCTCAAATCTCGTTAGCTTTAGCGCCAGCAGCAGTGCAGGAGCATCCTTTACCGCATAGACGAACTTCGCCCGATGCGCAACATGTGTGCTTGTTGTCGATCATACTGGCCCCGCAGCATCTTTCGTGACTAGTTTTCTTCGGGTGAAGGACATCAGAGTTGCTTCCACGGCAGCAAAACTGTGTTTGTGTGTTGTACTCGAGTTGTCCGCAGGTGCCGTAGTTGTGGGCAAACTTCTTAACGATGCGACCCTCAGAGCATTCGTAGTGCTTCGTGTTGACTGCTAGGTCTTTGCAGCAGCCACTGTATCCTTCCTTCTGTTTCTTGTGAATGGTTGTGGTGCAGCAGTAATGATCGACTGCGGAGTACATGTTGTACTGGCAGCACCCGGGAGAAGTCTCATCATTCTTGTCCTGGATGCGACCATTGCAGCAGACTTGAGTGGCTGCGTCCTGCAGGTTGGTGCCGCAGCAGACGCTCACTCCTTTCCCTCGCTTCTGCAAAACGCCCGAGCAGCACAGATGGCTGTCGCTGTTGTAGACCTGCTTGCCACAGCAGCCTCCGTGGTTGTCGTGATGCTTGGCCGCGACAACTCCATCGCAGCACTCGTGAGTGTGGCTGTCGTATGCCAGGTTGTTGCAGCAAGCAGTGGTCACGGTGTCCCTCTTGAAGACATGGCCATTGCAGCAGATGTGTTTGTAGCTGTTGTACTTGGCTGGGCATCCGTGGTCAGCGTTGGGAATGATCTGATTAGCAACGCACTGGAAGAGGTTCAGGTCGAACGCAACCTCCCCACAACATTCAGATGTTTTGCTGGGAAGAGGGTTGACGGTATATCCGCAACAGATCTGAGTGTTCAGGTCCAAGGCCTGCAAGAGAGGAATGTTCGAAAGGATTGGGAAGATAATGATCGAAAAAGAGATTGCGGGAGGGAAGAGGGAATTTACACAGCACACACACATACACACACACACACACACACACCCACACACACACACACACACACACACAATCACACACACACTCACACACACACACACACATGCCCTCCCCTACATACACACGTGTCTTACTTTAATATTTAAGTACTATTTCTACAATTTAAGATAGAATAAAATGTCAGCACCTGGGTTCCGCAGCAAGCAGGCATTCCACTTGGTTTATCTTGGATAAGACCTTTGCAGCAAATCGATCTGCTGCTATCCATCTTGGTTGTACCGCACGTCGGCTCCGATTCCAAATCTGCAGAAATGTAAGAGCATTCACGATTAGCGCAAAACTGTAAAGTTATTATCCATTTTGAAATGAATAATGTTATAGCAACACAAAAGAAATCTTTCAATATGCAAAGTGCCATCAAGCATATTGCGCTACGTTAGTGCAGTTCTTTCATCTCGACGACGATAAGCTCAAAAACATTTAGGGAACTTTGGCCTGATCATGTTTATTTTGTGCAGTTCTTCGAGGGAAAATATAAAATACAAGCTGAAATGAAATACTGATAAAAGCAAATGCAACTTACGGCCAAAAACCTGATTGGAGAACACTCCAAGCACCAATAAACACAACAGCATGTTTGCTTGCAGATGATGGCCTCGTCTGTGGGTTTCTTCTTCTGATGTCAGCCTAAGACAGAGCTTAAGAAGAGTGAAGCAACATCACCCTCTCCCAAAGTCTTAAGTCACAGCAGACACCAGCTGCTGAGCTTAAGCACGCGAGATGACTTAATCAGGCAGACAGGAATTCCGCAGCATCCTGATTACGCGTTTCAGGTGTGTCCGTCGATCGATCCTCTTTTGCACGCTGCGGAGTCAAGGAATTTCACGCATGGCTGCGGGATGTTGTAATTGCTAAACAGGAAGTGAAACCGAGCGGAAAATTGAATTAAAAGTGGTCAGAATTGATATCCGTCGACTGTGTCACAGATGCTCGTTTTCTTTCCAGTGTTCGGCAAGTTTGTCGTCCTGCGATTAATGGCGGTTGACGCGCGTGTGTAGTCAAATTGGTCCGACGAATTAGATATGATTTTCATTGGAATGTGACAGCTTGTGTTCAGTACAAAAACGAGACCATTTCATGCCCTAAATGTACTGCAAGTACCGAACTGGGATTCGGTGGGAAAGGCGGTAGGATTGCTCCAGGAACGGAGAGCACCCGTGTTCAAACGCTACCCCCTTAATCGCACCATCTGTGCAAATGACGCAATGAATGGCTGGAAAGTAGTTCAGTGATTGGAAACAATTAAGGATTTCAGCTCAGGTTTTAATTAGAAATATCACAAACTCGCTTTAATATAAATGGATACTGTGCTGCGCATTTGCAAAGATTTGAATGTCATTATTTATCTCTGAATTTTATTATTTGTTTATTGCTCAGCACCATAGATTAGACGAACAAGTGAGACACTATTTTAGTAAACTCTTATCTGAATACAGGGATCTGTTCATGATTTCACTGATGTTGAATCGCGTTAATTGAATAAGTAATTAAGTGAACGCATTATTCATGAGTACAATGTAAAGATTTATTATCCATTGTAATAAAACTGAAGCAGGAAAACATGTTAAGAGCAAAGACATTATCACAGATGTAACATTAAAAATAGAATGAAGGCACATCTAATAAAAAAGAGGCATAATTCCTACTAATATAATTGAGTAAAAGCATATAACAAACGGTGTAGGTACGTGCATGCAGGAGCAAGGGATAGCAACACAACAATTGTCCAGCTGGGGAACAAACCGCTCCTCCGACAAAATAATAAAAAAAACGAGTATTTGAGAGGCATATAGTGTCATCTTTCAAAGCATCCCTTCGCGATTCTTCATGCAATATATCACTCGCATTCATTTTGTAAATGAATTGGCACATTTATGATCTTTCAACAGGACCTTCTCATGACATTTACTGAAGAAAGAATATTATTTTTTTAAAGAATGAGGTAGCTAATTGAGATCATGATCCTGGTATTGGTTAAGAATGAGAAATTGCTTCACACAAAGAGAGAGAAAAAAAAGCAAATAATAAAATAAAATCCAACTGCAAACGAAAATGACAATCGGAAAGGTTTCCTGAGAATATTAGTAGCCAATCAAAGAGAGAAACATACCAAACCTTGTGTAATAATTATATACATAGAACAACATGCTTCCAAATGAAGCGCACTCATAGACTTAAGGCACAGGTTTGCCCTTTTGCTCGGCAATCCTGCGGTACTGAGGTTCCCTGAGGGTGTTGAGTGGCCGCTTCGATTTGGGATGATCGTCTCCATAGAGATCACGGGACACGAGATACCATTGGTAGAAGGTTTCATACGCTTTATCGTAATCGCGAACGTCTTCATAATAAATCGCCATGTTCAACAGTAGGCGATCCATGTTGACATGCAACATGCCGGTTGAGTTGAGTCCTCGCTGGTACGCCTCCAAGTAGAACTGTAGTGAAAGATTTTAAAATGTGTTATTTACCAGTACACAACAAGACTGACCTCTATTTGTTCGGGGCATGCTTCGCCGTACGTCACTGCTTTTGTGATCAAGCAGTCGACAACGTACACTTCCTTCCCATCCAGCTACGGAAATATACAATGATTTTAATTAAACCCATTGGAATAGCCGGCCAAAAAGAAATGATATTGCCCTAATTACACACCGCTTCAAAGGTCTCGATGGCCTTGGCTATGATCTCCTGTGATTTCGTTTTGCTTTCCTCACTCCCACACCACTCATCCCCCCCTCTCATGTGGTAGCCACAGTAATAGAAGGCCAGACGGTTCAGTGCTCGACCCTTCAAGACCTGATCAAACACCATTGGTGAAAACCAAAAAGCAACGCAGAAGTATTGTCACCTCGTTGGCTTCACTCTTTGGCAGCGATTCCATTATAGAGATGGTTTTCTCAAAAATCTCAATAATTTTCCTCATAGCTGGCAACTGTGAGCGGTACATGTATTCCCAGAGCTTCATTTCCTGTCAGAAGATTGAATAGTGGATTGATGGATTGATTGACTGGATGGTTGCAAACTTCGTCCTTGATGTATGACAGGACTGCGTACATAGCTCCGAGTTTATCCTGCCGATTGCCGAGTTGCTTGGTCTCAATGTCGATGGCTTTTTCAATAATGGAAAGAGCTTCCCGATGTTGACCTCCTTGACCACTATAGGCAAACGACAGAAGATGATTTTACACGAAAAAGACAGGATCTCTCACCAGAGGCGGGCGACTTTGGACATTTTCTCAACCAGGTCTTTTTTGTCACACTTGCTGGCGTTGAGCATGTTGGTGATCTTGGTGGCGTAGCATTCCGCCATGGCCGTCAACTGAGATCCCTGAGATTAAAGATAGTAATCTTTGTAGAGATTCCAAAGTTTTAAATGTACAATATATTCGCAAACACAATTATCTACTTACCTCACTCCAGTACTTTATCAGCTTCGCGCTGAATACATCGTCGTAGAGTTTTTCAAAAATATCCCAATCCGTGAGCACTGCATGCAGGCGTTCCTGGTCACCAATGGCAACCAGGTGAAAGGGGAGTTCCTGGAAAATACAAGGGTGGGTCTGTTGGTCTTTCGAAAAAATGCTAACCTCCACTTTCCTGTCAATGTTGTTGGAAGTGAACTGGAAGAAGTCCGCTAATTTCCGGTGCCACCAAAGCTTGGACTGCTTGTCGCCTTCCTTGAAATACCTAAACAAGTGTAGATAAAAAATAAATAAAATAAATAAATATTCAAACTGAAAAACCGACTTCTTTCGGACCGCTTTGCTCAGAGATCGGTGATAGAAATCAAGTCGACCTTCGCCCGAATCCCCAAATGGGCGGATAAACGGGCGAAGGGCACGGTAAACCTCAGCCCATTTAAAGGCGGGCAACTGCCCAACTGCGCCTGCACTCTTCTCTCTTCCCTTGTCACCTAAGGCCAGAGAGTGCAATCTGTTCAAAATGTTAAACAACTAACTCTTCTCTGCGCTTTCTTCCTCCGCTGGCATCAGATTTTCTTCATCGCCAAGAATCGCGAGAAGTTCAATCTCGAGGAGACCTCGAGAGGAGATCTCGAGCAAGGAAACTGTCGCTACGAGCAGCTCTCCTCCGCTCTCCTCCTCAAACCGAGTCAACACCTGCATTTCCAACCTGAGATATTGTTGATTGCATGAATGGAGTTAAGTATGTTGGAGGACTCACTCGAGTAGTCCGTCCTCAAGCTTGTTGATCTTGTCCGAGACCTGTCTGAACTGACCGAACACTCGAAGTTCCTCGCAAGCGATGGCCAACCATAGTGGATTGGTCGACCATTCTTTGTTCATCAGCGAATTCATTTGCGAATTATCCAGGCGTTTGTTGTAACGACCCAGTAGGGAGTCCACGATTTCCTGCCGACTTACATGTGACGTCACTGATGCTCACTTGCAACTACTCACCCTCCTGTCTTGTTCGCTCAAAGGGTTGACCTTGACCTCTTTAGCAGGAGGGTCACGACTCCTAAAGTTCGTGTGTTGAGGGGTGTCCTCGATCATGGAGAGAACTATGCGAATGTTGCGAGATAAATTGCGAGGAATCCAGGAATTGATGAGAGCCGCCGTGTCCTCATCGAGCTGAAAGTGCATCCACGCATTATTCGTGCATAGATTGGTGCATGGTGCGTTGATGGGCTACCTGGTTCAAAGCGTCCACAATGATGATCCAATGGGGAGCATCTGTCTTTGCCAGCAAGCCAGTCGTTGTTTGTGACGCCGATTCCAAATTCCCGGGTAGTTCACTCACCTGTGCTTATCAGCCACCACCTGAAGCGCTTTTTATCAAAAGACCTCATTAACATACCGTTCCGATCTCCTTCACCAATCGCATCAGAAGTTTGAGCAGTTCGGTTGACCCAGGGACTGCTCCGACAAAATGGTAAAACACTTTCCATCCAGTCTTCCCGCCACTGAAGAAGATCGAGGACAATAGATGGAGGATGGTGGGAAAGCAGAAAGGGAAGGAACGTACCCTGGAATCTTCTTCAAGGTTGCCCGCGTCGCTGTGATCTCTGCAATTTTTGCGATGATTGAAGATTTCCCACTGCCTGCGTTGCCCACGAGCAGAAAAGGAACAGAATTCGCCTCAGAGCAGATATACTCCATGATCTGGAAGATGTCGATAAGAACCAATAAATCAAATTCATTCAATCATTCGAGCACTGACTTCATCAATGATATCTCTTCTGCCGATGACGTTGTCACAACGGCTTTTCATGAATGATTCATGAGCCTCGTATTGAGCGGCGTACGGGTCTGACGTCACTTTATCCAGCGGGTACTGCGCTCCGATTCGCTCTTTGAAAAACTCAACGACCTAGAAAAAAATATTCCAATTCATTCTGATGATGGACATTTTGTGTGACCCTTGACCTTTTTCGAGAAGACTTCGCCGACGTGGACTTCGGGGAGACCCGTGTTCGAATTGACTCCGAGGAACTCTACAGGATAATTCACGATGCGCTTGCTCTGTGAGAAGAGACCGATGTGATCCTCCAAGAAGGATACTGAGGAAGTACTCACAGGGAACCGACTGCGGATGCGCTGCTTCAGTACGTCCAACTTAGGTTGTGCGATAGGTTGGTTGTCAATGAATGCTTTGCTCTGATCATCTGGAACACTCTTCAGGAAACTCGGGTCACGTAGCATGAAGAGAGCTGAGAGGAAGAGGAGGCGATTGTCATGGCGACATCTGCATCAACGCTCTTACCATTGGGGTTGTCCGTGCGATATGCCCCGTGTAATATTTCCATCTCTGTGACGGACAAACCGCGAACCCAGCTGTACTCTGAAGATATCGCTTCGGGGACTTCTTCCTCCATCGGAATCCAACCAACCCTCTCACTATTTAAACGACACTTATTCAATCGGCAATTCAACCAATAGTTCATCAATTTATTTACTGATCTATTAACCATGTGAATCATTCAATCGATCAACCAATCGATCCATGTATACTACTAAACGGGTATCTGCCAATTCATCGTCACCTGGTCATGTTGATGAAGAACGGCATGACGTTGTCTTGGAAACAACGGTCAATTTCCCCCAGACACGCCCTCAGTGTGGCTTCGGTCGTGAAGTCCGTCGGTACTCCCTGCGTCCATCATTACGCAATAAATTTGTAGTACGCGGAACGTCTAAAGCGCCACTCTTACCCATCGTAAATCGCACTCCACCAAATACAGTCGGCGATTCTCGCACCACACTCGCAAATCGGGAAACACCTGGCAAGAAAACTAAAGTGCATTCTAGGAAACAATACATGGGCTGCACAAACGATCGAAGCATCATTACAAAATACGTTTCAGTTTTAAAGGGAGTGAGAACTGGTTAAAAATGGACTTTTAGTCGTTATTTGATGCACCAAAAATGATTCCTATGCCTGGCCCACACAAGGAATATCATCGCTAACGATTTCGTGGGAGATATAATGCTAACTAGGCGTGACGTCAGGAGCTGTGATGAAACACCGAGTTCCCCCATCTTTTACAATGGGCCTCGTCATATCAGCGTGTCCTGCGACTAAACCCCTGGATATTTTTTTATTTTCTTTTCGGAAATAGATAGAATAATCATTTTGCCACCAGTCCAGTCAGGTGCAAAAAAAAAAAAAAAAAAAAAAAAAAAAAATTCCCGCTATTTTTCTTATTTTAACAAGCGATTTTCTAGGACACCTACCATGGTTTCTCATCCTGAATCAGTAAAAAGGTCAGCCAGAGTGCACCACACATGCGCTTTCGTTTCGTAAACAACAAAGATGTCCTTTTATGGCGAAGATGATCTGCTCTGATTGGTTGAAATCGATAGCTTCACGAGGGCAACGGGACCAATGACGGCAAGCCCTCAGCTGACGTTTGCCTCCTATACTTCGTAATGGAAGCCATTCTCCCATAGGCGCAATGCTAACCCCCATATTCGGAATGCATTATTTCCTTACACTTGCATCCAGGCATGGTGTTCTTGGCACGGAATGCTATCAATTGGTGCTATGAGTCAATAGAACATCACTTAAAATTCAGTTCCCCATCCCTTTAAGCACAATGGCAAATTGATGCCCTTAATTCACGTGTAATCCCCGCATCATTCACGTGACCTTACCTTCTTGACGAGCAATTCTCTCTCGCAATGGAAATCTTTGAAAGTTGACGAAACGAATATCCTCACAGTTTTCCACCCCGTTCGCTTGATGACCAGCGACTTGGACAAGTCCTTCCACGTCCCGTTCTTGGCGCTGACCGTCTCCCAGGCGCGATCCCAGGCTTCTGTCACCTCCACATACTTCGGGTCGTGCGAGACGATGGCGCCCGACCGAGAAGAACCACAGCCCATCACCTGGAAGATCAGCAAGGCGTTTTCTAAAGCTCCCCACTCTCAATGACTAACACCGCTAATAGCTCTGTTAAAATCCGAGAAATAATATTTGGTTACATTGAAGAGCGAAAGTGGCAATGAATTGAAATCGATTTTAGTGGAATTTCTCCGTAGTGTTTATATTATTGTCATAGCCCTGTTGTGTTAACTTGCCAATAGTTGCATCACGTGGCACTGCGACTGGAGTATCTGTTTCATCCTGTTTCGGGCATTGTCCATGAGGATATCACGGATGGGGTTTTACGGCTCCACCCAAACCAATCGGATGATATGGGCGCCAGAACAGAAAGCTCAGGACCGGGGTTTCCCCCTGCGCTTATCGATAAATCCCAAGGGTTCGTTATCCTGCATACCACCATAGACAGTTGTACACAGCGCCCGGTCTTGTAACGCAGTTGGGCAGCACTGCAGAGTCACCGAAGAATTACAATTATAACGGATTACAATTATAATTTACAATCATAACGCCCGTGGCCTGATCGGGTTTCAAACCCGGAACCTCGACCCCTACGGTCGGAATAGGATTGCAGTCAGCCGGTCAAACCGATTGAGCTATTCGGTGTGAGGATATCATGGACACGCGTTCAGCTGTAATATTCATGTTCATTGAGGAGAGGGAATCTGAATAAAAGTCAGTCACTGCTGACTCTACAATATCATACGCTCAAGATGAGATGGGCCTTAACTTTGGCATGTTTGCCACCGTATCCAACGTGTTTTGAGTTTGTGGCCGGGTGCACCGGCTAAAGTGCTGCCAAATGTCATACTTATAAAGAGAAGATGCTGATCGAGTTGACCTTTTTGATCGCTGCGCTGAAATGAGTTTCAGGGAGTGAAGCGTCGGGGACTCTTAGGCGTAACTCGATCTGCATCCTAATAGTTTTCATTGAATGGCATGCGCATGGCCTGGACTTACTTGGTTGCTGCATGACTACAGTATACAGATCCACTCGCATACGCCCGTATACCAAGATGTGCTCGGATACGATTTAGTACCATTGTCTTCAATGGCGAAGCATTTTCACGATCTGTGCCAATTTCGCCCTCTTTTTACCTCGCTAATGGATGCATAAAAATTGATATCGAGTATTGATGCCGTAATTTGCATCTGAAATCCCGTGTGTCATAGATGATACATGGAGACTAGCTTATATGTAATTTGTGCAACGGACAATGCACGTTCCGGTTCTATAAGCGCTAACATTGTGGAATTTTATGCCTGAACATTTCAGATTTATTACATGCACGAGTGTTTTTTAAAAACTTGTCAAAACCAAATCTTTTTAATAATTTTTAATAATTAATAATATGAATATTATTACTAACCAGATAGGATAATAGCGTACCCTCCGATTTTGAACAAAATTGTAATTCCTATTCATCACGGGAGCCATCCGCAAGGTTGCACAAAATTAAAATAATCGCGTAAAGAGACCCAATAAAATTCAGTTTTAGTCGATAATGTGTTTAATAATAGAACATGCATACAGAAAACGCAAAACAAGGGGTACGTTTTACCATGAATCCTTAAATTTCTCTGCTAAGCCAGCTCTTAGTAAATTAATTAATTAATTAATTAATGAGAACTTCCAAATCTTAAATGATAATTTTGGGTTTCCGTGTAGGATAATAATGCATGCATGTGATTTGTCGTTCAATATCACCTTTAGAGTCTTCCATTATATGAAAGATTGATAGAGCACCATACGTCGCTAATTGTGCGTTTTTCGTAACTACTTACCTAATGATAATTTGGCGCAGTTTTCATTCAGATTTTCCAGCTAATGTGTGATATGACGGCTAAAGTGTAATTTTAGGTCTAAAGCGTGAAAACAGTGTGCGATATATAATAAATAACATTGATTCTTCAGCTTAAATTGGGAGGTACCAGTATATCAAGTGTAGGAGGACCCATAGTCTTTACCTTTCATCTTGAATCTTAAATGCTACCATAATGCTACCATAACTGTTTATGACATAAACAGTAACACACAGGGAGTGGGACAGGGTCTTGTTAATTAAGTATAGGAATCCTTTAATAAATATTAAATATTAATTAAAGGGTATCTATTGTTAAGCAGCAGGGCGCAGTAGATGCATCACTGCACAGAGTCACAGAGGAACCGTGTGTTAATACCGTCAACATAGTCACAGTGATGGTATTAATTAACACAGTTGGATCTGCATGGCTCGGTGTGCGACCAATAACGTACGTAATGCTGAAACATATATATGTCAGCGTACCGACAGCCATCATGGCATATAACAAGCGGTACGTGAACACATAAAAAGTGAACACCACAGGAAGAACCTACCCACTTGAGTGATTCAATCACAAATCATTCAGTGCCTCACGTACAGAACAGTCGTAGTGTCGCTGTCGCCTCCTATCATAACATTTCGAGGGATTTGTTTACATGTTGCTGGCCAGTAAGCAGAGCTATTCAAGGGGTTTAGTTTCGGTCGATTGAAGCACATCTCATTCGCCCGCAGAAATCACTCCGGGAAACCCACTTGTCTCATTGCACTCTCTATACATATGCATCAAGATTTCCGACGTATTTATGATGCATTGTTTGCACTTTTGAATAGTTCAGAAGGCTGAGAACTGAGAAGAGCCTCTGTTCAGCATCATAACGCACCATACAAATATTGAAGCGATGCGTCTGTAATCATAACGCACTGGTTTTATTCGTCTTCCGAACAATCAGCCGTGTGACCCCCATTTCCAAATCTGTATATTGTTGCGTCATTGAATAACACAGCGTATTTATGTCAGTCAATCGAACCCTTAAATACTATTCCGCCTGATAACAATACAAACATCCAGAATAAACAGTTATTCATAAATAAGACCTCAGGTTTTAATGGATTAATATGAATATTATGAAAAAAAAATATAATTGGTATGCCCCGACGTGATCCAGGCGATTGTTTCTCCATGCTAATATTTACTTTTTTCCCCCTTTGCGTCGATGTCACCTTCCTCTCCAACATTCACCACAATCAATCATTGGAAGCAGCGCTCTTGTCTTCTTCTCTTTTGTTTTTATATGAACCTTTGAATTTTATTCCATAGCTCTGTTATTATGGGCTGAATTAATGTAATAAAATGAAAACTGAACAGAATGTCCATTATGTCCATCTCGTTGTTAATTCTTGTGAGAGGGGAAATGGACATTTTCACTTCAGATCAAAGAAGATTCAGGAGTCAATTTGAGATTCGTTGCATGTTAGGTTGAAATTCAATTTCTAATATCGCTAAGGAGTTTGTGGCATCCATCATTGAAGCTAATCCTAATTAAATGAAAAACTTGATCTAAATTTCACTGCCAGGAATCAAACGTTACACGACAACCAGGATAGAAGGGCGTGGCTCGATTATGCAATAGAGGCTGGTTTGTGTTCTTAGGAACAGGGAAATAATGCTCAGCAGTTGAATATTTCATTTGCATGTGTACATCTCGATCGTAGGTGGGCTGCTTCACACCTTCAGGTATAGGTGTCACATGCACAAAGTCGGCCGGGAAGCTGGAACGAAGTGTGCGATCGCAGGTAGCCAGTGTCGATCGATATCGCAGCTGCCGCACGGTGGCCGCCGATTCGATGAGATCACATTGCTGCACACCGACGTCGAACGCTGGCTGCGTTGAACGCCAAACTCAGAACGGATACGTATTCGGGATTTATACGATTCATTTAACTGGTCAGTTGATCCGGTGTGTTGAGCCGATGATTTGTACAGTTACACTGTATGCAGACGGTGCTTGATTGTGGTTCATGTGTGATCAACGCAGGTTAATTGTGTGCCAAGGTGTGCAATTGTTCACCTGTCCTGCACTGCTGCTGTATAATAGTGCACCATTGGTTATATTGACCGTGGTAATTGATGATATCATACAACATAATGCGTGTATTTGCTGCATCGTTGTTCACCAGTATTACTCTGAAATGAACTGCATCGCTGTTACATGTATTCCTCGAAAAGCGCTAATTGATTCCTGGCGGTTTCACTGTTTTTGTTATCGATGAGGCCTTTTTTTTATAATATTGTTCGTGATGTTTCGCATGAGACACATGACACAAACGAGTTTCACCGGCTGACACCTGTCGCCACACGCGACACAGAGATGACACCGCATGAATATTCATGAGCTCATAATCGATTCATCATTTGCATGAATCGAGAGTGCTGAGGATATGCTTCGTCCTGCCATGCTCCTATATCATTAATTACATTATGATCAACATAAAGCAGAAGGTCAAAGAGCCAGCCACCTCACAGCACATTCAATATTTGCCTTTATGCGCAATACATAATTATTATATTGGTTTTGTAAAGAACTACAAATTAAATTTTTATTATCGGTAAATTTGACCGTCGTTGGGTGTGACCTTACTGCACCGGGTGATCTTTGACCAAGGGTACCACGGAACTTCTCTCGTGCAACGTCAGTGAATGTCGAAGCGGAGATTGATCGAATCGATTATAACCCAATTTATGGATCTTTCTCATAACTCAGTCAATCTCCAGCGGGAATCCTCCGCTATCGAATTATCACTAATTCATAGGGGCTGAGGTTGCCAAGAAATCGGTTGTTTTGTGTCTATAGTCTGATGGTGAGCACAGCACCCACGTGTATAGCATGAGTGGGCAGCAGACCTTGGCTCGCCCCTCCTGTGCATCCATCCCTACGCTTGGTGGTGCTACTGCTCGGTACCTGCAGGCGACCAACAATTGGAATCGATTTCATGATCATGTAACACGCAATGGTAACAGCTGTGATTTCGTGAATCACGATCTCAGTTTTTTTGTTCTCTTTATTCACCAAAATAAACGACAATCGCCTGTTGTATAGAACAGGTGAACATCGAAGGACCATTCGCCCCTCCCACTCACCCTTCGATCGCATGATTGCGACGTCTCTTTCGATGAAAAACTTTTTTTCGCGTTAATGGTAGTTGGTCGTAAGAGACGAACAAGAACTTGTTTCTATTTGCAATAACATTGCATTGCTACCGCATCCATCACCCAACATCGATTAGCAACAGACTTCAAAAGGAGAAACATTAACAGGGTGAGGGGGCGATCGAACCCGGGCATTAATTTTGCATGATGTGTCTTGTCCTGTTGCCGCATCCCTAGTCCTAGAGAATTCAACCATTAACTGTATAGACGTGTAGCCTCCTGTGTACCTAATTATAATTTCATTGTGTTCATTTTTTATATTGCGCGCACATGTATATCTGGATTCTCAATAAAATCCCTTAATCAATATTTCGCGATCGTACACATTTCTCGTGACCTTTACTGATAAGGTCACGAAAAGACGTGTGTCGTATCGATCACCCTCACCCCGATGAGGGCGCGTCATGGCGTTCGGTGATTAACGGAGTTAAAACTGACCTAGAATCATAAATCATTCATTGAATTGTTTTCTTTCTTTTCTCAACAGACAGAGAATGAAAGAGAGGCAAATTCTTGGCAACAGATGTTAATTGCGCGCGCAAAGAGGAGGCACGTGTCTTTGTTTATGACGGTGTGTCGCATTGAAATGAACGCCACACGAATATTCTCCGCACATTTCTAGATAAATCCTTTGAAAGAGATTTTTACCATCTGCGCATTTGTTGTTTTATCGGAAGAAAATAATGTGTGATCGATCGGATATTTCGTAATATTTAAGAGGATTTCGCTGTGTTTCTCATTCGGATTATTTCTCAGCTCTTTGACTCGAAGCAAAGAAACGGGATTTGGAGCTGATATAATAAAATAATAAACACAAGTGTGGCTTATTTGCGTACATAAGTTCATCGGGAGTCAGGTGGGTTGATCAGTTAGAACTATACTGAGCGACTTTAATTCTGCAACAATTACGAACTGCTAGTACAACAAAAATAAGACATGAGGATGGAATATATCGGTTTAGTGGGTCTGGAGGATGTTCAAGTAGTGTATCAAAAGCATTGAAATAAACATATTTCATTCACGAATGACTCGCGTATACATCTATTGAATAAACCAGTTTTCTCCCAAAGTTCCCACCAAGTTCTTGTGGAATCAATTTCAAAATTCCCCTATATATTCGAAAATTCCTGTTTGAAATGGAAATTGGTGTTTTACGGCACACCAACACTAACGTGTGTTATATGGTGCCAATTCCTGTTTGATGATTTGCCTTTGTTAAAATATCTCTTGTGCACAATGCCTTGACTTTCTACGAACGAGCGCCTGAAGGCCGTTGGGATGCTGGAAGCTTGATCCACCCAAGTTCGCGTAGCGCGTGCTTTTGACGTTGCTCGCAGTCAGATTAGCCGTCATTGGAGTCGGTACAGGGAAACTGGGTCAGTAAAAGATCGTCCCCGATCAAGAAGGCCGAGGGTGACGATTCTGCGACAAGATCGCTACATCCGGAATCAGTATTTCCGGAACAGATTCCAACCAGCAACAAAGACTGCAACAACTACCATGCGTTTGCATGGCCGTCCCATCGGCGAACACACTGTCCGAAGACGCTTCGAAGCTGCAGGAATGAATACCCGATGGCCTCTACAAGCCACCATCCTGTCGAACCAGAACAGGGAGAACCGGTTATTTGGGCAGGGAGAAGACAGAGGTTGACTTTGCAGCAATGGGGAAGAGTCCTGTTCAGTGACGAGTCACGTTTTTGTTGTTCGGTGGCCGATGGTCGTCAAAGAATATGGCGACGCAAGGGAGAACGCTATGCCAGAGGCTGTATCCAGGAGTACAACCTGCACGGGAACATCACTGCTCGTCGTTACATCAATGAAATCCTGACACCTCACGTCCTTCCCTTCATGGAGGCACACCCAGATATCCGTTTTTTGTTTTAGTTTTTGTTTTCCAACAAGACAGCGCTCGGCCGCATGCAGCAGCTGTGACCCGAGGTTTTTTGGATGACAATGAGGCCGCCGTCGTTCCTTGGGCACCATATTCCCCAGATCTGAACCCATCGAGCATTTATGGGATCTTTTAGGGAGAAGAACAATGATCAGAAGGCCAACCACCCGTGACGCGCTCATCCGTATCCTACGTCAAGAATGGCTCGCCACTCCACAGGAGACGACCAGGAGCTTGATCCGGAGCATGAGAAGAAGGTGCACTGCGTGTATTGAGGCGCATGGAGGCCACACCAGTTACTGAACTGATTTGCGACTTCCAAGATTGACCCCTCTCTGGTTTAATTTAAGTTCGTCATGGACTTTTGTGCTAGTATACATTGCATTAGACACAGTAAACATCACACTTTCAATACCCAAGCATTGTAATCAGAATAATTTAATCACAATATACCTAATTTGGGGATTCACTGTTGTTGCAGAATTAAAGTCGCTCAGTATAGAATTATTTTAGATTTGCTTAATTGGTATATACATAAACTATAAATGAGGCTTCAAACTAACTGGACAAATTATGTTGAATAATTAAAGCAATTGTTGGCACCATAAATAAAGAGGTATCATGTACATTGTATCAATATTTGAAGATGTTACTTCGTAGATTCTGACTGCTGTTTCACTCGTGTGATTTTGCAGCCGACTGATACAATTGAATTATGCCTTCCAATGGAAGTTATATTATACAAAATATTCCATAACAGTATATGATCTTGGCCTCGTCCTTGTTTATTTTATAATCATCATCAATCTACGATAAAACCACCCCCATTTCAGGTGAGTATGTGTGCATCGAGAAACGACGAGGATGAAGTCATTCGTGGTGATCGATGATGATCACATGCACAGTTGTTTTGGGGTTAATTTTGAACACATCAGATCAAAGTCATTGCATATCCCGTTCGTGTGAATCAACGATAAATATGCTTATGCATGCGTGTTGTGCATTGTGCATATGAAACAACACTCGATGCGGTTGAATTTAGGTCAACGTCAATTGAACTTCAAACGTCTGTCCAGGGACCCCAAGATTTTTCGATCGGAGCAACATTTAGAGCTGCCATGCTGCGGTCGAATGACTTTTTGCTCCATAATCCTCCCTCAATACTCAATGCGATATGATCGAAACGCAGGATCCATAGTAACTGACTGTTACATCACGATGTGATTATTGATGATACAATATGATACATATACAGTCATGGTGACGCCATAGCGTTCTCCGTCATCGTTAAGCTGTGCAAATCAAGGGTGCGGCTCAATCCGCTCAAAACTTGTTATGAGAATCACGAGATCAATCGAACCCGATCCGCGTATACACACACCATAAAAGCAGCACGCACGTACGTCGCACAAAGACGTCATCGCCCATCACCATGACAACCAGAAGGTATCCTATATAATATGTCATGAGCTATTTTTTGCATGTTGCTACAATAGGGCTTACAACATCGATTAATTCCCCCCGCATTCGAGAGATGATGCGGAGGTTTTCCCCAGTTCATCGATTGTTCTCAGTGAAGCGGCAAGTCAGGCTAATTCGGGGCTAATTTCCTGCCCTTAGAGAGTGTTTCCAAGTTTGCCTTTGAGCCGTCTCGCGGATAAATATTGGATCGATGTGTTTAACTAGGTGCCATGCATAGATCAGCCTCGCTTTTAAGCTTGCTGTTGACGTTTCCATGGAAACCGATCAACATACTTGCCTCCTTCGTGTCTTCATCGGGCCAATCCGAAGAGAGAGAGGGATGATCCGAATGAATCTGATGCAATATTAGCCTTGGTGCATCCATTGATCCATGGGTGCAAACTTATTACGTCATAGGCCAGGTGTTCGCTAATTAAATTTAAGTTGTACACTGCACCTAAGTCTAAAATCAATTATAGTGTTCACGTCTGTTGTATCAATGATTAAATGATTAATTATAACATTCCATATACATCTTTGAATCCGTCATCTGTATTAATAGTCTGGTATATTTTAAGCTTCTCAATTGGTGGCCTCTCGTGAATAGAGATATAGCTTGTGTACAGTGAGTGAACATTCCGTTGAATTTCTTCGATGCTGTTATTTTCTCATCTCTCAGCAAATTTGGCATAAACACTCAAAACGCATGCCTGCTATTCATGCTAATAATGCAGGTCATATATGTACGCCAGGTAATTATAGTGTACACAGGTAAATTATCCCCATACACAGCACGCAGAGTCAATCAATGCGGCCTGCGCACTCCACACCGGTGATTTGTGTCCTGAACACTGACATTTTGATGAGATATGCAGCCTTCAGGCCGCGCTCGATGAATGCGCACGGTCTTCAATTGGAAAAAAAGGTTATGCAAGAGAAATACACAGAAGAAACTAAATATGCCTATTCAAGGCTCCACTCTTTTTATGATTTTATGTAATATGAAATCAGTGTTAATTGGCAGTCACGCCTATGGGGCGCTATGAAAACCAATGGTACGTATAGAACCCCACAACTGGCGCTTCCTATCCACTATGGCTCCCACCCCCCACCCCATCCCGTTGACTCAGCGTTCCTTTGTGGACACCCTCAACCCCTTTTTCGGTCTGACCACCAAAGGAAGCGGCACCCCTCAGGGAACACCCGACTAAGTAGAAGCAGCGAGGCGTGACGAGTCGCCACCTGGGCGTGCAGCGTGCAATGTAGAGGAAGTGAGATCAATACAGCGAGCAGTGCTTAACATGCATGCGGTGGTTCATATACCCAGGTATATACACGCGAACGCTGAGGGGAGGAGAGCTTTGAATTCACACTGGTCAATGCTGTATTGATTACTGATTAGTTATTGATCTCGGGTGACAGGCGACGTGACGTGTGATTAATGTTCGGCTGATCACAATTTCGTGTTTGTAATCTAAATTGAAACGATGATTAATTAATTATTTTTTCTTATCTTGTGCAGATGACCTGAACGCCAGATTAATTCGAATTTTCGTGGATATTGTGTCAACATTCGACTTCAATCAAGGGAGCAGAAGGTACTAGTATCTTTCATTTGTTGAATAATTATAAATTCCCTCAATCGCCCTCTCAAACGAATTCGTCTGACACTCAGCGCCAAAGATGAACGCGCCAGTCAGCCATTTATCACCGTTAATTGAACTAGTTTTATGGATGAACCACCACAGACGAAGGGTTCAATCAAATTTGTTCATCATGCACATAAAACAAGATCAATATTCATATTATAGGCAACGTTTGCTCGTCGAAGCAGATTATGCAATCGATGCCTGGCCAATGGTCAGACGGTGTCAAACTGTGAAACGTGTAATATGCTAACTTTGTATGCATAACAGATCAAAGGCGTAACGTTATTTATGCCTGCTGGTAAATCCAGCTACACATGCACTGGTATTCAACCATGAGTTTTGTTGATTTTTGTTCTGTTTGTTTGATTTTGATTTTTGATTTTTGATTTTGATTTTTTTGATTTTTTTGTTTTTTTGTTTTTTGATTTTGTTTTTTGATTTTTTTCTTTTGATTTTTTTTTTTTTGTTCATTTTATACCACTTGTGTGTATGAATAAAGATATGTATTATTAATTATAAATTCGGCAGAAGTCCTTCGTATCTTTGGTAATTGAATAACTAATTTCATGCCAAATTATCACCGATATTACCGCATGCTTGGAGCCAATATAATTATGTACTTGAGTACCATTAAATGAATGAGCATTGCAACCGACCGATCATTGCACCCTTCGATCCGCCTGAAAAACCTTCTAGGAAATTTGAATACATTTCCATACAGCAACCGCGTCTCTTTACCCCATCGGGACACCAGTCAGAAGACATCGTAATCACATTTCAACCAATACTCAATGAGTCGAGTCTCTTTAATTCAACATCTCTCTCATACTCAGCATCGATTTACCAATACAACATCAATTTTTTCACGGTTTCATTTTGCGAATACATGCACGTCTACATGAATTTTAAATTGCCTCGCGTGCGATGCATGATATACGTAAGCGTGCGCGTTACAGGGTTTCGATATAATGTATCGCCCCAACTACATGATGTACAATGGATAATTCACGGCTGACGTAATTCACTATTCTGCATCCACAGCCATATTATGGTGTGCGTATTATTTACATGCATCGCACGCACAATAGGGTGGGAGATGAATCACTTGCTGTTTATTCGTTTAAAAAAAATGCAGAGTTCGATAAACGTGTGCCAGGTGCTGGTATTGGATCATCCACTAACTGTTTTTTATTATATATTTTTTTTCTTTCACCGCTGGTGCAACGTGTTTCCAACACATCAAAATAAACTTATAATTGATCTGAACAAAATTTCACGTTATCAGCCAATTATTGTCATGATTCCAAATACACTCCACGTATATCCCTCTCTCTGTTTTCTCCCGGTGAGCGTTGGAAACCAACACCATGGTTCGATTTAATTAATTCCTCAGATCATTTTACAAACGGTGCAATTTTCGCGCCGGAAATTGAATCGAAAGCGAAACTGGAGTGGAATGAATTGCTGATTTGTTCAGCCATGCACGACTGCATCGTGACGAAATCTTGTTATTTGATTCTTTGACTCGTCATTGGATCCGATTAACCATCTCCTCAATCGAACTGATCCGTTTTTTTACGCTGCAAATCTTGTTAACGATCGACTTTTTGCTTTATTCGTGAGTCATCGATGAATGTTGGCTGTGTCTAGGTCCTGTTCATTTTCATTCTGGGAAACTCATTGTTTTGCATCGCTCTATAATTAATATGCACGATTGATTATCATTCACATGTACAGGGCCAAATATTTTATCGGAAAATCGAAAGTGAAAGCTATTCCGGAAATCTTGAAAAAACAAATTGAAAGTTGGTGCGATATTCGGAATCATTCACCAACTTCCTGATTTGCAATACACTCGACATTTGTTATTTTATCAATTTATTTCCAGTCTTTGAATTTCTCTTGGGTGGGGTTTTAATTTCCATGATTCAACTAAATGTTTCATCAGTGAATAAGTTGAACAAAAGAAGGGGGAAAATTCAGTCGCCAGTGAATATTTTCCTGTGGACTTCCTTGCTTCAAATGCCCCCGCTTCCTCCCTTCAGAATAATAAAGGCACGGCCCATATTTATGTCAGGTGGTATGCCATTCATTCCATTCTCACAGCATGCACACAGCATTCACCTACCGGAAATCCCCCCCATAACACAGAAAATCTGAATTGAGAAATATGGCGTGCATACGAGACATTGTTGGAAAAATAACAAAACTAAACACTAAAAATATTATTGGCCTCACATGTCTTACCGTGGTGTCCTTATGCTGAAGGTCTATTTTTGAATAAAATGCTAATAGAAAACAATGCAATATTAGGCCAATGATGAATGGATTCGTAGATCGATGTCAATAATGGAATATAATTAGCATATTAATCATCAATGACTAAGTTCACATTTGAGTCTAAATTCACACTTTTATTGCCCAACCTACACCGTCTGTTGATCGCGCATTCATCTATTTATTCCCTCAGATTCCCATTTATATTCATCAAATTTAATCACATGAAAAATTTCGATAATAAACATTAAAAAAAGAAAAGAATAAATAACATAATCACAGGTTGAGAGCCTCTGCCTAATTAAGCACCAATGATCAATGCCATTAGTCGCATGCATCCCCATTCGACCTGTTCTGTTCAAAGAGACTCGCCTCGCCTCGCATGCCAACCCACACTCCCCTCCGTTTGCATGCATAGGGCATGTGAGGGTGTTGGAACATTGCCCTCCTTGGCACTACGTACGCTTTGTCTCATTGTGTTTATCTCCATACATTACTCAGCCACTCCGTGGCATTTGAAAATTTATATTTTTATTTCTCGCAGATGACACACAGACGGTGACCCAGGTCAATGAATTGACCTTGACATCTGGGTAAGATGTTGACACACGCACAACCTCCGGGGTCAAAGGTCTCAATATTCCTCTTGATCTTATCCACAACATTCCATTTCATTGGTGAGCTTAAACTTCATATAATTGAATTAAATGGGTTACACGAAGTTTCTAAGCAGCTTTGTGACGTGTTGGCCTATAGTTCTAGAGATCATAATAGTAAATTCAATGATGATGACTATTTCTTTTCGTATACTTCTCAACAGGTATACAACGTATCTCAATTGTTTTTACTGTGAATACGTTTCACTAACATGCTAATTAATCCTTTATAATAGTTAATTGTGTGTAAATTTGTTCAAACTCACATAATTCAATATATTTGATGCTAATAAATTCTCACTGTTGACATAACCACGATTTGACCACAGTGACAATGCGAATGAATTACTTGGTTGAACATTTCAACAGTATAATTATGGCGATAATAATTGATTATTAAACCCTTCTGTCGTTTGAACACGTAAATAAGTGTATAAAACTTTACATTGCCAGTGTTGATATTCAATTATGCACAATTCAGAACCTTTGGGAATTTGCATGAGTTTCAACGATTCAAATACTTTTCAGCCGCCAATATCCCACCAAGTTTCCAGAACTTTACCCAAAACGTTATCTTCCCCGAATCAACCCCAATCGGTGAGTGTCCATCAGACCCCCCACCTTCCCTCCTCACCCCCTGGCCTTTTCCAGGAACCGTGCTTGTCTCCCTCACCGCCTCCGATCCCGACGACACGAACTTGACATTTACGATCAGTGGCGAGGGGGTAAAAAGCGTGTTAAAACTGCGACCCACAGGTCCGAAATCCGCGGACATCGAACTCGCTTCAGCCTTGGACAGAGAGGTAGACTTTATACTTCCCCCGGTATATAGAGTACTGAACATACTTATGCTCGTATATAGGTGGTGCCGAACTACAAAGTCCTGTGCGAAGTATCCGACAAAGGGCAATTGGTGAGTGAAAGTGATTAGCTGTTATGATAATCAACGATTGCTTTTGGAACTAACGTTGCTCTTTCCTCAGATTAAGCGCTACCTGACCATTTACATCAAAGATGTCAACGACAACGCTCCGTCGTTCGTTAACCTGCCGTACCGGGCATCCCTTCCGGAGGTCAGTACGTTATGATTCACAATCCATTATCTACGACTCAGCCGGACATGATGGGGTTTTACGGCTCCACCCAAACCAATCGGATGATAGGGCGCCAGAACAGAAGGCCTGGGACCGGGGTTTCCCCCTACTCTTATCGATAAATCCCAAGGGTTCTTTATCCTGCATACCACCATAGACAGTAGTACACAGCGCCCGGCCTTGTTACGCAGTTGGGCAGCACTGCAGAGTCACTGAAGAATCACAATTGTAATTCACAATCATAACGCCCGTGGCCTGATCGGGTCTCGAACCCAAGACCTCGACCCCCAGTAAGCCGGTTAAACTCACTGAGCTATTTGGTGCCCCTTACGACTCAGTCGGATGACGGATGCGTATCATAAATTAATACCAGGTACATTACAAACACCTGGTTTTGTTTCATATTTTCGATCAATTATTCAATTCGATTCAATGAATAAAATTATCCTGCTGAAGGAGAATTTGCTTCAGTATTTGAGTTGACGGAGGCAAAATTTCGCAGGTAAAGCACAGAACTATTACTATATATATTAATACTATATTAGGATCTTCTTATAATCAACTAAGTAGCATCAAAACATCGAAATTGGTGCACTAATACTAGCACAGATTCTCGGGCGAGATCTGTAGACCCATTGGGCTCGCTGTAGTATGTCAGCTACACTAATACTCTAACTTAGTCTAACTCTGAATGCGAATGAAATGGAAAATATTTTAGAACGCAGAAAAATGCACCACAATTTATTGACTTCTAATGAGCATTGTGTAACACCCAGTTGGCCGCTCCGACTGGTGGTGTGGCCGTCGTCTGCTCGTTAGACAATGTTCTAATGAGAGGAAAAACATGGAACATGCATATTCTGTAAAATTCTTTTGATTGCAGGATTCACCTATGGGTACTTCCGTGTTCAAAGTTTCAGCAACAGATCCAGATAATGGAGAGGCAGGATTCGTCAGTTACAATATAACTGTAAGTCTATGAAATTTTATTTATAAAATACCACTTTCGTCTCTTTAATGAGACCATCTATTTCTTCGGACAGGAATCAATGCAAAAATGATCAAGCTTTTCTCGTTTTATTTCATACTTTCTTTAGTTTTAATTAAATTAGGTTGATATTATCATTTAATGTAATTTATGTTTTAGTTACTCAACCAACCAAAGGTAAATTTAAGGAGGAATTATTTATTAGGTTAAGATTTATTTAAGAAAATGCTAATTTATTTTGTACAATGTTGTGTAAAATTCAATTTTGTGACATTGTACATAATACCTCAAGGTATTGTTTTTGTTTTTGTTTTTTTTTCTTCTGGATAAGCCTTTTTTTCAGTTTCACTATTGTGAGAGATGTCTTGAAGCAATCAGTATGGTTAAATGAAATAATCAGTGTTCTAATGATTAAAATCTGAATGAGAAACAATCTTATTGAACGAGACATATTATTTTATTTTCGGAATGCAGAGCAATGCACAGGTGAAATATTTCTTTCCAATTTCCCCAGTTCTCAGCCTGTCTCCCAATCCCTACTATTTCAATTGTGTTGGTGACTGACCTCTTCTCTCAAAAATAGTTTTCTCATTTCTATACTAACATTTTGTGCATAATGCCTTTCTCTATCTAATAGAAAAAAATATTCATTGGGGTCCTTGGTATGAAACTGTTGCTTTAGTTCTTTATAATTGATTATATTGATGAAATTTATGAGCACAAATTGCATATAATTATTTGTAAAATGTATATTTTGATTCCAGTCGAAAGATGGGCTGTTCAGCATTAACACAGCCACTGGAGAAGTTACTCTGGCGCAAGATTTGGATTATGAAACAGAAAAGTTCTACCAGCTGGAAATCATTGCTTTTGTGAGTGATTACACAATTGATTTAGTGACTGATCGATTGAATGATTGTAGGATTTGAACAACTTGAACAGCACAACTGATCTCATCATCAACATTGTGGACGTCCAGGACTCTCCGCCATTTTTTTTCAACCTTCCATATGTCACTTCAATCGCAGAAGATGCTGCCGTGGTGAGATATCAGTTTAGGTAATCTATATGTTATTCACCTTCGTAAAAAAAACAGGGAACTCAAGTTCTTCAAATAACAGCAATAGATGGAGATAGAAGTAACCCGAACCCCATTCTGTACTCATTCATCGATGGTATGTTGTTCAGATATATTGTTCAGTTCATTATGCTAATATCTTGACCACTTCTCAGGAGATTTCAGCTATTTCAATATTGATGCCAAAACTGGTTGGATCAGCATAAAAACACCAATTGATCGAGAAAACTCACAAATCTTTGCTCAGCTCGGGGCCCTTAAAATGACTGTCATGGTATGCATATAAATTACCAAGGCCTTGAATGTTGTTTAAAAATACATTACATTGTATGAATAATTATATGTTTCAATAAGTGATATATGCTTACAATTTGAATGTTTGCACAGGCCCAAGAGGACACAGCTTCTCCTCACGGCCAAACATCTACCAAAGCAACTGTCTCCATTCACATTCTGGATGTGAACGACCAAATCCCAATGTTTGCCCAAAGTAGTTATGAGGCTGTAATTCAAGAAAACTCAGTGGAGCGAATTCCCATCACACTGCTTCCCCTTGGAACTGAGATCATCATCAGGGATCTTGATGAAGTAGGTGCACAAAAAGGAGTTGTTCATGATATTTATGTTGTCTCCAGGGTGACAATGGCAGAATGGAGGTCCATTTGGAGAAGGACGGTCAGCCATTTGACATCTTTGAAGTTTACCCGACGACTGTTCTGAATGAAGCGCAGTTACTTGTACGAGTTAAAAACCCTGCTGCTCTTGATTATGAATTGGTTAAGGAGTTTACTTTTGAGGTGAGTAATATGCTAATTTACGTTGATTATCGAATTTTTAAAATTGCATAAATTCAAGTTTACCATGTTTTTTTCATAATAATATTAATTTATGCATTAATTACTCAATAAAAGGAGCTAATATGCCAAGCATGATTTGCTGTAGTGTGTTAAGAAAACTTATAAAAGATTTTCCTCAATTTCTTCTGTGTAGAGTTTATAAAATTCAATCAAAATAAATTTCAGATTGTTGCCAGTGAAAGTCTGACCCCTGATCGCTATGAAGGTCGCACTGAAGTCATTGTGCGTTTAGATGATGTGAATGATAATTGGCCAGAGTTTACTCAAGACGTTTATAATGCTTCAATTTATGAGAATTCTGCCCTTGGGACAAACGTCACAACAATCACAGCAACTGATCAGGATTCAGGGAATTTTGGCCAAATACAATACAAATTACGTGGTGCTGCATCATCTCTGTGAGTCCCATTTGATCCTTTATAAATATTCCACATCCATTATTAACCTATTCTTCAGTTTCACTGTTGACCCTCTCACGGGCCTAATCACAGTTGCAGTGAATGCCAACCAAGACTTGAATCTCCTTAATAGAGAGAGAATAGATGAACAATATTTAACACTGGAAGCTCAAGATGGAGGAGGATTGCGTACCCTTGTACAATTGGGCATCAAATTGCTAGACGTGAATGATAACGCTCCACAAATCATGCGCTCATTCTACGAAGGCTTTATCTCTGAAAACTCTGATTCACTCGACCGTCCTCTGATGATTGAAGCCACAGATGCCGATCTGCCTCCCAACAATGCTCTCTCTTTCTCCATAGTTGAAGGAGATCCTTTTGAGAACTTTACAATTGACAGTCTCACAGGAAGCATCTCTGTGCGTAGCCCACTGGATTACGAAGACATGGATCCCAGTATGGATGGGAAGTTTGAGCTGAAAGTATTGGCCAGGGATGGTGGATTACCCTCCTTGTCCTCATTCACGGATGTTACGATTTTTGTGCAGGTTGGTTGGAAGAACCTGTTTGGTAATTGTGCTCAACCTTCGTGTTCACAGGACATAAATGACGAGCAGCCATTCTTTCAGCCGCTATCCTACTCATCAGTATTTTCTGAAGACACGACCGGAGGTGAGGTTTGCATTCCACAAATCATTAATTTTACTTACAAATCAAACTTTCAGGAACACTCATCACACAGGTGTTTTGTTTTGACAATGACGGAACCGCCCCCAACAATGAAATCATCTATAGAATTGAGAGTGGGGCGCAGGATAAGTTCCGAATGGATGCTGAAACTGGACAGCTCACTGTTGAGTATCGAGCTGACCTTGATCGGGACAAATTCCCTCATACCTACACACTGACCGTCCTTGCCATTGATCGCGGCACGCCAGCTAATACAGGAACTGGAACGATCGAAATCTCAATATCGGATGTCAATAACAAGGATCCAGAGTTCATTCCAGACCAGAGGGCGACCAGGGTGGCTGAGAACACAGCAGTTGGGGTTGAGTTCTATAGCTACGAAGCAACTGACTCTGATGTGAATGCCCTACTTGTTTACTCTTTGGTTGAGGAAGACATCTACGGCTGGAATGAGAAGGGAATGGAAGTGACTGATAAGGATTATCTCAGGGTAAGTCACCTCTCACACTCCTTTCCCTTCATCTGTTTGTTCTCTTTTGAAACAGAGTTTGTTTTCTGTACATTCGACAAATGGCAGTATTTTTGTCCATAATGCTCTTGATCGAGAAGTAGTTGAAGAAGTTCGTCTGACATTGTTTGTGGAAGATTTGAACGCTGAGAAACCTACCATTCAGAACAACACAGGTACTGCCACAAGTGCCGCCACAGCAATGCTTTGATTCAATTTCTTGCTTCTTAGGTTCTTTGACTATCGTCATATCAGACATTAATGACCAGCCTCCCACCTTCACTCCATCTCAATACTACTCTGCAAGAGTGTCAGAGGCAGCCAAACCAGGAACAGAGATCGTGCGGGTGGTTGCAATTGACTATGACAAAAACTCTGGAGACATCCAATATAGAATGGTGTATGACACAGACGAATCCCTTGCATTTGAAATCACCGACCTCAACAGACAAACTGGCATCATAACACTTGGTCGAAGCATTGACCGCGAACTGACCAGTTGGGTGAACATTACAGTGATTGCAGAAGACAATGGTACACCAGCCCTAAGGAGTCAGGCGTGGGTGTACGTTGAGATAGAAGACGTCAATGACAACAGCCCAGAATGGCAGGTTTGTCCATTGCCTCTTCCTCTGAATGTCCCATATTCATCCAATTCATCCTATCTGTAGGTGTTTGTGGATCCTGTGGAGCTCTGGGAGAATGCCCCACCCTACACAGAGGTCACTCAGGTCAAAGCCACTGATCAAGACAGCTTGGAGTTTGGATCAGTGTTGTATTTCTTAGCAGGTGATCATGACGTACCATTTGTAATCAACAACTTAACAGTGAGTGCCATACTTGGTTTCCTGTGCTAGCTTTCATGTTCTTCTGCTGTTCAGGGTTTAATTGAGACAAGCGCTCTCCTTGACAGAGAATCACACCCTGTTTACGACATCACTATTGAAGCTCGTGACAACATCAATGCCCCCGCGACGCAGCAGCGCAGGACACCTGGTTATATGAGAATTCGGCTAAAGGACATTAATGACAACCCTCCTCAATTTGAACAAAACTTCTATTCAGCTTCCACCCTGGAAAATGCAAACATTGACCATGTCTTTGCTGCTGTGCGGGCTAATGACCAAGATGAGGGCATTAATGCCGAAATTTCATATTCGATTGACTTTGATGCCAGTAACTCTACCAATTTGTTTGACATACAGCCCAGCAATGGTGCAGTGTATGTGAAAACCACTCTGCAAGGCAAAATGGGTTCATATCAAGTGGTGGTGAAGGCCACTGACCATGGTTTTCCAGTGCTATCCAACAGCACTATTCTGCTGGTGACTGTGGAAGATGTCAATGACCATTCTCCAGTCATTCAGGAGCCTGAGGCGAACGCCACCATCAGCATTCCGGAGAACGTTCTGGCCGGGTACCACGTTACTCAGGTCATTGCCAGTGATGCAGACGAGGGAATAAATGGCCGTGTTCAGTTCCAGTTTGTAGAGTCTTTGGGTAACACTGACTGGAAGTACTTTACCATTGACCGCATGGCTGGCAACATCACCACAAACGCAGTTATTGATCGTGAGCAACAGGAGTTTTACTTCGTCGAGGTGAAAGCTTATGACTTGGGCAAACCTCAGTATGACGATCGCAGGATTATCAGCATACAAGCGCTGGATGAGGATGATAACCCACCTGAGTTTGATCGCTCAGCTATTCCTCCACCATTTGTGGTCAGTGTGCAGGAGGAGGAGAGCAATATCCACATCGCCAATTTGAACATCGCCAACGACCCTGATATTGGAAAGAACGCTGAGATCTGCTACTTTATAGTTGGAGGAGACCGTCCATATATGAATGATTTCTACATGAACAAAAGCACTGGAGAACTCTGGCTAGAAAATATGCTGGATCGTGAGCGCATTCCAGCTGTGAACCTGATCATCAAGGCAACAGAAGCATGCACAACAAACCACTGGGAGAGGGAAGAGAACAGAAGAACAGAGTGGAATGAAACCGACCTGACATTGCTGTGGATCCAAGTCCTCATCAATGACATCAACGACAATGCTCCAAGGTTCACGAAAAAGTGGTTCACAGCTGGCGTTACGAGAGACACTCAGTACAACTCTGATGTGATCAATCTGGCAGTGAGTACACAATGAATATCTTCACATGACACCTTTAATAATCTGCTTCTGTAGGATTATGCAGTGGACCCTGATGAAGGCAGCAATGCCATGATGCTGTTCGGCATTTCCAGTTCCTTCCACATCACGCCTCAACTGGAGAATGATCTCCAGGGAAAAGTTCCTTTCACTTTGGATTCAAATGAAGGAATTATCCGAACAAACGTCTATTTTCAAGAGCTGTGGCAGGGATATGTGGAGTTCTCTGTATCAGTGAATGACTCGTCTCCCTCGCACACTGGCCTCGCCAATGTATCTGTGCGTAGTTGTGTATTACTGTTCCGAGCAGCTCATTGAAGCAAATTTTGTTGCAGATTTATCTTCTCAGCGAGCAGCAGCGAGTGAAAGTCATCATTCGTGGAGATCCTGATTATGTTGGCAGTTTCCGTGACACCTTTGCAGAGTTTGTGTCTAACATAACAGGGACCATTATCAACGTGGACAACATCCGCACACACAAGGATTCATCTGGAAATCCAGATGGGCGCAGGACTGACATGTTCATTCATGCCATCAATGCAGAGACAGGCGAAGTCCTTGCTTCCCCAGTGCTCATTGAGTACGTGCTTTGCTCATCAATGCATTGTTGTAGATTTATTATCTTTGTTTGATAGGCTCATTGACAGAAACTACATCCATCTAGTTGATCTTTTCAACAATTACAACGTTATAGAAGTTGTGGTGAGTGACCTTCTGACCTATTGACCTACTTTTCTGAACTCTGACCTTCTTGACAGCCATCCGTCCAGGTGAGGGCAGCGTCCAGTCTTGACCAGGATCTTCTTTTAGCTCTCATTGTTACGGCGATTGTTCTTGGTCTTTTGATCCTTATCATTTTGTCAACTTTCATTTTCTGCCGCAGAAAGTAAGACCTACTCAATTCAATTTCTGTAATTTATTTGTGATGTTTCAGGTACAAGCGAAAGTTGAAAGCAGCGACAGCCATGGCTTTTGGTAAGAATAAATTAATTAGCATAATATATCACTATTTGCATCAATTGTAATAATATTCGTATGTAATGAGCATTGTAACTGTATTGGTTTCTTATAACAGCAAATACTCCTGAATCTGGAATAGGTAATTAATTAATTGCTAATTGTTCGTTTATGGGTGCTTGATTCAGGTACAGGGGATGCCACTCAACGCTTTGCTGATGCCTTTCGCCCGACTCAAATATAAACAAAACAAAATCAGAAAAAAAAACAAAAAAGAATCTTATTTCTCTTTCAACTCGATTTTTTCCTTTTGTTTTCTCTGACAAAGCATAATTTTTAACAATTGAACCTGAAACCAGAAAGTTTTCCCTGGGTGCTTTGGACATTGTAAAAAACAAATCCATTTTCTATTTCTTAGAAAATCCACATATAAACGTCCATGCTCCTGGAATGTATGATGGTAATTAAACAGCTTGTTTGCTTAGTTAATTCTAACCTTTTTGCTTCCAACTGCATGTCTTTTCCTTCATTCCTCTCCCCCCTCTCATGGTTGGACTTATCAGCCATGCTGATGATAGTGCTTTTGAGCGCATCTGATTTCAATCATTTGTTTGCGAATTATTATCAAGCTAATTAATTAGTGAGCACTTCTGATGTAACTTCTATTGCACATTTTGAATTTGTATTCAATTAATCGTTTATTGTGATTCTTTGGTGCAGATTATCTTTTGAGAGAAGCTAATTAATCATAATTTATCCCCTAGGTTCACATGACAATGGTCTGAATAGGCTAGAAATGCCTAACACCAATCAACATACATATGAAGGGTAAGTCACTCTCAGTTAACTTCTACTGATGAGCAATTTTACATCAATTTTAATGCTAGCACTCTTTATATTGTTTGTTTAATCTATATTATTTTATAATTTTTTTCATTTCGTTATCAAGACAATATTACATGATAATTACGGATTAAATTAGAAAACACATTTGTTGATGATTTCTTGCAGAAGCAAAGCCGTGGTGTGGGATGGGCAGACAGTGTTTTAGCAAATTAATTAGGGTAATATAGATGTTATGCCTTCTTACTTTGTGCATTGTTCAATGGTGTCTTCTTTTGGTGTGAAATGCACATTCATAATTAGGGACAGTTAATAGGAAAGACAGAATCCTCAATGCTGATTGGTTGCTATGCAATTCAATATAGACCTTTTGATAAATGCAGACATGCACTCCAGTATATATATATTTATAGAACATCCCTTTTTCTCCCTTTTTCTCCCTTTTCTCATATCATATGTTGTGTTTTTTTTTGTTTTTTTTCTTATGTCATTGTTGTCATATTTAATCATTTTTAATTTTGACTTATTGCTATAATGTTATTAACTCAATTTCGTGTTATTCAGATCCAACCCAATCTGGTTGGAGCAGTATGAAAATGGTTGGCCAGAAGACAGCGATTCAGACAGGTTGGTATGCACTTCTATGCAAAATTACGCAATCTATTGATATAAAATTTAGTGCATTTTGAAAACATTTTATATCTGGATTAATGTTCTGACCATTTACCAGATCACTCAACCCAATACGTAAGATCTTCTGTCAAAATTATGTCAAATGTCTTAGAAAAATGCTCAAATAGGGTCTTAGTTCATAAAATCCATCGATGTGTAACTTTTTTTCACGACTCATTTATTTGGGTTCGTGAAATAAAGATCCCAATTAATGTAAGCCGCTATAATTAACTTCAATTGGTGATGCTTCCCATGTGTATTTTGTGTGCCTTTAATTCACCGATAGCATTTTTAATCATTTGTTTATGTTTATCTATTTTATTTTGCAGCAGAAACTCGCTCGATGAGAATGCGATTGAACGGACACCCAAGACGAAAGGTGATGGTCCTCATCTCATAAACACCATAATCACTCAAACTGAAAATGAAAAGCATCTTGTTGGCCACAAAATTCCCTTTAATTTGATATGCTGCACGAATACCTTTGCAGATAGAACTAACGTATATCTTTGTGCTTCACAGGTTTTGATGAGCAAGAAGTCAGCATGCCGATGTACAACGATGAGTTTGACCACTTCAACCAACTTCCCAACACCCCAAAACACCGTGATGGGGACGTCATATTGAAGGCCGCCTTACAAGATCACGAGAACAAGATGACCGCGAACAACAGGGCTCCCAAAGCGGCGACTAATGGCTCAGCCAAGCGCTCAGTGTCACCCTCTAACGGCACTGTGCCACCCGGCTACCAAAATCATGGCTTCCAACTAGAAGCAACCGAAATATAAACAAAAAGCAAGCGAATGCTGCAGCTGACTGAACTGAGGTGCTGATTAAATCGCTGTCTTTGAGTGACTTTTTCTACGTCTGGCGTGCATGTATCCCCTGCAGATGATGTGACCTGGTCAAGCAGGTCAAGGTCGTCATTTATGATTTTGATATTTTTGTATCTCTCACCTTTCCACCATTGTTTTCTATTCATGATATTATTACCTTCATTTTGATAATGAAGTTTTTTTTTTTTTTTTTCATTTCTTAAACTGGATTTCAACTTTTTTTTTTTTTTTTTTTTTAATCCCATGCAAATCGTGGATATTTTACTTTATTCCAAATGAAAAGTGAAAGGAATGGACCCCAAAGTACTCGTTCTAGTCAATGTACTCATTAACCTCACTCATCACTTTCTTTGTTATAAAGTAAAACATATTTGTAAGAAAGGCTTCTATGCAAGTGAAAGAAAATTTTAAACATTAACATCTGCGGATTATTCACAAAATAAAATAACACATTATTAAGATTTGATCGCACTAGATTGAATTTTGTCGCACAGATTTTTTCAAGTGTGGCTGTTCTGTGTGGATATCCCGCTCTCCTCCCGATGACATGAGCCTCTTGATAAAAGGCTTCATCATTCGTTGTTGTTTCACATATCAGTGCTTGAATTTGTGCTCAGCCTAAGCTCAACTCTCTTCTTTTAATATTATGCACATGTGGCTGCTCCATTTGCATAAAATTCAAACAAATTCAATGTTGTTACAAGCAACGTTATGATCTGGTGAGAGTGGCTGCGTTATGAATGTCAATAAACAATTATATGTTTTGAAAATTCATCTTTTTATTATGCTTGAAAGGTTATAACAAAAGTCTAATAGAAATATAGACATGAAGAAGCAAAACTAAAAAAGGGTATGTGTAACACGAAACCAGCTCAATGTTGAGATAATATCACAGAATGGTTCACAAAGAAGATTGATGAATATGTAAATTAGCTGTATTGTCCCTAGCGACAACCTTAATGACCTTGTCAGGGAGAGGGTTCTCTGCCAAAATGACTTCATTCAGATCCACACTAAGATCAGTCAACTGGCTCAGGTAGCTTATCTTCTGTTCATTCTCAGCGTGCAATCTCTGTAGTAAATAATAAAATGAATAATTAACTAATTAACTAAAAAGGTCATCAAATTACCTGAATGCTGGCATCAATTTCTCGGGATTTTTGTCGCACGTTTTCTGTGCATTTCCCTCTCACCAACGCTAATTTGTGTGCCTCTTCAGATCTGCAATTGTGGTACAAAAAATTTCTTCATTTTGTTTAACTAATTGAAAACTCACTTCTGAATCGCAAGCTGGTGTTCTAAATTTGTGATTTCCATTCTTTGTTCTGAGTAGGAATTAAAGAAAAGATGAATATTAATCACTTTAACAAATATTCATACCAGCAGCCATCCTCTGCAATCATTCTGTAGAAGTAGGTCAGTCATACCCTGGTTCTGTTCCTCAGTCTCAAACTGAAAATCAAGCAAAAAATGAAAAGAATAATGTTTATGTTCAAAGAAATGATCAGATTATTACATTGTTCTTACAAGAAGTTATAACAAGTTGTAAAAATGAATGATGAAAATACCTGGTAATCATAAGACAAATGAAACTCACCTCAGCTTTTAGTTCTGTGCGCTTCATGATTGCAACATCATGCATAGACTGCAGAGTGGGGCTGGCATGGTAACCACGGAAACCCACCTTTGAAACCACGTAGCCAATCACGCGACAGCGTTCTTGCAGTTGTGGGTAATTATTGAGGTCGTTCAACTGACTGGATCGTTCTATGAACTCCATGTAACTGCAAAAAGAGCTCTTCAGTCAACAGAAATGTTTTCACAAATGAAATTCACGAACGTTAATTTGGAGCAGAAAGCAACGACATCAGCTGTCGTGCAGCTGGAATACAACTCAAATTACAAAATTAATCTCCTTGAATTTGATATCTCACTTGATGAAGTCTGCAATCGGGTCACTCGTGGCTGACAGCTGCAAGGAGATTAATCATTCAATGACTCATACACAGAGAATGTGGTACCATTTTTTCAATGTCTCGTAACTCATAGAAAATCATGAGCTTCACCCGAATCAGAGCATCATCTGCAGTGCGAACCTCATCAACCTACAAAGAGCAGATATGAAGCTCAACAATAATATCACCGAGAGAAATCAACTCACGTTGTAGTAAAACTGATCTGGAATGACCTGTAGTTTTGTGAAGTGCAAACCTCGAGGGATTTTTTTGGTCTTGTTATTAGGGTCAGTGCCATGCCATTCAAACTCATGGAACCTGATTGAGTCACTGAGTAAAAACACCATGTAATATTCTGGAGGACTTACCATTCATTAGCAGTCGGAATGAAGATCGTGGGCCCGGGCCGAATGTATTTGGACACCGATTGAGTCTTCGGATCCAAGCGATAGACAACCAGAACCTCATTTGCATCGAGGGAAACTCCGTTCATGACCTCCACGCTGGCAACTTCAACTGGATTCCTGAACATAGCGCAAGGTCTGAAATCAATAATAGATAGAATGGAGTGTTTTGATCATTGGTTGATGGGTTACCCAGAGCGATGGGCAATTGTGCCATTCTTGTATGTAATGCGTAGGTATTCCGTCTGGTCTGCCGTGAAGCAGTCTAGAGGAATGAATTTCTCGAGGAACAGGAAAAGCTGTGGAGCAGATCAAAGGTCAAAGGTGAATTTGGTCATAAGGTCAAGAAATTACTAACCCTTTTTGGTCCAGCTTCAACTCTTGCATGACCTTGAGCAGTGTAGATAAGAGCCTTTGAAGGAGGGTTGAGAAGAAAAGAGAAGAATGAATAGAAACACTCACCTTCTCCCCCACGTCCAGGGTACGCCAACCGATCGTCATCGTGACTTCACGCAATCAGCTGCAATTTGAACGTCATATCAACAACCGATCTGATGCTAATAAAAAAGCTTGATAAACATAAACAACTACTGATCTATCGTAAAATGAGGTCAAAAAGTCACAATGCAACCATTGTTTTATATGACGGTTGATACTCTGTGGACTCTGGACTGGTGCTCGAGCTGACCGTTCCTAATTTGGAAAATGTGCTCGAAAGGCGAAAGACAGTTGCTCACAGGACATGTCCACTCTCCTCAATCCAACTCCTCTCAATCCTCTATGGTCCAGCAGCAATGTTTTTTTTTAGGATTTTCAAAGGGCAGGGCGTTTACAAGGATATAAGGGCAAAATATCTGTGGGATACAAATTACAAAATGTTACCAGAGGCTGGGGTGTACCTTTCTTTGTAATTGTGCAATACTTGTAGTTAGAATGTTTGATTTTCCATATTATTCTATGGCTGGAACCTGAAGCATTACACAGCTTTAAATTTCCAGAAATTTATGCCGGATGTTATTCAGCTTGCATGTTCAGCTTCATGTTCTAGATACTATTATACATTTAGGAAATCACCTAAAATTAACAAAAGTATTGGTCTACAATAATTCTACTCTACATGTAAATGTGTAGATCATGTAAACAATTCAATATGTTAGCCTAAAATCATTGGGTCCTAAGCACCCTTCCATAATTCCCCCCTCCTTCCTTCCAAACTCCTTGATCTGCCTTGGGAGTGAAAGCTGAGTAAATGAGTCCCATTGCTCCTTGCTCTTTCACTGAACTCTAGGATCAATCGATCATTAATGTCAATCAATGTTCAATACCCGAGTTGCTATACTTTTCATACATGTGAAAGTAATAAAGTATTAATAATTTAATATCATCCCATTTTCCAGTTAACTTTTGCAAAGTAGAATACTGGCCTGAAACAAGTTTCCTTTGTACCTGAAACCACATTCGCCTTTGAGCCTTATCAATAATGGTTGCTATGGTAATGAAGTTTTCTTCTGACTCAGTTTTAAAACTTGGCTGGTTTTCTGTGAGATGTATTACATAATGAGCAAGCATCACGGCAACAGTGAACAGCGTTGCACGGATTATGAAGGAGCCAGAGCGCTCATGAGGCCAGTTATGCAACTTATATTGCAGGGTGACAAGTTTTGAAGGCAGGGCATTCAGCTTTGTGGCAGGGCGGCTAGTAGAAGGGCGGACGCCACCAGGGCAGGGAGCTGCGCCCTTCTAACAGTGCCCAGAAAAAACACTGAACAGTTCTGTAAAAATGTGACTAAAGAGGAATAAAAACAGTAACAGAGCTTCAATGGCACACTACTATTCACCTAAAAGTCATTAATGAAATACAAACATTCGCCCATCACAATATATATTTATGCTTAAGGTTCCCCACTCAAGACATGTCAAATCAGGTTAAACATTTACAGTCCTCTTGAATCAAGACTCTTAAAAATTAACGTTATAGTAGCTGACATACTGCAGACATATGATGGAGGTATACCTAATACAGACCTCGCCCGGTTTATCTGTGCAAAAGAAATAGTTACCTGGTTACTGATGATAGTGATTATTATCTTATTATGTATGTATACTGAGCAGACTTCAACAGAATGCAGTGTTCGGTAACTGTCTGTATAAGTAACATGTACTGTCTAGAAGGCTGCATATGTGTTTCATGCAACCAGAGCCCAATGGTAGGCAGGTAAGACCCCCTCACTTGGGGACACCGCATTGCCTCAGCTCCTGTCGGTCTGTGGTTTTATACAGTCGACACTCATTAATTCGAGTTTTATTAATCTGACTCACTAAATAATCCGACTTGATGCTCGGGGACGGATCTGTCTCAATGCTAATTGGACTTATTAATCCAATTCCCTTAATTTCTGACTCCGACTATGATTTTTGGCAGCCAAATTAAAGTTTTCCTCGATTATCCGCCATCTCGGCGTCATTCTTTGATGTGTCAAACTACAAAAATCACGACCGTTCAAATAAAAGGTCTTTTGTCACTTTTGTGTTATATTTAAAGCGTTCATATTACAGACAAAGGCCTGCTTTGATAAAGATGTTGACTGTCGCAAAATCTTTTTTTTTGTCGGCGTGTTTGAGGGGCTTCTTTTAGTTGAGCGGTCAATCAAACCTTCAAAGAAGTGAATTGTTCAACTGTCGTCTCACAAATGCCCAACATAACAATTAATAAATGTTGACACAAAGAGGGTGACTCGGCGCTGATTGCGTAACAGGCAAAGGTTTCTGGATTGTTTTGGCCATAAAAGATGCAAGGCGTGAAAAGATTAATTAAATGAGATCACACTCTGAGCGTCTGATCAGCTAAGCTCGAAAAGCAGAAGGAGTTGGATCTGTTTTACATGGCTTAGACTGTTACTAAACGCATAAATTCTTCTGTTAAACATTCAGTCATTGCATCTACATCGGGGGTCCCCAAACTCCGGCCCACGAGGCCCCTCAGAGTGGCCCGCGGCCTCTCCAACGCCTTACTATTAAATCTAGCCGGCAGGTAACTTTACAAATGAAAAAAAATATATCGAGTGGCAGATGCATTCTGGTTCATTTCCGTTCAAAACAATGGCACAATATTCTTGGTTCTCAAATATTATTGTTAAAAAGGAGTGAAACATCATTCAACAGATATAAAAATGTACAAAACTTGAATTTTTTTATTGATTGAATAATAAAGGAAAGTATTAGGCAGCATAAATAGTGATTTTAATTGATAAAGTATCTCAAACTTTCACGACTTGACAGTCAAGTCCAGAATCGGATCATTGACGCGGTAGCTGAGTGTACTATATGAGTATTATATTTATAGGGAGCCCAATAGCTGACATAGAACAGCGGGACAGGGAGGTACGCAGACCTCGCCCGATATATCTGTGCTAGGAGCCCAGCTACCTACCTGGGCTATAGGGAGCTATGACAGTGCTTACCTTACCTTAGGATACCTTAGGACGTACGGGTCGCAGCCACATTGCCTCTAAGTCTAAGACCAGATCTTCATTTGTGACTTTACTGAGCGCGCGCGTGAGACTGAGAGAGAGGGGCTGGATCTTCCAAGTTGTATTTTAGGGGTAGACGTTTGAGTGATAATAACTCCATATTGCCATAATCTGTGAGATCTATTCTAATCATCAATATACTATATAATATATTATAATTATATACTATCAGACTATAGAATTATAGAGTCTTGAAAAGAGATTTCAGATTAGATTTAGAGTGATTAATTTTATGAAATGAAATGAATATCATTGCATTCCTCTCACTAGACCCCGAAACCCAAAAAAAGGCCTCAGCCAGCCACAACTTAATCGTTTTCTTTCACCGGTATCTCACTTGCAATACTTATTAAGGCCAAAAACTTAAATGAAACGCGCTGCTACCTGCGGGTGATGTTTTAGTTTGTTTTGGTTTCACGAACCGGAAGTGACTGTAAAAATTCCTCAAATCATAACGCACTCCTTGGTTGCCTCAAAAATGAATCTCAGTCGGATGCAAAACGGCCTTCACCCTTTGACACTTCCAGTTCGCACTTGTAATTTTAATTTAATAAACTTCATCGTTATCACACCATGGCAGCAACTTGCACTAAATCTCCGTTGTCTACCCACGATAAGGAAGTTCTGGATCGCATCTTCAATCCGGATCTGCCCTTTGCTGACATCGCAGGCGACAAACAAGATGTCCCAGAAACAGGTACATCACATGATCACTCATCAGCAGACGATGATTTATGATGAATGATCATCACAGGTGATCACTCATGATCGTCATCAGGTCTACTCACTGTCTACTCTCTGAGTGATCATGATCATATCTTCGATGATCAAACCTTACCTGGGGATTGTGACTCAGTGGGTGCATTTGTATCAATTTGAATCAATCTTCATTCGATACCAAGCTCCCCAAGGGTAGCGGAGTAGTTCCCACACCTACGGCTTGGGGAGCTGTTCGATACCATAATTATTTGGATGATAATTACATGCACCAGTGTTTTGCAATATCCGCATTGCATTTATAGCAATGTTTTTCGATGGGAAGAACATCAGCAGCTGTGATCAGGGAAGATATAGTGAATAAGTCAGCAATTTCAAGACAAGATTGATTTTGTTGCTATGGAAGTATGTCCAAACCAAAATTGTGTAATGCATGTACATATAATAACTGAAATTGCTTCTTAATTAAGAATAAAGTTGTTTGGCTAAACCTGTACACTTATGGCTGAATTCTCGTTTGAGAATTAGTGTAGGTGTGTGTTAAGTGTGGTTTACCTGAAAGCATTGAGTATTGGTGTGAAAGCTCGAAGAAAAGTAGCTTTGTCATTTCATCATCATGCTTTGACGCTGACATGCAATGCTTATTTTAACCCATACATCTCCTTTAGCTACCCTCTTCAAACGAGAATTCGGCCATTACAGTTAGGTCTTGTCAATTCGGCCTCATGTATTCCGGCCTTTCTGCGATCTGCCTTCCATTCGAGGTGTTACTTGGGTCATCGCATCTGACATTTCATGTTTATCCAGCCAATTTCATGGAACCTTTAGAGGGTGTCTGAAATTTCTGCCCAGTTACATGCTTATCTTCTGAAAGTTATGTTAATCAACATCAAATGTCTTCGACAGAGGAGCAGGACACAGCTGCTGTGTTGGAGGCCAAACAGTTGGAAGCAGAAGCCGTTGAGAAAGCGGAGAAGGGCGACGTGAAGGGGGCCTTAGAACTGTTCAGCAAAGCCATTGACGTTGCTCCTGAACGGGCCTCTGGCTTCAACAACCGCGCTCAAGCCAAACGTCTTCTTGGAGATGTCGAAGGTGAATAAGCCGATCTTTAGTTTGTGATCTTTAACTTGTGAATCCACAGGAGCGTTGGAAGATTTGAACTCAGCGATCCGTGTAAGTGAAGGAGAGGGCAAGGCGGCCTGTCAGGCATTCACCCAGCGTGCTCTGATCCACCGACTCAAAGGTCAGCGCCCTCTGCTTGATTTCATCCTTCAGTGATTCATTCCTCTTTCAGGTGAGGATGAAGCGGCGTTGGAGGACTTCAAGAAGGCGTCCTCCCTGGGGAGTGACTTTGCCAAAGCGCAGGTCATTGCCATGAATCCGTACGCTGCTATGTGCAACGCCATGATGCGCGAAATGGTGGCCAAGACGCGCAAGGGCGAGATGTAAGCGCGTTAAGAATACTCTCTGATTCTTGTTAACCTTCGTCGAGCAGCTATTTGACGGTCACGAAAGCCTTGAATGATATTTGTTACAGTGTCTATTAATGAATAAATCTTGATATTGATGAAATTGTGTTGCATTTATTTCATTGGATCAAGAGTGTCGTCTTCAGAATGTTTTCAGGTACGTTATGATTCCGATTAATCTTGGGAATTAACTGAACAGAAAATGTTTTCGTAACACAGAAGTTTAATATTTGATATTCAGCCTGTAACAAAAGAAAACTATATTATTGAGAGCATCAGACCAGCTAATATGCCAAAATACAAGTAAACATATTGACAACCATCCTGTGGAGAGAATGATTATAACGCAGTCTATAAGGAATTCACAAATTATTCCATCAAAAGGTTCGTAAATATAATGATAATATAATTATAATATAATAGAAATCCAGTGAATATTCCCCTCGATTGTGCATTACAGTTGTTTGAGTAGAATTCGCGTGATATCAGCCATGTCGTCAGGGCTGATGAGGAAATCAAGAACCTGTACAAGGATGACATAATATCGAGTGTTACACAAAAACTGTCATGAGCTTTGTTGGTCGTACTGACCTTGAAACAGTTGGTTGTCGTCTGAGACTCTCCACTTTCACAAATCACAGTTAATCCTCTTTGTGAGAAATATCGAACCAAAACCTGAAAATTATTATGTATAAAAACGTGTTAATTTAATTAATATGGAGGCTTCAGTCGAACCTGACTCGGTGATCGGCTGTACTGGAAGACCTGTTTCTGGAGTTGCTTCAGTCCTCCTGGAATCTGTGCGCTGTAGGCATTTGAAATAAGAAGAAAAGTTCCAATTCAGGTTTAATTTGATAACAAATATAAAATACAGGGTGGGTCAAAAGTTTACTCACCTGATTTCGTCGACGCGGACGTTGATGGCCGTTTGTATGCCACGGTATTTCGTGTACATTTCAAGACGCGGAAGTTGCGCGAATATTGACTTGGATCTTCCTTCGACCTGTGGATCAACGCATATTCATTCGTCTTGTTAACACGTGCATGTATACATAAACGCGTGTCTTTAAAACACACATATATCGCATAAAATATTATTATCGCATTTTGTTGTTATAAAATGTATGCTCAAGAAACCAACATTTTCTTGTAAATCTTGTCAATTTCGTTTGTTGCGTTTCCTGATCATGATAGCACGATTCGCGGTTATTTTTGGACTCTGCTCCGGGCGGGAACTTTTCGTGGCACGTGCTCCGGTATACATACTTTTGGACGTCAATCGCACTGAACTATAATTATACTTCAAACTTGCTCAATAATTTTGAATTCTGCCTAGTATTTCCAAGAGAATGAACCGCAGACTATATATACATACAGAGTACTACTGACCAAGTATAGTGACGGTTTTATGACGCAAGTCTTGCACAGTTCTTCGAGATCGGCGACCACCATAGGAGGCCCGCTTATCCCAAGACTCCGGCAATATCCGGTTTTGACCGCTTTCTCCAAAGTCTGTATTTGAGTGTGATGGACATTGTCTCAGATGGTCATCGGTGATTGTTTTGTTCGCTTACCGTCCACTTTTCTTTTAATGAATCAACGCTATCTTCAAATTCGTTCGTCTGCATAAGAGAAAACGAAACCGAAAATACAATCATATGTTCGATCGGAGCCATTCATCAAATAAATAATTATGGGTTTACATACGTACTGAACAAATATAATTATTCTGATTCAGTGATTGATTGTGTATACGTTATTTAATGAGGCATGCATGATTTCAGAACGGTTCATAATTATATAAAATTGACAGAGGCCTACATAAAATACCACAATTGGCAACGTATTGGCATATATAACCAGATGACAAACTCCACATTTCGGCTCTGGGAACCGCCTGGAGATCTGGTTGTGTTTTTCCTTCAATTTATGTCAAATGAGTCGTTTGAAGTCACAACCGGTGTGTTTATCACGCCTCGAGGGCTCTTCAGATGAGCTCTTGTGCTCCATAATTTACGATTCATTCATCCAAGTTTAAGCTTTAATTGAAAGCCTAAGACCGTGATGCTAAACCCGGTCACAAGATATATCCCGTGATTCAATGGTTAATTTCAAAACTGAATGAATTTCATTTACCAATACGACCAGGTCGAGGTATCCGCAGCCGAGGTCATGAAGTCTTTGGGGAATATTTGTCGTCACTTTTTGAATTTCTGAGCCATCGATCTGTTGGATGGAGAGATTGTTATGTAAGAGAAAGTCTACTAATTATATTAGAGTGTAATTATAGACGATATTTCGGACATATAAACCCTATAATCAGATGTTGTACCTTAACCGCCAAAAAGAGATCATCTCTGCTCAGTCTGCCAGAGCGATACCAATCCTTCATGACGGATCCAATCAGTTGGTCGTTCACTGAATTCTTTTCCAGAACGAAATGTCGAAAGCCTGCATCCAGCGCTGCCTGCAGGCAACTGTCTCGGCCACCCTGTGAATCATACATTATTTGGAAGGGAGGCATCAATGAAAACGCATTTTATTCCAGATATATGTATTTGAACAATATTCTCCTATTCTCCTTCTCGAGAATATTTATCCAGGGTTCTTTGAATCAAGTGAATTACAGTTGATACAAGTTTAGATTATATGGCACCTGAATACGAAATCATATATTTTTGGCTAATAAAATAACCCTTAAAGTTTCACTTAGCTTTTCACTTAAACAGTTCTAAAAGGAACTCATGTCACTTCAAATAACTAAGACATATGAATGATATGTCGACACATGAAAGCAAACAGCCCAATTGGCAAACCCTTTTCAAAACAGATTTTACGAATGAATTGTATTAATGAATTGGCTGAGTAGCAAAATTAAAAGATTCTTATCTGCTATTTCGTCATCAGACATAATTACATATAATTTTCGAATTAAGTAATCTCTGTATTTCGAATAAAATGGGGGTATATCCGTCCTAATTCTCCTATATACACCATAATACCATTGCAATTTATTGGTTTCAAAGTGCAGAATGACACTAAACTCACGGTGAAGATCGGAGCGAAACCAAGAACCGGCATCCTGGCGCCATTGTTCATAGGACAACAGACCAATTCGGCTTTGCACGCGGAGGGGGGTGAGGGTGCACTGAGCCCCCTCTGGACGGAGGCAGGGGTGGTCGCGGCGGCACTCATCCTATCAAAGAGTGAAGTAGAAACCCTCCGTTGCACCAACAGCTGTCTCTGCAACTATTCCGACTCTTCTGAAGGAGTTCTCTTAGGCTGAATGCACGACGCAGCGGCTCCTGAAGCAAAAATGCAAGAAGAAAAATTGCGAACGCTTGAGGACAAGGTTGCTGCTCTTTTTAAATGCCGCAAATCTAATCCCTTTTGTCCCCAAGGAAAGATATGTTACACTCCTTTTTTACCTGTCCTGTAGGCCTATATACACAATGCTGATTTTAAGTCATTCGTCATTGAAACAATAATAAATATTAGTTTGGCTGAATCTGATACTTGCATGCAAGCCAATCAGTAGATCCGCATTTAGTGATGGTCTGCAAGCTATCAGTATATATGTGAGTAGGCCTATTTATCTTTCGATTGTATTGCCATACACTTATATGTAGTTCACTCAGTATGTAATCAATTAAATAAATAATCAGAAGCCGACTAAATCAGCACGTTGATCAAAGGAACACCTCAGAATACAGTTATAATAACACTCAACCGATAAGGAAGATAAGATCACAAAGTCATAAAACCATTTACTCATCGTTCATCCAGCTACGATGCTACATGTATAGAAAGACTATTACACAGTGTAAGCCTGACACAAAACGAGTATCATGCACTGACCTGTATCAGCTCCTGCAGTGTACTTGCACAGTACTCGTGGCCTGAGAAGGTCGATCATTGATAGCATGCAGCGTGCAATTGATGTGCAGTGTGACTCCTTTTAAACAGAATCGCAGCAATACTTGCTCAATGCCGCAACACGCCCATCGCACTATCTACGGTGGAACCCGGTTACTGCACGGCGGTTGTGTTACTGCCGCTTCTCCTTTATTCATGAGTGATTCAATTACACGGAGGTAACTTGGTCGATATTAGCCGAGGTCAAATTAAATTGAATATTGAGTGGTATGGCTGCATTGGAATGATTAATTAAAATGCAGGTCCTAGCTCTCATATGCGTCAGGTTTATAATGCGCACGCTAATAAAACATATATGATTCTTTGCTATTCACGGCAATTTGAACGGCGAATTCGTGTGCACGATCACCGAGTTGATGAATATCTATTGAGTTACAAGACTAGGATGCAATAGGGTTTGGTTGTGTCCTTTCATGCCATCGTAATCATTAGAGATATCCGAGTAAACATTATACATTACATTCATACAACTCTGCATTATATATAATTAATTATCCAAACAGGAAGTCATTGTAGCTGATTGCATTGATATGAGTGCCTTTTTAATATCCACAATGAATGGGTAAATTTTGAGTTGTGCTATTTACTTAGCTCTATACGTACACGTGACTCAGGTTTACTTTTTATAATTTTGCATTTAATCTGAACTAAGTTTGTTTTGATGAAAGGTACCCTTATGATTCTGTGACAGAGTAGGTTTTATTTGATCATGGCTTAATTAAGTTAATCTCGTGTGGATGCTGTTCAGATAACGGAAATTACGATAGTAATAGAGTGAATAGATGGTAACATACGTTGTGAGTGTGTAATAAAATGTAGTAAATTAGATTGATTGTTTACCACGTGACTTTAATGGCTGCATCATAGGTTCGCTATAGGCATTCATGGCATTTGTCACACACAAAAAGAATCCTAACTTCAGAATATAAATATGATGCTCAGCTAAACTCATGCAGATCTCAAGATTGAGAAGAAAGAAAAAGGTAAATTGCATATATACAAAGTTGAGTCAACGGGATTGGGTATGAGAAAATGTCGGGCAACGACGAAGCGTCCAGTGCAGACAAAGGTGGGTTCTCGATAATTCTATACTCACCTGAATTCTCACAAAATGCAGGCCCTTTTCTTAAATTTCCCTTTTCCAAATTTCCAATTTATCAAAAGGTCCCAGTCACGATGACATGAAGGTGGTGTGCTATTACACCAATTGGAGCCAATACCGACCGGACGGGGCAAAGTTCTTCCCTGAGGACATCGACGTGACCCTCTGCACCCACGTCATCTTCGCCTTTGCCAAAATTGACAACGGGATTCTAGCTCCGTTTGAATGGAACGACGAATCGACGGACTGGAATAAAGGTCTGTTACCATAGTTAGACTAACTTACCACTATATATAGGTAGTCATTTTCCCTTCCTTTGAAACCATAGGTATGTACGAACGAATGGTGAGCATGAAAACAGAGAAGCCAAACCTGCGGGTTTTGCTGGCGGTCGGTGGATGGAACATGGGATCTCAGCCCTTCTCCCAAATGGTCGTTTCAAGAGAGAACAGACATAAGTTCAACGAACACGCTGTGCTGTTTCTTCGTAAGTGGGGTTTTGATGGCCTGGATGTGGATTGGGAATATCCAGGGGCCAGAGGAAGTACTACCCGAGACAAAGAACTGTACACACTACTTATGCAGGTTTCGATGTGGGCAATTTATCCAGAATTAGGCCTAACAGGTTCAATGCATTTTATTGGTAGGAATTGAGAGCTGCTTTTGAGGAGGAAGTTGCTTTGAGTGGAAGGGAGAGGTTGATACTCGCTGCTGCAGTGAGCGCGGGCAAAAAAGTCATCGATGGCGCATACGACGTTCCTTCCCTCGTCAAGTGAGTTGCGAATTCCAAAAGCCATGTATGCCAATCTACTACATAATGTAGTATGTATAGATACACAATTATGTTTATACATGACTCGTGTATCAGTATTATAGTTAAATAGGCATTGTAATGGAGACACACTCTTATAATATCATTCTTCTCGTAGATGCGTCGACTTTCTCAACCTGATGGCGTATGACCTTCACGGAAGTTGGGAAAAGGTCACAGGCATCAACAGCCCCTTAAAGGCACGCCAGGGAGCGGTGGGAGAAGAAGCGCAGCTATGTCAGGTTACACGTCACCCTGGATGTTGGCTTGTTTCATTTGCATGGTTATGTGGGACCCACAGGACTGGGCGGTGAACTACTGGATCTCCAAAGGCTGCCCTGCGGAGAAGCTGGTTCTTGGGTGCGCCATGTACGGAAGGACATTCACCCTGAAAGATCCCAAGAACCACGGAATTCTGGCGCCTGCATCAGGAGCTGGCATGGCAGGGAAGTTCACTCGGGAGGCCGGTTTCCTGTCCTACTACGAGGTGAGGGAGGACATGCACATGTACATGCAGTCACGTGTCACGCACGTGGTGTGCCAAGCAGATCATGCAGAACGTGAGGTCGGAAGGATGGCACATGATCTACGAGCGAGAACAAGAGGCGTGCTACGCGTTTAAAGAAGATCAGTGGGTCGGATTTGATGACGTTAACTCCATCAACAAAAAGGTATTAACTTCATAAATCAACTTCACTATTTAATGCAAGGATGTCTCACAATGAAGGACGATACAGGTATACGCAATTATTTGCATTTTCAGGTTGATTACATCCGAGCCGAAGGTCTCGGTGGCGCGATGGTCTGGAGTTGGGATCTGGACGACTTTTCTGGGAATCTGCTTGGAGGGAGGCGATGCCCTCTGCTCAGGGCTCTCCACGAAAGGTTGCTCCAATGACGACCCATCTACAACAGCTAACAGCTATGATTCAACAATTTTATTTCTGACTAAATTAGAATTTAAGAAGGAAGAAGTCGATTTGAAATCTAGCAGACATTTTATTGATCTTTCATAATAAATCATTCATTCTTGTTGTGCAGTCGCAGATCACACATCATACAACAAAAGCCTCAAAACAAACGCTTCGTTCTTCCGCTCTGCAAATACGCGGATTTGAGCAAAAGATCTTTCTGCCGCGACTAGCTTCCAAAGGGGCGTCAAATGAAACCGCTCGCTAAAGACAACATTCACACGCAATGCAAAAAGATGGGCAAAGTGATTTCGATGTTTTAGCTTCAAAATGTTCTGTTTTGAACACGTACAAAATATTCGAATGAACACATTAAGAGGACTCATGACACATTATGCTAGAAGAGCAGTTTTGTCACAAAACTGTCTCACAATTAGAATTCCAAACAATTCAATAATAATTAATAATTATGATTAAAGGATAATAATAATTAAAATTGAATTATACCCTCAGGAGTGCTTCGTGATTTGTCGGGGGAAAGAAACAAGGAAAATTTGTCAAAAATATAAATTAGCACTATATGGTTATAGAGACATGCAGCCAATAAGCAAATTATGCAAAGGAGAAAAACACAAGTCAACTAAAAAAAAAATATCACAAAAAAAAAAACTGTAAAAAAATTGGAAGAAAACTGCAGACAACATTGAAATACTGAAAAGGGGTTAGTTAGAGGAGGAGCAAGGAAATGCAGTGGGGGTCACATGGGGGTCACACTTGTGATTCGTAGGATCCAGGGGCCCCCGATCCGTAAATGTACTTGCGATGTGACTGTGCCGGATGCAGACCTCGTGGAGGGCTGTACGTTCCCCTGTCCGACATATTTGCCACAGACGAAAACGAAGAGTCTGGGGAATCCGGGGGTGGGGGGTGGTAGGGAAAGAGCCTGGGGGGAGAGGGGGAGGAGTCAGAACAGAAGGTGGTTGTTGATTGGTCCCTCGAGTCCTGAGTGGGCGGAGCCTGGTGGTAAGTGGGCGTGGCTACTGCATTCACGCCACGCCTCCTTGGTTCATAAGTGAGTAACCTTTAGATGAACAAGAAACACACAGTAAGACACGCACAAAAATAACTAAAAGGCAAAATGATAAAATGAGATTAATAATGCACGCTAGGTATGAGTATGACCAAAGCTTCTTTCTTAAAAAAAAAAAAGAAGAAATAAAATAAAATTGCCTAAGAAATTAGAAGAAAATAAACAATTAAAACAACCATGCAGGAAAAAGTAATAAAAAATAATAAATAAATGAAACTGAAGAGGGAGAATAGGAGGGGGGGGGGTTTCTATGTTCACAGAGAGAGGGGGGATGGGGAGAGAGAGAGGATAAAATATTTAGAATATTTTCCCCGTTTTCTTTGCTAATAATTTTGCCCGATGCCAAGTCCAACCATCCCACAGACAAAATATACGAGAGAGAAAACCGTCAGCCACCGTTTACACGATCAGACCTCAGAGGTTTCCACAAAGACACTTCGTCCAAACGTTACAAGACCTGTAAATGCAGCGGAATTAACGTCTACAGGGAAACAGACGAGGCAGGGGAAGAAGAGAAGGAAGAAGCAGACATTAGATCTAATTTAATAATAAAAAAAATTAACGTGAAGCAGAGCGAATGAGTGAGAAAACGTGGAGAGAAAAAACCCATCTCCAGGAGTTAAAAAAAAAAGCATATCGCAGGCATGATATCAGCATATCAGCTCAGCTGATTATTTTGGCAGTATATTGAGGGAAAAAAGAGCAGAGTATCAAATTAAGAGAAGAGAAATCACCCTGCGTTCTTCATGATTGGCCGATTTGTTAAAAAAAACCCTAAAAGCTTTCACCAGAAAGAGAGAAAAAGAGAGTGCAGAGAGTTCAAAGTTCAGCGCTGGGGTCATAGGTGTCTGTGCAGTAGATGGCCGCTCGGTAACTGTACCTATCAGACATGCTACGTTGTACTGGCTTGGACTTGGCTATGGCTGGATCTGGAGGGGCTAGGAGGGGCTGCTCTGCTGTGCGGGGCGGGGGTGACGGGGGCTCATCTACTTCCCCTATGGCTACCTCCACGAGCGACGGCTCCAAATCAGGATGGAAGGACACCATCTTGGCCTGGAGCAGGAAGCAGTACACGTTGAAACGCCGCAACTGCAGAAAGAGGAAATCGGTATTTTAAAGAGGAGTGAGAGAATAAGAGTCACCTCGAAGTGAAGGTATGATTCCTTTTCTACGTAATCTTGAATGACGCGTGATTTCGCCCCTTTGTCTGGGGGAGTCCTGCGATGTTCGTTGAGTTCTTGCTCAATGTGCATGGCGCGATTCTCATGGTGGAGTAATTGCTCTCTCTGCAGATTTATTAATTGGTTGATTAGCTAATTAACTATCACTGAGTCCGTACCATGTTGAGTTTAGTGTATGACGCTGGCATGAGAGGGCGCTGGAATTTCCTTTGTGACCCTACGCCGCCTGGCAAGGGAGGAGCAGACAGACAGGATGCCACGAAGTTGATAGTATCAATCCACTCCTCACACTCTTTGCTATCACTGTCAAGAAGGATTGAAGCGTAACGCTTGGTAAGTTCTAATTAGCGTTAAACACACCTTGTTTGAAACAAGAACTGTGCGGCGTCTGCCGTTTGCAAGCGAAACACGTGTTGTTTCTTCCTGTAGTCCGTGGCCTTTGTCGCCAAAGCGTGATGAATTCGGATGCAGCTGCTCAAATTGTCCGCGACAAGAGAGGACTTCTTGAAGCCGTGTTCGTCTTTGTGCAGATAAATGACCATGTCACGCATGGTTGCGTAAAACATCTTCCACGACCGTTTACCAAGAGGCGCTAAAGACGAGAAATGTTGAATCAAAACAAACAAACAAAAAACGCAAGAGATCAGACTTTTCCTGCCGTCCGGATCAATGCAGCACTTGCGCATGACAAATCCTTTCTTGTACTCAATCGCTTTGCTTGGATCAGGGATCTGAGAAGTTGACAATTATGCTGACAGTGCACTGACAAGCAGAAGGACTCACGTCTAAGAACGGGTTGTGTCCTATGTAGCGGACTGGATCCTGACCTCCCCTTCCGCTCATGCACCCTGGGCCACCCATCGCCATCATCTCAAACTCATCCAGACCCTCGTCCTCACTGTTCAACGTCATATTATTATTATTATTATTACAACAAATAGTAATCCAAGGGAAATCACTCACAATTCGCACTCAAGGGGAGCATCTTTGATGGCTTGGTAGACTTGCTGCAGAACTTCTTTGGGGAAATCACTTCCGTCGTTCAACTCAGCTAAATTCTCTATGAACTCTGTGACGGACATCTTTCGACCGATGTTCTATGAGAAAAAGATTAAAAGAGAAAAAGAAGAGGTGGGCAGAGATCACCTGTCCGTGAAGGTCGTTGTTCAACAGCATGAGAGCACATGTCAGAGTGTGGCAGGCATCTGTTGCGAATGGCATAGAAAAAGCAGTGCAAAAGGGTCACTGAGTTTACCTTCAGAGTTGAATGCTTGAGGGTTACAGAGCACGTATCTGCGAGAGAAGTGGACCAGCACTCGCTCTCTTTCTTGCGTCTCACCAGCGAGAAGGACGTGTTTGAGGAAATCCCTCAGAGCCTCATCCAGGGGCCGTGTTGAGTAGTCAAAGAAGCTGAGATATTCCTCTCCAACCAACTGAGCAAACTCATTCCTAGGAGAGAAAGCAGAGTTGAAGTGAGAGAAGAAAACAGGCGAGAGACGCACTTTTTGCTGAGGTGCTTTGTGACATCGCTCTTTTTGAATCCATCCATGTGGAATAGCCGCTTAGCCAGGCGAGCAGCTGAGGGTCGATGAGGATCCTTAGCCGGCTGGTGGTAGAGAGCACCGTCGACACTCTCGTGGCCAGGGCTGTTGGGCCCTGAGTGAGGGGGGGAGGTGGGGTCATCAGAGAGCATCACGTGTGTTGGAATGGCTGCAGTGGAATCTGCAGGGGGGCTTGAGCAAGGGGCCGGGGGCAGGGTCACAGTTCGTGGGGGAGGGGGAGGGATCTCACGTGGGGGAGGAGCCGCTTTAGCGTCTGTGCTGGAGTCCTCAGGAACGGCACAGATGGGCACGCTGGTAGGGGGCGTTGGAGGCTTCCTCTCGATCTCAGGTGACGCTTCCTTGATGGGTTCTGGTTTTGAGGAAGCGGAGATCTCCCTTCGTTTAACGCCGCCCTCCTTCAGCCTCCCGATCACCAGAGGCTGATCCCCGCTGATCATCGTGGGCATGGCAGCGCAGTCACGAGGGGATGACGCGTCTCGCTTCTCTGGAGAGTTCTCTAGGCTACGAGACGCCTCATGCCCATTGTTCTGAAATTGCACATAGTCAACGCAGTCACTGTTGATGGAGGTGGCCGACTTCTGGTAATGCAGGAGAGCGTCCACAGACGACGCCATTTCATCCTCAAAATCAATGTCCACAAAACCCATGCATTGGGCGTTGTTGCACTCCAGGTAGTTCTCATGACTCTTGCTGCTTCTCACACACATGCTGGGGCCTCCCTTCGACACCAGGGGGCTCTCCTTGCCGCCAATCTTCTCTGCGCTTCTGCTGACCACGATACCCGTGACGGGTGGGTCAAACTCGGGTTGCTGAGACTGTTGCTGCTGCGGGTGGTGTACGTCCACGCGTGACTCACTGCTGATGGACGACCGATCGTAAGAGGGGGCGGGGGTGTGTCCATTGCACGAAATATCGTTGGATGACGACTGACTGGAGTCCTCTGATTGCGGCAATTCCATGTTGGCTTCGATCGTGTCGAGGAACACCTCCTGCGATTGCACTGAACAAGGAATGCTATCCGTGGGTAGCTCATCTGCCGAATTCGCCTCAGGGGTCATGACCTCCTCTTCAACCTCCTCCGGGGTTTTTAGCTGCGGAGGTGGAGGAGGAGGGGGTGGTTCTGAGGGGGGGTCCTCTGGGGTGGAGGATTCAAGGAGCTCCGAGGGGGGTGGGGGCAGATCTTCCAGATCGAGGCTCAGAGTGTCGTGCTTAAACTTCTCGTCCTCACTGGAAATGTCATCGGGAGGAATGTCGAGACCAAGCATGACGTCAGGAAAGCGACTGAACCCCACGAGTTCCATGGGCGCATCCTCTTCCCTCTCCACAGAGGGGCTTTCGGAGGAGGATTTCTTGCGCTGTTTAGACACTGTTTTGGGAGATGACTTGGGGGTGTTTGGTTTAGGGATGCGGCTGGGGCGTGCGCTTGAAGCCCTTTTCGGTGAAGTGGCCTTCGCCGTTTCCTTCTTCTCCGCCGACTTGTGCAGCGGTGACGTCGTCTGGATGATCATGTCACCCGTCATGACAAACGTCTCAAACTTCCTTGCCCCGGGAGAGCCGTCCCCTGAGGAGCCATTGACCCCGTTCTCATGGCTCTTGGATGGCGGCGAAGGACACACGACACGCGGGCTGACACGAGCCCCCCTGGGGGGAAGGGGCTGCTGGGAGGAGGGGGGCCGCATGGGGGGGTGCTCTTGGTGGGGGGAGCGTCTGCGTTGGGGCATCACGGCTACATGACGTCACAATGGCTGCCCAGAAGGATACCTGCAAAAGAGGTCACATGGTCAATAACACCCGCATGAATAGTACAATCAAGTAAATCATGCAAATTCAACAAATAACCTGCATCAAAACAGACATTGAGTTCCCTGGTAGGTTATGCGGCACACCCCTGACATGCTTCTACGTTTAATTACCTTTGCAGCATCAAAAAGTCGTATTGAACTTGCAAATGTTCTCATAACGCATCAATCAATTTGACACAATTGCACTGAGCTGCAGGTGAAATGCGAACGAATAAAACCACCACACACGTGCACTGGTACAGGGGCAATGCACTAATCCAGTACACAATCACCTCAGTGTACAACACAAATGAACACAGACCAAGTATATGTTACTAGTCTCCAAGTGAATGCCCACAAATGGACAGTGATTACAGTTATTGCACGGGAAGCGAACGTCAGAATCAGTGAATGTGCGGAATGCGTCTCCTCTGCGATTGTTCTTACGAGATATCAGGAGAGGGGAGATGCAATTAGTGGACAGAGATCAGATACAGGCGCAGGAGACACAGATGGTAGAACGAGAGCCCTTCAACAACAAATGATACGACTAGGAAGTAGAGGGGCCGTCTCATCGCACGTGCACAAGGGGCCGTATCAGAGAACGTCAAAAACAGCTGAATATCCACTCCATAAGTGGGGGAAAAAAATGCACCGGGTAACCAAGGAAACGGGTGTTTTGCACCGATGCGCATCATTGTAATAAGCTCTTGAGAGGGAGGGTGTAGGGGAGGGTATGTGGAGGGTGTTACGGAGGTGGTAATGGCTCAGTGCCCGATGCTTGATGGCGAGCAGGCGTCTCCGGTGCAGGTAAATATTTAGGACTCGAAAAGAAGCACTGAGATGCTTCAGGCGAGATCAAACGGCGGTGATGTATCAATTTAGTTGCTCCCTAGCGGAGGAAATTGAAACCTTCTAAGTCAGCAGGGCTTCCCCAGGGAAATCATGCTTGCCTTATATCAACCATTATGTTTTAATGAACATTTTTATTAATTAATCAATAAGAGAAATTAATCATCATTAAAAATCTATGATGAAGTTGATTGATTTATTGATTGATCGATTTGGAAAGAATTATCCGTCATGAATAGAGATTATAGAATGAGAAATTACAGCTGTAGACTCGGTGACGTGACATGGCACATTTACATGTGGAATTCTAGTAACGACAGGAAATCAAACGGATGTCAAACGGACATTATGACGCCACAGCAATTACGCCCAACAAAGTGCACGTGCACTAAAGACAAGTCAAGAGAGAGAGCGAGAGGAAGGCAAAAAGATTGGCACACAGCCAATTAACGCACGAAAGAAAATTTCCTCGAATCCGTTTTATACGCGTATTTATACAATAAATAAGAACAGAAATCAGTTCCACTTTTCAGCCAGCTGGAAGAAACCAAAAACAATTCAGTGAATCCGCGCATGAAACCGGAAGTGATAAACACGCGGCATTCTGGGATAGTGCTTTATTGTGATCAGCATCAAGTCAGTTGCGTTTCAATCCTTTCGGAAGCATCGAAACAAGAGCCCGACATGCACACAGCACAAGCTGCCAATCATCCTCGGATCGGGGGGCCATCTCACAAAATCCCGTCAAAAGTGATCAATCTAAATTTGAGATGGTCCCTTGAGGTCAAGCAGCATGTGCGCGGTATTTATAAGGTCAATCGATGGCATTTGATTGACATTCGGCGCAAACCGACATGCGCGCATGTTCCCCGGAACAGACATCAACAATGAGTGGACTCAGAAATACAAGCATTGACATTGGAGCGTAATTTATACAATGCACCATAATTAGTTTGGCATTGAGAGATTTCCTGATAATTCCCTGAACCAAAGCCCTGATTCCAGGAATGCCGAGACAATTGCGTAAGAGAACATTATGGGCATGACATAAGAGCTGACTCAGCGATATTTGATGCAGACACGTGACACCCAGCAGCTGTGGTCAGCATGCTTTGAAGAAATATCAATTTCTCACTTCACAGAAGGTGATTGCGAATTGGCACGCCACGACGTATGCCAGAAGGAGGCGAGTGAGGACGAGTCCAAAATGGGTAATCTCGTTGCATATAACACAGGCGGAAGATGTTACGCAACAGAACCTCCTCCAGAGGAATTAATCACTGGTCAGCCATCGCGGACAACTGACCATCACAAGCAGCACGTGGCCTGAATACACCTGGATGCCGTAGGGATTAATAAGCAACCAGGAAATGCAAATCCCGAAAGAGAAAACGCCGAGAGAAATGAAGCCCAGCGATTGATTCCTTGGTCAGTCAGGCACAAATCAATACGACTGACCGCAGTGACCAGTGGTCAAAGCTCTGATTAGGTTCCTAACTCCTTACGTAACTCCACCGTCAGTAATCGCAAACACAGATTTCATGCACGCTGATGAAATACGATGAAAGCCCAGAGTAGAATCGTAGAGAGCAGAGCCCAATGCCATGCCAAAGACATCAATTTGGTTTGAAGAGAGGAAGTCATGCCACCGTCAAGACTCGAGAAGATCAATGGTTCTTTCTCCGTGTCTAAGCACACAGTATCGACGCACAACGCCACCAGGGGCGAATACATCAACAACACGCTTCTTTGGCACAATATAAAAAGTTGCAGTTTATCATCCAAAGCATACAGTTTTTTGATTGGACACAAAATGGAGGCAAAACGTATAATTTGTGTTCGTATAACACACGGTTTGAGTTACAGAGTACGGATCGATTTCGCAAATCGATTGATCATATCTACAATTGTCATTCTTGATCTAAACCGTAAACGGCCGAAAGCGTGTCAGAGCGTAATGTTACTACTCAAAGACTAAACAGAACAGGATGATTATAGATTGATGATTCTATGGTGAGCCAATAATAGCACATTCCTTGAGGGCATATGCACCGATGGAGCGACAAACATCAACAGACCTAAAGTCGTCGTTACATGTGCCTTTCGCTGCCAAGTACATTAAGCCTTATTGGACAGACGCCAAAATGGGCCTTGAGTTAAATGCTTTCGCCATATGCAACCATGGCATTCTCAACTCTGATTTCAAAGAAATTAAAAAAATTTGGATGCAATTCCGAATGATGAGCAACCGATCTAGGATCAAACAGCCGCTGAGCCACTGTCCACTGAGTCAAGTGGAGTCCAGCATCGGAATTTTCGGAATAATAATAATAATTATTATTATTATTATTATGTAACGATCCCACAAATATGCGCCAAACAGAGAAGTAAATAGTGATATTAACTCTAGATAGTCAACAGAAACCATTTAGAGCCCTTTTATGGGAAGAAAAAGAAGAAAGGAAAAACACATAAAAGAGAGAGAAAAAAAAAAAGAAAAAAAAAAAAGGCCAACATTTGGATGGAATTAGTGAGGCAGGAGAATGCGGATGACGCAATTAATTGTTGCATAATTCAGTGACCACCCTGATCACCACCCGACAACAGAGAAAGAGATTTTCTTCTTCTGCTAAACGAATCAAAGAGCGACGAGTTTAGAACTAATCCGGATGGCTCATCATTGCTGCAACACAACTGACTGACCTAATTCCACACCATCATTAGAGATGTGCTGCCAAGACATAAACAAGCGATGCAAACTGAGATGCCTCAGACTGACCACGGGGCAGCACATGTGCCGCCTGAAGGGCTGTGCAATAATTCCGAATAATTCATGACTCACGATTAAGCTCCCCTTATGGCTTTTAAACAATTTCTGCAGAATTAATGTCTTCCACCGTAACTAGATGTATCCCACGAATCTAGACATTGCCAAACAAAAAGTTCCCTGTGTATATATTGCCCCACTTAGAATGGCTCTATGAGTAAACTTGAATACAGATTCTTTTTTGGAGCAAGACTCAGCTCAGCAATAGTCCCATAATATCCTCATGTAGTTCTCTCAATTTGTCTCGGGTTGGAGACGATTTTTAAGAAAATGCGTGCATTCATCAATATGTCACCTGTTGGCGTAGATTATGTTTGCTATCCCAATTGGTTGTCTGCCGCAATGAAAAGTTTTCATTGCGGCATTGAAAACTGTTCGTAAAGATGCCGCTGTTGTTTGGGAATTATTGGATGAACATTTACCCTTTTTCTTTTCTTTTCTTAGTTTTTGTTCATTATGTTCCATTGTTCATCGCCATTAAAAATTTATAATGTGAGAGCAGTTTTCACGAATAAAGTCATCTATATATTAGTCATCTCATTTATGCCAGTTGCGCTGATTAATGCTTCGTTTGTTTCATTAAATGTGTGTTTTTTAGGACTTAGGACATGAGTAAATTAATATAATCACGTGATTGAAATCTGAATGAATAAAGAGACTTTGATCTGTTTAAAAATCCGATAGCGAATTAAGCCGATTTAAGCGTAATCAGAACTTCCTCTTTCTCTCTTTATATTTAATAATCTCAAACGATTAACAAGATAATTATAAGAATACATAACGAACCAATGACTCATTATTGGACTCATTTGGTTGAAAAAACGCCTGAATCAATAGGTTCATAAAAAATAAACGTTCCTAGTTACATTCATAGACAATTTCCATAGCATTTATACTCTTAATGATTGTGGGAAAAGTGGACAACCTCAAAGGAGTCGATTTGATCAAATGTTCTTCAGGGTCCGCTGGTGCAGCAGTCCTTTCAACTCCTTTGAGAGAGATGAATAAATAGCAACGCCAAGAGCCAGTCTCCAAAGTCAAGACTCAAAGAGGTAACTCAGGATATTGCAAGAAAACATGCCCATTGATAGCAGCACATGCCAACAATTCACCTGTAGGCTGTAAGCCCCATGGCGCCACTGCATTACGACCTAAACGTTACAAGAGGAAGTGAATTATGAATAAATAGATTTTAGCCCAAAGCAATATGAACAACATGCTCAATTCTCTCATTTATATTCGCGGCCAAAAATAGACAGATTGAAGTCATAATAATTTACATAATTTAAATAGTATGTGAGAAAAGCCATAATTTGTATTGTAAATCGTTTCTCACCTAATACGCTATGAATGTACAGCCTGAGCAATTGCCTTGCCAGATTAGAAATATAGGGAAACCAAGAACCAACGGATCAGCTTAATTTCATTGAGCTTGTAGGGTGGGAGAATGAAAGTGGTCACTTAACACTCTCACATTGACTTCATGGGTCACATGATTTAGTTGAATGTACCATCACCAAGGCGCGACATCAAGCAAATCTGTTCCGCATTCAATCATCAATGAGTAGAAGCAGCATCGGTTGTATATGCAGTCACACCTCATCAACTTGATTTGGTTCTTAGGGAAATGGCTGGAGGAACGTAAAGACCGAAATACAACTTGGCAGTTAATAATGGAACAAGAAAGATTTGTAGTATAGAATCACAGCAGGATTGCGAAAAATAAATTAAAAGAGGCAAGATTAACAAGGCATGACGCCACGGTATATGATGAATCGATAACTCTGATAAGCTGATAAGAAATCCTGTTACATAGTTATAATCTGATAAATAAGTACTATTAATATACTGCAACAAACAATAATTGAATCAATTGATCAAATGAGCGACTGATCTACTGTGAAACTGGTTTTTATCTAGTATCTATTTATCGCCTTATATGCAGTGTATCGCAAAAATGGCATTCATAAAATATGAAAGTGCTTATACAGTGCAAATACTAAGGAATGGCTTGATAATTGATATGATCAATATTGATATCGCTCGATACTTTTAACTGGCAAACAAAATCGACCTTGCTTAATTCAGCAAAAAGGTTTGAATTGATACTTGAGTCAGGAAACGAATCAGAAATAATTTCAACTTGCTGACATACTAAAGCGAGACGCTGTACACAGACCTTGCCCAATTTATCTGTGGCATTCTGTGCTAAATTTCAACCTACAATTATTTAAAGATTATAGATTGACTGGCATAAAATCACAGAATTTCAACTATTGTAACTTTAAGTAGTATAAGTAGGCCTAAGTTTGAGCCTATTAGTATACTAACTCAGTAACTACTGTGAGTATTGTAAATGACGCTGACTAACTTAGCTGCACTCTGTAGCCATAATCTGTGGGGATGATTTTCAGTATAGAGTCTTGGAATGAGACTATAACCATACTATCCATAGAGGAAGAATAATGACAGTGGACATGTCGCGTGAACACAGGTCTTTCGCCCAGCAAGCAAATTTTCTTAATTGTGTACGGCCCGGCTCGATATGGCACGATGGCATGATGGGGTTTTACAGCTCCACCCAAACCATTCGGATGATACGGGCTCCAGAACAGAAAGCCCGGGACTGGGGTTTCTATCGATAAATCCCAAGAGTTCTTTATCCTGCATACCACCATAGACAGTAGTACACAGCGCCCGGCCTTGTTACGCAGTTGGGCAGCCCTGCAGAGTCACAGAAGAATAACAACTATAACGAAATACAATTATAATTGCATGTTTGACTTTTGTCAAACATGATCAGAAACGTTTTCGTTTTTTAAGCAATTGTCTACTTAGAGTGTTTGTTGTGTCATTAAAAAGAATTTGTTTAGCTCCTTATCAGCAAACTCGCCTCGCTGCCCGCTGAAGCGATGATGCGGGCTGAGTTTTCTTAATACTTAGATTTAGTAATACTAATAGGTGACCGACGATTTAATGAGCTTAACTAATACTTTAGTCTTGACTGTACACCACGAAATGTGTACAGTAACCCTTGGCACAGATGAGTACTAACTTGTGACCCGGGCAGGGTCACAGATGTACCAGTGACGTCACTTCGCTGGTTGACGAATCTCAGTGAATCGGACTCATCATCATATCAGATCCGAGATCGGCCTGACATGCCGAAGTCGTGTTTTGCGGTTAAAAGAGAGGGGAAAGTACTCACGCCCGTGAAAATGCATGAAGTATTCCGTGCTTGTAATCCAAATGAAACTCAACTCGATTTGGATTTAGATTGACACCGAAAATTGCGACGGAACCTTTGACAGTATTTAGCTTCCTCTCGCCTCCATTGCCCCAGTTTACTCGGAATGCAATCGGCAAAGTTCGGGATAAATTCCGAAGGGAGAAAACGACGAGTACCGACAACGCGCGCCATTTTGTGTCCATAGACTCACGATATAAATGATCATGTCTGGTTAAGAATGCTATTTTTTTTTTTTTTTTTTTTTTTGCGATAAATCAAAAGATATAATAAATATAAAATATATTGTGACTCTGTAGTCTAATCAGTAGCATTTAATATTAGACTGGCACAGTAATGATTTGCAGTGGTTATATGGTATATGCTATCAGGCTATTGAATGATAGAATTGAGATTTCAGTCGTTCGGACACAAACGACTGGTTAACTAGTATAATATGTCTATCATACCAACTCATTTAATTAGTAGTAAATACCAAGCCAGCATGAACCAGGCACGCGTGCCGAGAATCGAGATATCGCAGACATAAATCACAACCCTCCGATACATGTATCCAAAATCTATAGGCCTGCATGTAGGCCTAATATAAAACTGACATATTTCATGATTGTTGTTGGGGCTGCATGTTTAAAGAACTTGTGACTCCGATTTTCATGTCAATTTTACCGGGAATTTTTGTTATTTTACGATTCGTGGTATAATTATGGAGAGATGTTGCCTGACACAGCGGTCAAAGCAGAACAACGAGTGAAATCGAGCCTATTTTGTGCACGAATTTAGCCATATAAAATATCGTCTGCTGAAAAAGCACTGGCCAAGCCCCGCCCCGGAAGTGACGTAGATGTAGGAACCCAAACTGAATCGAGCGTCACGGAGCATTTTCGGCTATTCGCACACATTTTTATCGAGTTATCAGCATGCCTTACCGGTGTGAGGTGGAAGGTTTCAGCAGTGTTTCTACGGATGGAGTTTGGCTATACTTTTGGCCGAGAGATGAGGCTCAGGCCAAGTTATGGGACCGATTTGTACGATCTTATCGATTGGAGAGGAGGTAACGCCAGGCAGAGTGTCGTCTGCTAGTTACATTTCGAAGATAAATGGTTCTATAAAATCTATATAAAGTTTATAAAATATAAACAAATGGTTCTATATATACAAATATATAAGTTATTAACCCATTTTATGTGATTGTGGTGTCATATGCTCTTTAAGCCTACTTTGCGTGGTTCCATAGAAATGACAGAAGCCTATTTGTATGTGCAATTATTGTATGATTCTCCTCTTACGCTATTCATTCAATTACTAGCCTTTATCAGATGCATGTATAATTGTGTACACGAAACTTACTTCTATTCAATGTTAAACTTTAGCATTTGCAACGAAGGCTTGCTGGGAGCTGTTTTAATTCCGTGCAGGCCCTGTTTCTTTGATTCTGTAGCGGTCTTATATATTCATGTAACTAATACTATTAACAATTAACTAGATGTAACTTATTTCTAAGGGTGCATGTTATGTTCCAACTGTCTATTAATTTCCGAGGATGTTTCGAATGAATATCATTACTTACCCGCGTTATGATCCGCAGAAGTAAGGATTGCGTTATGATTGAGGTCACGCTGTACATTTCCTTCTGACCTGGCCAAGTAGCCTCAACATAATCTCTCTCTACGCACATGTATCATCAGCTTCAAGAATGAAAACACATTGGACAAAGTGACTTTATTTGGATAGAAGATGGCAGCAACTCCACAAAGCAATGTTATTTCTTCATCATATGCATATAACACAATCTCCAACACGAAAATCCAAAAAAGAATACAATAAAGCAAAATAAAAAGAGTTTCTTTTTTTCAATTCCTTAAAATTCTCTTCTGTGATATTTATCTGGGTCACAATATGATGTAATGACGGTTCTGTTGGCAAACTTTCGACCAGAAAGTGCGTTCTGGGCTTTCTGGCTATCCGTGATTGAGTGGAACTCGACAAAAATCTGAAAAAAATAGAAAACACAATGAATAAAAAATCCGACTTAAAAAAAGATGACTCATACCTTGCCAACGCCAGGAACCTCGACCCCTTTGATTGGGCGTGGAATCTCGAGACTTTTGACGAACCCATACTTGCTGCACTCCTCCTTGACATCCTCCAGAATATCCTCGTATTCCTCTTCGTCCTCCAACTCTTCCGGGAGCACCATGTTCATGAGGCACAGCACTTCGGTTGCAGGACCAGCGGCTGCCATGGGGTTCACTGCCAGGCCAGGGATCTGCATCTGCATGGGGGCGGAGCTAATGATGGCGGCGTTCTTGGCCCCAACGCTCGCTCTCTGCACGATGAGCTTCTTGTCTCCCAGCTGCATGCCGTTCAAACCAGCACACGCCTTCAGTCAACAGCAGAAATTAACACAACTTCAAGCAACAAATTTAAGCGTACCTGATCAGTGATGCTGATGTCAAGGTATTCGCAGAATGCGTAGCCCTTAGAGAGGCCGGTGGCGGAGTCTTTGACTAAACTGAAAGCCTTGAGAGGTCCGAATGAGGTGAGCAGCTCCTTGACCTGGAGGAAGCAACCGCCAGAAACACCGGTTAGAAGCGACGTTGTGATAAACTGAGGAAAAGACCTTGCGCGGAGAGGTTTCTACTTTCAAACGCGATAGATAAAAAACCTGAAACCTCTGCATGCATGGCCTTTTACAGAATACCCAGAATAAAATAAAATATTTTCTATTGAGAAATGAGAAGAGCAGGATTGCTACATTTCCTGCTATAATCATAGCAAATACTCACTGATCTTACATAACAGTACAACCATCACTTGCCTTCGAATCCGAATTAAGTGGAATTAAGAGATTTTATCACCCTCTTCCCCTATGCTGGGAATTAAAGGGGAGGAAAGCAGAAAGTCGATGAATATCATTTGGCAAAAATCAGCGTCTTTTGTTTTAAACCTTCTTTTAATCTAATTTTTTTTTTTTAACATTGGGTTAAAACAGACACAAAATGATACAAACCCCAAAAAGCAGACAACCTGAAATATGGCTGCAAAAAAAGTCTGAAAGTCCCCCCTCCCCCCTGTCCAAAACGATGCCAGCCTTTTTCCTTGTTTTTGTTTTTTATATATTTTAATGCACACCATCTGAAATTTTGTTGCCTGCAATGAAAGTGATGCTTCAGCGCTTGCTTGAAGGGAAAGAGCTAAGAGAGAGGAAAGGGGAAGTCGCCCTGCAAAAGCTGTAGGGGTCAAAAGGTCACAAATACGGCCGTCGCTTCCTTCTGCCCTGTCATACTCACTGTTTTGCGACAGGTCTCACTATGATGAGTAAACACTCCCACCTTCAACTCTGTAACAACGTCTGCAAATCTTACATGCGTTGCAAACCCAAGTTTTTTTTTCGGTTTTACGATTTAATCCGATTCCCCACCCACAGCGTGATAACTAGTCCCCAGATAACAGAACTACGGCCTACCTGGTCTTCATTCAGGTAATTTGGCAGGCCGCCAATGAATATCTTGTGAGCTGAATCCTGAACCACCGTTGATACGACACCTTTGAAAATGGAACTTTGAAAATAAAAATCCATGACGCCTCAACCTCAGATTGCACAAACCTGGAACAGCTACGTTTGGCGTTTCCGCGATGCCAGGGAGCGGCTGGTAGTCTTTGGGCCTTCGGATCTTCAGCGACTGGCCCTGGAAGTTGATGCCGTCCAACGCCATGGCGTGAGTGGTCTCATCCACAGAACGGTACTATATCAAATGAACAAATTAAAATTAGAAATCAAAATATCTTTTAAAGAGTTCCTCACCTCAAGGAAAGCGAAATTCTTGTCCAAATTGACCTGGCAGGCTATGACAGGATTGCCTTCAGCCTGTGACAGTGCTGCCATTTTCATTTGTGTGTTGAAAAAGTCCATCATCATTTCCTCTGTTACGCCAAAGGGAATGTTGCCAACATAAAGACGTCTGGCCTGTCTGCTGATGGCACTGCCTGCGAACGGAATGTTGGTGGGCGCCACGATGCCGGGTGCTCCCGCCAGAGGGGGCGGCGCAGGCACAGCTGCTGCTGCCGTGGGCGTGGGGCCCATCAGAGGCATTGGGATGATGGCCGGCAGTTCAGGAAGCACTGGTTAACAAAGAACAAGATAATAAAGAGTCAACGAGAGGTCACGGGATTCTCACATCCTGAGCCCTGCATGGCTTTATACTGCATGGGAGTCATGTGCTCATAACCTGCAGGGGGAACATCCCAGTATTTGTACGGTTTCTTCCTTCGTTCACGACGCTTGGGTGATGCACTGCAGGACACAACATTCAAATTATTGAAAAAATAAGAGATTGCAAATAAATTCAAATATAAGATTACAGGTTTATGATGTAATCACAAGTAAAACAGTAAGAGTACTCACTTCCTCTTTTTGTCCCTTGATCGAGATCTGTGTCTTCGATCAGATCGGTCGCGAGATCTGGATTTGCGGCGTCTGTCATCTTTGTCCCGACTTCTACGCCGATCTCTTCGATCTGACCGTCCACCATCTCTTCCATCTCTTCCATCCCTCATCTCCCTACTTTCCCTCACATCGTGCATATCTGAGAAAAAAAATTCAGAGTTCGTGAAACGGCATCGTAATCATAACGTACTTCAGAAATCAAGAGAGGCGAAAATGTACTCAAAATAAGCATTTTGCACCGAGATATTAATCGCCATGTTCAGTTGAGTTTATTGAATATTTTCTTCAAAGTAAACTCACCATCGTGACCGTTGTCTTGGTCCATTTTGTGTTTGCAATTCGCTTCGTTTAAGCAGAAACGGACAAAATTAACACGAAGCGCCGCTGAGAAGAAAAATGGCGTCGGTTGCTTGGCCTGAGAAGTTATAAACTTGAAACGAAAACAGCCATTTATGCAATCAAGAATACAAGAAAAAAAAAGTCCAATTCGGAAATCTCAAAGTACACGCACTTAAATTATATTTTCAAATCTTTTAGCTCTCAAAATAAATTATTGTTCAACCTGGTTTTGCCCGGAATTATTACTCGTACAGTTTATCTGCAGTTTTCGTTTGCTGTTTTGAATTGCTTTGAATTGCTATCCACAAAATTATGTGCGTTATGATCAATAACTCATAACGTTGTCATAATCCTGAGCTCAAACATGAATAAATTAAAAATAACTTATAGAATGATAAGCCAAATTACTGTAGATACATCCATGCACATTTGCGCACGTAATTGCCTGTATGCCAAACCAATTTCATGTATGATTTTACATTGTGACAACATTGCTGGAGGCATCGATTCGTAAGTATTTTGGGGCTAAACTATCGACTATTGGTGGAGTAAATTGGTTTGCCAAGGACACAGTTAATTTGTATTAGTTCAGCCCACTAATTAATTGTAACATTTGTCGATCAAAACAAGAAATTAGCGAATCAAATAACGATTGTGGTTATTAGCAGTTCTAAACGAGCTGTAAACTCGAGAGCTGGATAATATTCGAGTGATCACGAGAAAAGTACATTAATTTTCGTACCTATAATTTTTACGAAAATTGGAAAATTTTAATGTGAATAGGCCGGCCTACACGTGTTTAAACATTTTAATTTGTACTTTGTGGGAGTTTTAGAGTAATTAGCAACGTTATGAGATGTGTAATATGCGTTCTGAAGAAGCTATATATATATAGGGCATCCTCAGAATGAAATGAGCTAAACGTTGTGAATTTAACAGGGAGATTCAAAGTCGTAAAGGTAAACTCCCTGTGATCACACCTGTTATTTATGTCATTGTCAATCAAAAATTAATTGCTGCAATTTGAGTTGCATGTTCTCAAAATTAGAGCAACTATTTACTCGCCACTGGGTGAGTTAAGAGGAAATTAGTTGTTACATGTCATATTATATTTTACTGGGCAGAGAATTTGACAACAGAGATGCAAAGTAAAACGCAATTATATAGATATTTATTGATCGCTTGTCAATCAATTTTAATTTGCACAAATCGTTGGTGATGGCGCATGCACGTTTATCTAATTAATGCAATTAATTAATTAAGCAATTAATTAAGCGATGCGTTAAAAGCTGTTCACTCTGAACTAGGTGAGCCGAGAGAGCCAACACGACGAAAGAAACAGAAAACTCTCGTTAACGACGTCAATCCTTTAATCGAATCCTAGCGGGAATCTTGAAACGAATTCTAAGGGAGGTTCAACTCCCGAGTTACGTACCTAAAGTTTATGAATCGCGTCAGCATACAGGTATTCAACCTTTTGATGGAATAACTCAATAAGTACGTGTTGAGATACCTCCCCGCCTCCCAATTCGGCTTCAAGTGTCGTGTCCGATAGAAGTCACGATTCATAATCAAAGTCAGAGCTGGAACATATGCCAGACCTACATGTATACTAGTGTAGCTGGTATTCATCACTAATACCACAGGCCCAGAGCTCAGACTCGATTTTGAGAAGATGTGAATGTTCTGTTAATAAGGAAGGGGCGACAAGGTACAACGAACTACATGTACGTCAAACTTGCCCGCATGATATTATATATAAATAGTTATTAGCGCGCATAAACTCTTGACAATAATTAGGCCTAGTTGAAAGAAACAGGGGTGCGTGCATGGGCATTTTCATGCTGTTTCACATGCTTCAACATTTGCGATAAGCGGACTCATTTCGGTGTGCGGGGTCACATGTTATATGGTTCAGGGCAAATAGAGCACACCTCACAGGGTTCAATTAAGTATGGTCTACCCCTGACATCTCAGTACATTGTACCTACGGGCGATTCACATAAGTCTATTGCAGTGTATGGGGATACTTCAATGTCACGCAAAAGGTTACAAAAATGTTCATTTTCTCTGAAACCGCCCTATTTACCCCTAAATAATTACCTTTTATATTTGCAATAGTCATTCAGATGTCGAGCAGTGAAATGAACATATCAATGAAATCGACATCTTCACACGAGCGCTGTGTGAAAATAAAAAAATAAAATCAGTCTTGGATCGAGCTTCCTCGTGGAATGTTTTGTCTTCTTTAAAAACTCGCTGGACAAGTGATGTTGATCATAATTATTTGATTTCCGTTTAATAACCAATAAATTGTAAAAAATGTCCATAAGATATCCATAGCATTTTAAAATAGTAAGCATTGGCTAAAGGTTGCTAAAAACTTGTTTACAATAACAAATTAAAGCATGATCCCCAAGTGACATTTGGAGGAGCTTTCGACATGTGACGAGTATAAGATAATTAGGATAAGGGGGTTTTGTTTGATTAATAATACCCCCCCCCCGGAAAAAAACCAAAAAAAAAAACAAAAAACAAAAACAAAAAAAAAAAACAAACAAAACAAACAAAACAGAAAAAGCAGCAACATATTAGGAAGAGAACAGATAATCGAACAAATAGTGTATTAAGAACAAGCTTTTTTGGCCACCCAAAATATGTGAAATAAATAAAAGTGCACTGCTAATAATTAAATAATAAAATTTGTTGCGTGAGGGTGTGGATATGAGAATAAGAACAGAACAAAGCACGTTTTAGCATTGGTTAATGACGTTTTATTTAATTAATTTGATTATCAGTATTAATTTGTATTGTGGAGGAGATATCGGTGTGTACATGTATATAAAGTATAGATGTGTGTTAGAATGATAAGAAATTACTCCTTTATTACAATCCAGTTGATAAAAGGCTATTCTAAGTATCAAATGTGTTATTTTGGGGGATTACACGAATTTTCCGAGAAAAGGGCGTATTTGTAACACTGTAAGCGACATGGATCGAATATTCTCCATATGCCGTTAATAGAATTATGGACCACTCTGTGCTACACAGGAAGCGATTCTTCGAGGTTTCAGTATTTCATAACAGAATAAACAGATGTCCTTAGTTTTAGTACTGTGTGACAATGAGCCATAGCTGTCTCTTTAATTGGTGCAAACATTATCTTTGATTATGGACATGTGAATTACGAGCATCTCAATTACACACCGATTTAAATCATCCAAATTATTAGTGATCTAAGTTTCATACTTTTGTCCACAAATATAGCCACCGATTAATTTTGGTCTGACACTGACGCCAGTACATGTTGCGTAAGTTTTTCTGCACTTTGATTGCATAACTGCACAAAATACACATAGACACCGTCACGAATGTTGTGTTCAATTGCTAATCCCCTCAACCCGCGAAATAAATATAACAACAATTTATAGTATAATTAACATGTGCGCATTACATCAAAATTAAACTCGCCTACATCTAATATTGATCGAGAGATTGAGGCACCAATAGAACCGAAATTTCATGATGCACACCCGAGCAAAGGGGTGCAAATCATCACTCAAATGATCAACTCAAAGATAAATGTACTTTGGTGCGGAAATGGCCACCGATGTTTTCCCTTCAAGACCATGTCCATGCTCATCTCGTTTGTTGTGAATACCCATGCATGCCTACACAGATTACACTACAGCAGTTCTCTAGTTCTCCTTTCCTCTCTGCTTCATTCTTTCCATTAACTGCTCTCTTCGTACTCAAACATTGAACTCTCTAGGATCATTAACTGCCCTGACTTTCCAGGTGAGACCTGTCACATTCTCCAAAAGTTATGTTTCTATATAACCAGAGGAAATGCTGAGCTCGAATTTCTTCTCCAACTAACCCATTAACTGCCAATCACCCTTGGCTGAACGTGAGGAAGATCACTTTAAGTTCTCCTCAGAATAACCCGTGGTAAAGTTTTGCATGTGACTTACCCACGAGATCCCGCTTGATGAATATTAATATATCCCTGTCCGCCCTTTATAAACCCGACCAAACCAACATCCCTAGCCACTTATCCTTCCACTGCTGCCCTCATCCAAGCACCTTTCATTTGGACCTTCTACAATAAATTGGATTCACTTCAACTCTAGTCTCTGTACTTTACCTTCTAAGTTCAGACTAGGCCACAACCGAGGACACGCACGGAACATCGTTGCTGGCCATTTTGCTCGGCTCGTTCATTACCAAATTGTTATTCGAAAAAGGAATCCTCTCTCCCAAATTTGACGTTGTGGGAACGTTCTTTCTTAAAGGAGCTGCGCATGAAAGAAAAGCGATAGCGGGTATACCCGGCGAGACTGAAGAAAGGTTTAATGCATATATACACGCCAACCTTTGTCCAGGTCAAAAACGGAGATGAATGAAATCGCTGACGGGGGTGGGTGAGGGAGAGGGTCGCGCTCTCCATATATGGCCCCACAGGGAAATTTATCGTATTTCAGTTGCTAGGGATGACACCAGGAAGCACGATTTGGTTCAAACTTTAAGAGTTTTTAACCCAGAATTTTGGTACAAATAACCCACTCCATAAAAGCTTCAAATAAATTCAACGATGAAAATAAAGAAAACCAGGGCTTGTGCATGCACCAAAGAAAACATACAAACTTATATTGGCAGTGATTTTAGCAACTGTGCAACCGTTATAATGTAACATGAAAGGAAAATAAACTCACTGTTACATGGTTTAAATCATTTATATGCATTAGCTCTTGAGCTCTTTGTCTTGTATGTGGCACCCTTGCAGGATTGAATTATTGACCCCAACCATAGTATTGACATAGAGGAAGAAAATTTTTCCTCTTTGGCGTTGTCAGATGCATAAGATCAACACTGTGACCAGGTCAGGGATTCTGGTCACAGTGCCCATCATGTTTAAGCCGTGCTTATCTTATGATCCTGAGGAACATCATCAATGAACTGATACATTGATTCTATTTCACGATGGCTGGCATGTCCATAAATGAGGTGCATGTATATTATATGGTGATCGATAACTTACAAGTTCGTTCGAGTCCTCATGTCTCAAATTAAGATTGGCAGGCAGTTATTATTTTCGTCCCTGAGATCAACGGGAAACGGAGCTACAGGAATTTTAATTAATGAAAAAAAAAATCAAAAAATCAAAAAATCAAAAAATCGAAGGAATTTATGAAAACCGGATTCAGCCGGAGATTTATGCAAATCCGGATGGGAGTCACAAAACAAAAAACGGAGTCTCCGGGTCAAAAACGGAGTGTTGGCATGTATGTTAATGGGCTGATAATATCACTTTGACAGCCAAGTTTTGAAGTTTACATTTCACACTAATGATCAGAATCATAGAAAATGTAATGGCTGGTAGGTAATGCATGATTATACAAACTATTGTACAGTTCTTAGCATGTATATATGCTTTGTACATAACACAATTATGATAAATATATAATTATGCAATGATTTATGAACAGTCGCATTCCATGCTTTATCGTTTCATTTTCAAAAAAATGTGCATAATATGTATGCACTAGATAATTAATTGCTTTTATGATGTGTTTATTTTTAAGCAGGTAATACGCGTGTACCAAATTTAGCGTAGACCAAAAATGTGCAGAACACTTAACAAGAAATCAAATTCATGCATAGATTATGGGAAGAGATAAAACACCAGGTATGCAGGTAAACTGCATCTATACAAGCCTATATTTTCACAACCAAAGTTGGTCAGTGCAAGCAGGTAAAGATTGAGTGTAGAATGTCATTACATGGAGCAACATTTGATGAATCGCCCTTTATCATTTTTAATTAATAAAGACAAATTACCCTCAAGGAGAAGGACTGAAGCTGCAATGACACAGTGGGCAATGCACTTACTCATCCCGTGGGTTCGATTATTTCCGGTGAAGTCCCTCTCCACGTTCGCATTTCGTGGTCTGAAAAGCTGAAAACCTTCTCGTTCGCCATTATAGCATGAGACATTACTTAGTGTTGAGATGCAGTACCTGATTGGACTAAAATACAGGGTGCTTCGTAAGTAAATAATTTTAAAGTTTATGTGATTTTTCGATGTGGTATATTATGTTATAAAATGGCAATTTTCTCTGAAGCTGCGCAATATATCCCAAAATAATCATCACGTATTTAGCATACTGCATTTCTCTAGGAAAAAAAAATGCTATGGTTTGATGTCACAGGATATTCAGAACTTTGTTTATTTATATAATTAATAGCAAACATTAACCAAAGGTTGCTCAATATTTTGTAGACATTGTTTGACATAATTTTGTCGGCTTGCATGCGGTATGCCATGCACTTATCATGTTTCAGAATTGTTTAATGCTGTTCAATATCATACAATCTGCACATCTAAAATTAGGGATTTATTCCCTTGATTTTTATTGATTCTCAAAGAAGCAAAACAAACAAAACACAAACGTAACAAATGCATAAAAGGTGATTCAACGAAAAAGATAATTAAATATTATTGATAAAAAATGTATATAAATTATATAGTATAAATTATTCCTTTGTCACAACCAATCGAAAAACTGAAAAGGGGTTATTCATCATCAGCAAATTGGACAAATGTGAGCGTCCACGAATATTTAATATTCGTTGATGTGAAAGTAGGGATCGCTTTACAGATCATACGATATAAATTATAACTGTTTCGCCATTGCCAATATTACATATTTGAGTCGAAATTGTCAAAAGTTGCTCGCTTAAAATAATAAAGCTTTGGATCAAAGGCTCCTATTGGCACACAGAATAGATCGCATTATGAAGTCATTGAAATGATAAATGTTTATAATTATATGGTAAATACTTACTCAGGTTTTGTTCTTCTCGCGTCCTAAATTTAAACAAATAATTAATATTATCTGTGTGTTGATTGAATGATTAAATACACATAATATAAAATTAATTAAATTATATATGTTTTTATTTGAAGCCGCACTTTTGGCGATAACACCATTCATGCATGTATGCTAGTTTACAGCTCCTGTTGTTCTAACCTGAACCAGGAGCGTGTGTTGCGAGGCGGCGCCGGTAATTCCGTGTTTCAAGGATATGAAAGATAATATATAACAATTGCATTCTCACACTATAATGATTACTATTATGGGGTACATACGCGATTTAAGAGAAAAGAGCATTTTTTAAAATACTTTACACAACCTTAAAAAATCCCCATATAATGTGATTATGCTTGAATTTATTTTTTATTTTTTATTTATTTATTAAAATTCTCGAATAAAATCACATGAATGTGAAGGAGACAAAGCCTATAAAACACACATTTAAGAAAAGTAAAAGAAATAGAAGTAGTAAAATGAAACTTATAAAAGAACACATTAGTGATAAAAACCATGACAGCGACAGATCGATGTTAAAAGACATGTGTTGTTAATATCATAGTTTAAAAGTTTGGTAAAATAAAAATCAGTCAATTTAGATTTAAAACATGGTGAAAAATAGGACGATCGTAGAGATTCAGGTAAAATATTCCACAAATGGGGAAAGCGGTTAAAATAGAATCCTTTGAATTGTTCAGTCCTTGTAAAAGAATCATAAAAAAACTAGACCACGGTTCAAAGAGCGGATATTTGAATGACTAGAGTAAGCAAGCATGAAATTGACACAATTGGTGAAATCTACGTTGATAAAACCATTGATGTACTTAGAAATAAACTTTACTTCGATAAATTTTTTTGCAGTCATCCACAAAATTTGTGGATGACTGCAGACAGCTGCTCTATTTAATAGAGCAACTGTTGAGAAAAACAATTCCGATGGCATATCATTTATAAAAAACAAAAAGATCAAAGGTCCAAGAATTGACCCCTGTGGGACACCAGAAGTCACTTCTTTACATTGCGATTCCTGACATTCTATTACGTTCTATTACAACTTTTTGATACCGACCAGAAAGGTAGTCAGGAAACCATTCTAAAAACAATCCAGAAATATTAAAATAAGTATGCATTTTGTACAACAGTTTTTCATGAGGCACACAATCAAACACCTTACTAAAGTCTAAGAATAATACATCAACTTGCCCTCCTCGATCATCAAGAATTCGGTCGAAACTATTATACGTTTGTAACAGCTGTGTTCGTGCATGGTTTGCTTTTAACAAAACCATGTTGCAGTTCATGCAGCTTTGTGGAAATGCGTGGCTATAGCTTATTTACAATGCATCTCTCGAGCACTTTAGAAGAACACGACAACAGAGATATTGGTCGATAATTTTGAACCACACATTTATCACCCTTTTCAAGAATTGGGACCACGATGACATCCTTCCATTTAGATGGCACTTTACTTTCTTGAATACTAGCGTTAAAAATTTGCGAAAGCGATTCAACTATCTGCTGTGAGCAGTTCTTTAAAATAAACAGTGGAATGTCATCGGGAGCGTTTGCTTTGTTAACATTTAAATTTCGTAATACAGAAACAATATCTTCGGGGGTAAAATGTGGCAATGGCACAGGGTTCGAGAAAACAGAAACAAAGAAATCGAGTTCGAACATGGCGTAAAAACAGAACATAAATAGTCGTTGAACAACTCAGCTTTCTCAATAGCGCTTTCATACTCAAATTTATCTCTCTTAATAGTCTTGGGTAATCTACCACTATGAGTTTTAGCTTTAAAAAAAGACCAAAATCGCTTTGAGTCGGCATGCCAAAGATTACCAAGAGACTCAATGTATATGTGTTGCTTCCTCCTCAGAATGACGTGTACTTGATTACTAAATACTCTGTGACGATTCCACACGTTGTGGTTTAAATTTAAACGTTTACATTTTCTCCAAAGTGTCCGTTTCTTATTGACCAGATGTCTCGCTTCGCTATCAAATCATGGTGGATCAATCGACGATTTTGATCTTATTTAAGGGACATATTGCTTAGTGGTTTCAAGTACATCATCACTCCATGAATTCTACATTACATCATCATCATCATTTATATCTGACATTTCTAAAGACAAATCAGCTAGTTTTTCTCGCAATAGCTCAACATTCGCCCGTTTAAAATTAAAAACATGTCCGACTCTCTTTGGCAATTTAGGCAAACTGAGAAAAAAATCAAAGTGTAAAACAAAGTGATCTGAGGGAAACGCATCTCTAAATGAAAATAAATCACGGATCATGTCACAATCACTGGTAAAGATGAGATCCAGGATGTTTTCATATACATTAGAAGCGTTGAAGTTAATCTGCTCAAGTGAGTTAGACTGGATGATGTTCAGGAATTCAGAATCAGTTGCGCGCGAAAAGGTTCCTGAATGTCGCCTGTCAATGTGTGGGAGGTTAAAGTCACCAGGAAGACAGACGTGGCGATATTCTTTCGATACATTGTCGAGAGTGGAAGCGAGTGATACATTTCAAGGTTTTGAAAACAGTTTATGGAAGACAAGCCCCATCTGATGCAATCATCAAAAGATAATAATAATAATAATTTTATTCAATCATAACATAAAAGGTGCAAAAATAACGTAGTGGCAGAAGCGTGATCTCTTTTGCGCCACATGAAAAGTACATGAAAAGTACATAGATGGGTGGTACGTGGCGATGAAGCGAGGAAGAGATAGCCTGGAAGATGACTACCTTCCTGGAAGACCTATGACTGCCAAAAACCCTCCCAATGTTGCAAAAGTTGAACGATTGATCTCACATAACAGGCGAATCTCGCTGATCGCACTATGTAATATCGCAGGACTACCAAGGACCACGGTCGATACATTGTCGAGGGTGGAAGCGAGTGATACATTGAAAGATGTGACGTCAGATGACGGAGATCGGTAAAGGAGAACGATCGCCACTTTTGATCGTTTGTTACAAAGTATCTGACAGACAATGATCTCTATGTCACTTTCTAAGTCCATGCGTCGCTTCGATGTTATGTCAGCAGTTATAGCAAGTAGAATTCCATCAACTCTCTTCAAGGGTTGCGTTTCGCATCTGTCTTTACGGTACACGGTGAAACAGACTGGTATAATCTCATTGTCGTCGATGTTGGTAGACAACCAGGTTTCACATACGGCTAAGATCTGAGGTTCATAGAATGATAGGAGGTTACGTAGTTCGCCGATCTTGTTCCGGTTTCTATTCACGCTAGCGATGCTTCTGGCGTTCAGGTAAAGTCCACTAAAGTCACCCTTCGGTGTTTCTGCATCACTAGTGCTTATGACTCTGGTGTTGTTGCCTCGTTTCCCGCATGTGGTGGTGCAGTCCATTCCTGATCCCGTTTCCATCTTCCTTGATCGTCAACCGCGAATTTCCAAATATCTCCAGTTCCTCTTAGACTGTAGCTTACGCGACCAGCATCTTCTTTGTTAGCTTTCTGGTTCATCTTATACACCAGATCGTTGTTTCGTTTAAATGCATCTTGTTCTGTCTTTGTTTTTCCCAACCACAGTCGAATAACTGGAATGTTCTCGTCGTTTTTCTTAGCTGAGTGATATTGGGCGCAAAAGGCTCTGGCATCGAAGTTACTGTTGAAGGAAACATAGACGATGCCGATCTTCTTACCAATGCGTTTGACATCGACTGGTTTCGTGCTGAATCCAATCTTGTCACATAAGCCAGTCACCATAGTTACGTCATCATTATTCTATTGGATTTTGCCGATGATTATATCATCCTTCACCTTCTTATCCTGCATCACAGTTTCCACAGAGTTATGTACAGTTTCGTGAACGACACTGGCGAAGGTTAGTGAAGGAGGTGAATCAGTGCCAGATTTGGATTCAAGCATGGTCGTTTGGTTTTCGATATAGTTTTCACTAGAGTCTTATTCTGAGCCTTGAGCTCACTGTATTGGTTGGATAAAGCTGTAATCTCCAATCTCATCGAGTGGACAACTTGGATCAGGTCGGATACAAGTGAGGGCATCTTTCTACAACATAAGCAGTTCCAGATAGCAGCAGATTGCTCAGCAGCATCATCCTTTATGACACATTTTGTATGCTACCATTTCATACGCAGACAGCATCTGATCATATTGCCGTCTTTTCCCCTTCCTTTTTTACTGCCAAGTTAGCAGGAGTCGATGCACAACGGCTCTTCCATAATATTGGTTATTCTTAGAATTACCCTGTAAATTTTCATCTATGCCATCACCGAGGTTACAGCTCCTATTAAAATATTCCTAACAAAAAGTTATGATGCATCCATAAAATCATCGCATAAACCTTTACAAACAAAAATCCTCGTACCTGTATTACGTATTTCAGCAAAGGGGTATATATATGCTCTGCGTTCATATCTAAATAATGTAGACACCCAGAAGGCGTTGGATTCCGTTGAACACAAACGTATAAATATGGGACACCAGCCAGAGGAGAAATGTAAGAGGGCGTGGCACATCGGAAATTCCAATTTTTCTATTTTGCTTTTCATTCTATTAGCAATCGACCCGGTTCCTTCGAACATCCGACTAACCTACTTCAACTATAGAGGCCGCGCAGAGGTCATTCGCTATGTCCTCGCGGTCGGTGGCGTCCAGTATGAAGACATCAGAGTGGACTTGGAGGGCAAACCAACACGAGACCCGGTGACTGTTCCACAGGGTTCCGAAAGGAGGCTTCCGTTCAACCAGTTTCCAACTTTGGAAATTGATGGCGAAGTTTTTTGCCAAACAAAGTCGATTTGTCGCTATTTGGCAACACTCTTTGGTGAGTTTGTCCTCATTTCTCCTCCTGGTTCTCTACCTTCAATGTCTTCCTCCTCCGTATATAGTTCTAAAATGTTGCGCATTTTCTAGATTTACACGGCGAGACAGCCAAAGACAGACTGTATTCAGAAATGGTCGTGGAATGTGTTGATGACCTGGTCAACGATGTCATCAAAATGCGAAGAACGAAGAACAAAGAACAAAGGGTCAGTGGTCAAACTCTTGTGTCTATTTTGAATCATTTTTCTGCTGTTGTTCAGAGCGAGCTGTTTGGGGAGTTGATCAACACCACCGCCCCTCGAGCCATCTCTAGCTTCGACAACTTCATCAAAAATAAGCCTCACGACGGTCCTTATCTTCTCGGCAAAAGGGTGAGCTGAACACCATCTCGATCTGGCGCGCAATTCTACTGGTTCGCATGACACCAAACATTATTTTATTCGCAAACCAAATGCAGTGAATTTGGCCAAAGCAGAATTCTCTATTCAAATCCATGTCAAGCAATTCACACATGTACTTCAATGCATGTACTTATATAAAAAGAATACATTTGAAATAATACATGTACATTACATTGTATTATTATAATATAATTATTTATAATATATACGTTTTATAGACTGTCCTAGTTTTCTTGGGGTGGGGGACAGGAGTATAAGTCTACACTTAATTTGGGCTTCTAAGCAACTATTCTTGAATATTGAATATGCTTTGTTTTGCAGATCCGAGAAATGATCATAAGCTGACAATAAACATTCTGAATGATGAATTATCCAGAGCAATGCAAAAGTTATGCAAACAAAAGGTGGCAGATTTAATTCCCTTTCAACTTTGACGTAAATTTTAAATCAACCTCTCATGGCGTATACATACGTGTTTAAAATTGTAGTACTAATGAATGTAGTATGAAGTATATATATAGTAAAAATGGTGATTTATGAGGTAGAGGAAGTGATTTTATCAAACTTATGGATCATGGCTATGTGAAATCATAAATGTATGTGGTGAACATATTATGGTAAGGTAATACCAAGGTAACAAGAACGATTATAAAAATATAATGGAAAAACAAGGCTAGAGCCTGATGAGGATCAAGTCGATGTCGATTCCATGATATGTTCTTAAACCAGCTAAATATGTAACGTCAACGGTTCCGTTACTCTGAAATCTAACGACAAAGGAACCATGGAACACGCAAACAACAACACACATCAATGTGTTCTTCGATCTTATATTCATTTATATTCATAAAATGCTTTCACTTAACACCAACCTTTTAGTTCAAATACTTGTTTTTAAATTCAAACTCAGACGCGACTCTGAAAAGATGTGAATGCAATGAGAACAACCTCGGCATTAACTTGTCTGAGTTTTCGTCAATATGGCATCAGCTACTTATAACTTTCGCGACTAAGCTCATACTTGCCTGCACGATACTAGGCACTTACAATGGCTCACAGTTTTCATACTATTAAATGGGGATTGGGCAAAAATCTATTGCTTGAGTCGACGAAAATCCATCCGTTCATATTTATTTGGAGGGTTATATTTTATCTCGCCATGTGGCGACCATTCTCGGTTCTTTTACTTGTCAAGGAGATTTGTTTACTCGCCATTGGCAAGTGGTCGATTCTGATTTCGAGCTCTGTCAATCAGAGCATGATATCTCAGCCGTTGCCCTCAGCCATCACGCCATTGGGTACCTATAAGATTCCGGTCAAGGGATGTGTGATTGAGTGAATGAGATACCGCCGTCTTCAGAAGGAATAGATACAAATGGTACGGATAATCAGTTCTATATACATGTAATAAATTGAATCTTTCCATGTGAATATATTACTATACATCTCGTCATTGTGATACAGCATTTAATCTCACTTTGCCCACTTTAAATGCTCCTGTCGCCATCTTCTTGAGAAATCCAATTACAATAATCAGACATAGATAGCATTTTGGATACGTTTGCACCTGGTACATGTGTAATTGCTTTAATTTTCTGCTGGGAATAAGGCATTCTGATAAATCCATGTAAAGGCAAACGGTGATCTGCCTTTGAAAAATAATTGCACTCATCGACTGTTTACTGGATTTTTCCCGACAAGAGGGTCGGTAATTTTCCGAATTAATCATTCATACCTTCATTTGCATATTCAGATCACGTGGGCTGACATGTACTTTGCTGCGTTCCTTGTAAACGTCGGTGGATACATGGAGACGTTCATGGGAGGAGGATTCGGGATCGAGAAATACCCTCGCATTGTGAACCTGATTACAGCCGTCGAGAACCAACCTGCCATCGCGGACTGGATCCAGAGACGACCAGTGACAGCTCGCTAAAAGATTATGCCGAATATCTGAACTTACCGATTTAAAATGCTGGCTGTTTGAATCGTTTGCCCAAATAAAATAAATGCACTGCACGTGTGTAATGTACGAACTTCATTGCGTTGTCAGTGGACCTTGTCACACATAAAATCAACTCAGGCATGTATATTATTATGTAAACGGTTACTATTATTACTATTTGTTGACTTATCTTTGTAAGACATAATTATTATTGATATATTATGCTGCATATATACAGGTCATACAGGTACACGTACTTAGTTTACTGTAATTAATAACTACATAATATTGGTTTCACATGTGAGAACTGGTTGTTATGGCCGGCTTTCTGTTAAAACAATATCCATTTGTGTCCTGGTCTACTAACGGTGGATTATTTTGTTTTCATTGTCGCATTAAAATATTAGTGAATCGTCACAATGAGTATAATATATCTACTATAAGTTAATTTAAAGTCTTGAATCACTGGCGCGATGCCTGTCTCTCTGACTTCACGATGTGAGGCATTCCAGAAAACAATCAACACAATTGAAGAAAAGGGTGACTCATCCAATCATCTCATGCTCGTGCATTAACATAAAAGATGCTTAATTGGCAATAATCATATATCGCAATGTCAAGATGCCCTCTTTATAATCATACCAGTTGTCGGTGATCTAGATTCAAGAAGGTCACAGAGTTCGATCGCGCGATATCAGTCCCATGATCATGACATCCTCTCCATAGTATAAACTATATAAAGAGCAGAAATGCTGGATGCACACAAAATTGTCAATTGTGCATCGATTGAGTAACTCTCATTGCGTCTGCAAATCGTCAACATTGGCGTTCAGGTGAGATAAACTCGTTTTCCTCTTGTATACTGTTCCAATCTGAATTTATTTCCATTGCAGCTTTGCTCGTATCATAAATAGGGATATTCGCTGTTCTTCAGAATGAGTTACGATGTACCACCGCCTGCCTATTCACATGCACCAGTGCATGTGTCGGATCAGAGCCAACTGACGAAAAACATGTTCGATTCTGAGAACTACGCAACCCATTACAACGATGCTCAGTCGCAACACACAGTGTAAACCACCATTACATTCAATTGATTGTTTAATCATTGTTGCGTCATCAGCATCCAGGTGCAGGAGGCTGATACAACGCAAAGTGGCACGACGCCAGAGGAGTTAGAGAAGAAGACACGAAGGAGGAACATCCTGGGCGTTCTCGCTTGCTTTTTGACGACATTTGGATGCTGCCTCGGAAAGATATGCTGTACAATAATCACACATTTGTGACGCGGGACTTCTAGCTGCTTTCTTTTGTGCCAAATGATTGTTTACATTCGAGCCTAATGATGAATTAATTTATTTTTATATAATGATCTCTCACGTGTTTATTTAACGGTTCATGCAATCAGAGGTGGTGTCTCTTATTTGCCACCAAACATGAGCTTAGTCTACCATTTATCCATTCGGCAATACTTAGTTTGGTTAGAACTCAATAGTCATTAAACAGAAGCTAGAAATTGAAGATCCATCATATGGTATTTCTCATAATAGATTATGCTTGTGTTTTGACCATATTGTAACATTAATGCCGATTCTGTAGAAGAGGAGCCAAGAATGGTGGCTGTTATTTCGGATGATGTTGTTAACGATGTAAATATAATCAAAGAAATGTTGAGAATCGGAAATAAGAAACTGGATTCTTCATAACATTACATGAATGATGATTCATTATTTTGTGTTATTTGTTTAAACTTTTAAATGTATTTTGTCGTTGTCCATTATCAATTTATTATTCATGTTTACAATGTATTTGTTTATTTTTTTCCCACTGTTATATTCATTTGCTATATAGATGTATATAGTTATGTCATTTAATGGCGTGAATAAAATGTTATATAATTAATACTAGCGGTTGTCAATATTATAAGTAGGCCTAATGACCACATTTATAAAAATGATAATAATTTATTCACTTATATTGCGCAAAATGTACAATTATAAGATAAAGTTTCTATGCGTTTAACAAAAAAATAATTAAGATGCAAAGGTTAAGAGAGTCATGGGCGCACAGTGCCATTTCATAAGTGAGAAAACCGTGGCAAGAGTCGGTCCTCTTCCTGGTCGAAAATTCACTGCATTGTAATACCCTGCATGAGACGTAATATTTACGTACTTTTAATGCTAACATGCTACGTACGGTCACCGAAGCTAAAATTTCCCTGTTCACTCTTGTTTTTTGTTTTTGTTTTTGTTTTTGTTTTTTTGTTTTTTTTTTTTTTTTTTTTGGTCACTGGTAAACGCTTGCAACACCACGGGAAATCCACAAGGCGACCCGCCAAAAAAGGTTGCTATGGTGACGGATCAACTCAAACGATTCGACTTCGTTGCCTCGAGTCCGAAAATGATAAAATAGTTAAAATCTCGAGTCTTGAGGTCAATTATACTGTACACAAGACGTTTAAATCGATTGACTAACAATAAAAATAAATTAAAAAGACCCCAATATAATTACGTATAATTGCCAATTTATTAGCCAATGTGTGGTCGATTGTTCGAATTGAGGGATAAGTCACGGGAAGAAGGTGTTTATGCTAGGGTTGATAATGTTCAAATTACCGTAATGTTCAAATAATGTTAGCCAAATAACCGAACTCGTCTTCGTATCGTCGATTATTGGGTTCCACATTCACTTGATTATCAATTCTAGCATAATCACCTCATTCTCGTTATTACTCCCTTAATAGCTCATTCCCAGGTGGAACTTGCATAGCGTAATAATTATTATTATTAATTATACGTTACAAATTCCATCCGATTAAGTGTACGTGTGTTAACAGTATTAGTCTTATTTCAGCAAATTCATTGATTGTTCAGCATTTAATGTAATTGTGAGTGCGTCGATAAAAACTTTAGTACCCTAGGGTTTATGGTGGGGTGTTACGACTGTAGGAGTGGGGTAGATGACTCAACTATTGTTTCTATCTCACTAAATAAGCATTTTGAAGCCGCAACTGGCTCATAAATGACTATGCCCTGTGCCCAACCAAGGCCAAAAATTTCATTTTCTTTGGTTGACTTTTAAACTCGAGTTGGTAGGCGGATAATTTATGAAAACAGTAATTTGAATTCACATGATAAAAACTCATTTGAATTCATATAATAACTCTATTTTAGATCGTTTAGTTTGACATACGAACTCTCGTTCATCTTTTCATTGACTTTATAACTGTTGAGTAAAATAAGACTAATTGTACGCACATGTGGGCTCACCCAGCACAGAACGTTAGGCAAATGTGGGAGACACGTGTAGGTAACCTTCCCTAACGTTACAAAATAACGTTATCTAACGTTACCACGGTAACGTTACAAATAATTTACACCTAACCAATAATAACTTAACCTAACCTAACCAAAAATATCCTGCATAATAGCATGATATACACGCACCTCATGTTGTTTTAACGAATCTTAATTAAAGCCACTGCATAACGTCTAATCTCATTAAGTTACCAAACTTCATCAACCATTAGCTGCATATGTACAATTACTGGCACATGTGTATCACGTTTATCTAACGTTAAATAACCAAAAATTTACTCCTAACCTAACCAATAATAACTTAACCTAACCAAAAATAACCTGCATAGTAACATATACATGCACCTCATGTCAAACAAACAATATAAGAATGAAATCAAGATCCATCAAGTTTATTTATATTTATATATTATATGAAAACATTTCAATTTACTGGACAGGATCTTTTATCGTCTTCAGTCCTCATCTTCTGACAGCACAAGGGCAGAGCGGTGGAAGGAAACATCCTCCTCCAAAAATCCTGAAAGGCAAAAAAGTAGTCCCTAAATGACCAGATCATTAACAGAGTTCAGAAAACTCACTCTTCTCTTTCTCGGCTGAATGTGCATGTCCACCTAGAGCTCTTGGGGCAAAGATCCAAACCCTATAAAACATTCACAAAATTAACAGAACCAGATTAGAGGCACAAAGACTAACTAATTAATGGTTTGCACAGGAGGTATCGGCAGGTCAGCCTCAGCCTCCCTGGATTGCGCATGCGTGGTGCACTCTGGCTGCCCTTTTTATTGTTTCAAGATGAGAAACCATGGTAGGTGTCCTAGAAAATCGCTTGTTAAAATAAGAAAAATAGCGATTTTTGTTTTCGCGCCTGACTGGTGGCAAAATGATTATTCTATCTATTTCCGAAAATAAAATATAAAAATATCCAGGGGTTTAGTCGCAGGACACGCTAATATGACGAGGCCCATTGTGAAAGATGGGGAACACGGGGTTTCATGAGAGCCTCTGACGTCACGCCTAATTAGCAATATATCTCCCCCGAAATCGTTAGCGATGATATTCCTTGTGTGGGCCAGGCATGGGAATCATTTTTGGTGCATCGATTGACGACTCAAAAGTCCATTTTTAACCAATTCTCCCTCCCTTTAACAGAGTTCAGAAGACTCACTCTTCCCTTTCTTGGCTGAATGTGCTGAGCGCACCTTCATGTCCACCTTGAGCTCTTGGGGCAAAGATCCAGACCCTGTAGAACATTCACAAAATTAACAGAACCAGGTTAGCGGCACGATGACTCACTAATGGTTTGCACAGGAGGTATCAGCAGGTCAGCCTCAGCCTAGCTCCTCCTCCTCAACTGAAAAGAAACAATTGAGTTAAAGCAAAAGCAAACTTTATAGGTGACCATACCGTCAGTGTCATAATCTTTTAAGTAGGCAGGTGCAGTACACTGCCTCTTTCCATGTTCTTGTTCGGATTCAAACGATGAGAGTTGCTGTGCCTTATTGCAAAAGCGACCAGATAAGAGTGCAGATAAGAGTGCATTCTTATCTGGGCAAAGATACTCTTTATTATTTTACGAGTTGACCATCTATGCCATAAGAGTAACTGATATAGGATCTATTTTTGGCGCGTCTTTATTCTCATTGATGTACAAGTTTGAAACATTTTTTTCCTCTTTCTGCGCCAAATAAAACTGTCAAGCTGAAAGTTTGACTGCACACTGCGATCCCATATAACACCGAGGACTGAAATGGATAATCAAGAACTTAGAATTATTAGATTCAAAATAATCACCTATAACGAGCGAATTGGCCAAAAATTGAATGCTCTCAACATCCAAGTTGGTCGCGGGCTCTTCTAAAAAAAAAAAAAAAAAAATGTGCAAAAAGGTCGCTCACCTCAGCCTCAAGTTCCATCTCCTGCTGTTCATGATCATCTCCCTCCCACACCATCAATTAAGCAATACGTAGTTCGTAGTTTGGTGCCAATATGTTAGACTTTTTCTTCTCTCTAAACTTCGATTGTCGGTCAGTTCTTCGCTTGTCAGTCGGCTTGCAGACCTGGGGAGGAGTAGAAGCGAGGCTCCAATCACTTTAGTCAATCAACAGAAGTGATCAATAATGATGTCAATATATTATGATTGTCAATAAGTTAGGAAAGGAAACGAAATTGGTGTTTTACGGCACACCAACACTGGCAAGTGTTATACGATGCCAAAAATGTTTGGATTATAAAAAATAAAGGGTTTCCAGCAATAAATAGGAATATCTAAAAATTGTAGTCACAAGGAGGATAATCTCATAAAATCAATGCTGTAAGGCAAGGAAAGGAAATTGATGTTTCACGGCTCTCAGCCAAGATGAACTACAGCATACAGAAAATGAACTTTTTACTAGAATTAAATTCGATAAAAAAAGTCAATTTCCTTTAAGAAGGCTAAAATGAGTGCAGGTTTTACTTTTTCAAATACTTCTTTGAGAGAGTTAAAACGTTTACGAAACGAAAGCGTCAGTATTGCGCATGCGTGGTGCACTCTGGCGGACCTTTTTACTGTTTCAGGATGAGAAACCATGGTAGTGTAGCGTTTCATCTCATCTCATCTCTGAACTTCTCAACTCTCATTTCACTATCTATAACTCAATAGCTGCAAACCTATATAAACTCTGATCCCTCTTTTAATAAAATATAGTGTTCAGTTCGACACAAGTCTCTGTGTCTCCTTCCGTATGACGCTATAGTAGGTGTCCTAGAAAATCGCTTGTTAAAATAAGAAAAATAGCGAAAAATATATTTTTCATGCTAGTATGATTGGGATCAACACTAGGAAGAACAGAGCTATTTGAGTCAATTGTAGAATTCTTCTGACTAGTGGTTATCGGAGGAGATGATATGTTGTGATCAGATGGACAAGGAGGGAGGGTAGGGTTTTCTGTCTGTTATAACAGACATTGTCGACTTGACGAGCAATCCAGAGGTCGTTTGGGTGCCAACTGTGGTTGTCTGAGTGCTAACCGACACAATTTGTCTCTTGGCAGCCACCGCCGCAGAGTACGATAGAAATGTTGTCGGGTTACGATCCTCTATTTGTTTTTTTGCCTCAAAGTAACTGCTTTTTTTAATAACTTTAATATTCTGTATTTTCTTTTCTTTCTGCCACGAAGGACAGGACCTGGAGAATACAGTGTGGTTATTGCCACAATTTGCACACTTTGGGTCTCTTTTACAGTCCCGACTGTTGTGATCATCACCAGCACAAACGGTACATACTGCACTTCTTTTACAGTTTGTATTTGTGTGCCCATACCTCTGGCAGTTGAAGCAGCGCATGGGGTTCGGGATGAAAGTATCAACCTTAGCCACCATGAAGCCGATCTTCAACTCTTTTGGTAGGTTTGGTCTGTTAAATGTGATGACAATGGTCCCAGTCGGGATCTGTAGCTCGTCACGTTTGATGTTAAAGCGTCTAGCGTCGACAACACCCTGTGGGGCAAGCTCCTCGATGATCTCTTTGTCATCTTTGAAGAGCTTGAAATTAGCGCATCGGATAGCTCAGTGGTTTAAACCGCTGACTATACAATCCAATGCCGACCGTGGGGTTCGAGGTCCCTGGTTCGAGACCAGATCAGGCCATGGGAGTTATGATTGTGAATTATAATTGTAATCCTTTGGTGACTCTGCAGTGCTGCCCAACTGCGTAACAAGGCCGGGGCGCTGTGTACTACTGTCTATGGTGGTATGCAGGATAAAGAACCCTTGGGATTTATCGATTAGAGTAGGGGGAAAACCCGGTCCCGGGCCTTCTGTTCTGGCATCCGTATCATCCGATCGGATTGGGTGGAGCCGTAAAACCCCATCACTCACTCACTCACTCAGAATGAGCCACAACGAACTGGTACAGAAAAACAATTTCGACGTTTATGCGACGAGCGGTTAATGAGAGAATGACGCTTGCGTAATTGCCACGTCAGCCGCAATTGCGGTGTTTAGCGATACTCCCTCTAAATACCTGCCGCGATGTTTTTGGTGGGGGAACGTCCAGCAATCCAAAACGGCATTTTAATTCCGTTTGAAGTTTTAACTTCAGTTTCTGAGTTTCTTACGAAATATAGATTAGATAATTGTTGATTATTTCTAATCCTTAGGCGGTTTCTTCAAAAACTTCCTTATCTGATCAGAATATCCACGTCCTTGAGAAAATGTAAAATTGTATTAAATTTCATTTTCCATAAAGATAATAAAAACATTCTGCATGAACAAAGGGACAAGGGGGTCGGTCTCCTCGCGCGACGTTGCAATTTCAAAAGTGACATTTCGACGGTCTGACAGCCGATTCTGAGAACAAAACGGACGCGACAACGCTAGCTAAACTCTCCAGTTCCAGTTCAGTTTTCGAAATGGAAACGTCCACCTCGACTTTTTTCGCAGACCAGCAAAGACTGCAGCTCGACTTACAGGATGTCTCTGCCAGGACCCTGGCCAGAATCTTTGAGGTGAGGATATTTATTTATGCAAATATTTTCTCTTGACGTACTGGAGATAATGAGAGGAGAATATAAAAGGGTTCGCGAGAGGGTAAACATAACCTAGCTTGAGGAATTAATGCTATTGCTTGAAATATAATATATAAAAGAACTTGGGAGTCAGCTCAGTAAGGGAGTCAGCTCAGTAAGTGATTTAACTACTAGTATTTAGGAAATTTTGCCTTGCGATTAAATTATTTCATGATATACGTTATTTATTGCAAGATCACGTCTTTGTTTACTAGTTCAAGCTATGAAGTTGGTTAATTATAAGGATTTCAGATTACAATAAGGCTTGTACTATTAGTTATCGCGGCATGGGCTGTAATGCATCATTCTATTGTCATGGTTAGTTGAATTTCACGATTATGGCGTGATTGTATTGGTCACGAAATTGTGTCGGTTTGACGGTATTTTTCTCGCAGTCGACTGTGTCCTCTGAAATAAAAGCGTGTGTTCTGCCGTTCTTTTTTATTCTTTGGACATCTTTCCATAAACGTAAGTTGGAACTCCGGACCTTGACCCTGACTCGCATGTTTACTTGACCAGTGACGCCAACGTGGCTGTGCATGTGCCTCGCGATGATGGCTCTTACTCAGTCATCGCCGGCCAACACTACAAGGTGTCGGGCACGCCGCTCCGTGCCCCCGCCCCAGCGGCAGCAGCAGAAGCAGCACCCCTCGCTTCGACCTTCAGGTTGGGAGATGCCAACCGGCCTTCTCGCCGTCCTTCGCGATGCCAGGGCGAAGGGCAGTCAGAAGGTATTTGAATCCGAATTAAATGCATTTTTTTCTTCTTAATTGATTGAATGTTTTATAGAAAAATTCAACTAATGGAGTGGGACGGAGCCTCCATGCAAAAAAACCCGTAACACGTGGGTGATGCTCCATGAGGGAGATTACTCCTTCCCAGTTGCAGCTGGCAAGATGGCCGACACGCTGGACAGCGGAGACCATGCAGCTTACAATGGTCGATTCAAAGATGAACCCGCTAGTCGACGGTCCAGCAACCACTAGTGGGTCACATGATAGCATGGGCTTCATTTCAACTATAATGTATTCTCCTTTGTCCTTACAGCGAAGCAATTCTGGAGCAGTTCTAGCCGACAGTTTTTTACGGCCAGCGATGCGGACCTGGCCAGTTACCAGACTGCTCACGTGGCCAAGCGCCGGTAAGTTCAATATTGTTCAATTGTTGCCTCGGTAATGTGCGTCTTTTGCAGTCGTACAATTACAGGGGATGTCGTGGACATGGCGTCTGTCCTCCGGGTTGTTGAGGCCCGGGTGAGGACCCTGCAGGAGTTGACGGTCCCTGCAACGGCGTCCGTCGTACTGCCGGTCGCTGCCAGCGATGTGCTGATGCTGGTGGAGGCTTTCAGCTGCCTTGTGTGTCATGGTAAGCGCTTTCGAAATGCATGACCTTGTACTGTATTTTTATTGCGGGTATATTGAATGCATATGATATAATGACGAGATACATAACGAGAATTACAGTGCAACACGGATTTATTTTATTTTTTTTTTATTAATAGAGACTTGCAGTAGAAGTTGTAGAACCCTATCCATAATTATTATCTGTTTCATGACATACTAAATTCTTGCATAATCTTGAGTTCGATGCATTTCACTTTCATTCGCTTTCAATTTCCGCATGACATAATTATGCATCTGCGGCTCATATATAACTACAATTACTCCACATGTTAATTCGGGTGTTTTTTCTTGTGTTTTCAGGCCCAGTTCGCAACCCGGTCGTGAGCGCCTGCTGCTCGTCCCTCCTCGGGTGCGAGGCGTGCCTGGAGCAGTGGTGACGCGATAGGTCCACCTGCCCCAAGTGCCGTAACCCTGATGGCGAACTACAAGCGTTTGCCCTGAGAGGCATGGGCAGGGCGTTTTGAGCTGCTCCCCCCCATCACCGGTGTCCGGGAAGAGGAAGAAAAAAGATATTGACAACAAATCATCTTGTGCATCGTCGTATTTGCATTAATCCATGATGCATATGTATACGCGTGCGTGCTAAACTGATGGGTGTACACTGTACAATACCTTCCGGCCAAATTACCCTCAACATGTGTTATGTACTCTTGTATACATACCCAATATTCGCGTGTATTTACCGATTGCAACTCTACGTCACAAGCGAGACTCGCGAGAGCACATTCAGCAGCGGCATTTAACGGAGTCACCAATAGTCAGGCGTGCGAGTTTAGATATGGAGGCAAGCTACCTGTGTATAATCACTACTAACTCACAAGATGAGATAGTCCTATCGCGCCACCCGGCCACCCGTTTCATTCGTCCAATCGATTATATCTGCTTGTAGACCAAGACAGCGCGTGTCGTCATTCTTCGGTTAATTGACATTGACGTGAGGGGTTTACAGCTACAGCAGTGGCGTAGGAACCGGGGGGGGGGGCCAAGTCTAGGAGTGGGGGGCCTGAGTATTTTTTTTAAACTCAACTTTTTTTTAGCAAATTTTGCAAGCTAGCTTGTTGCATAATCAATTATATTTCTAAGATAATTATGTTGTATATCACTTATGTATGGCATCAATTGCTCATTTCTCAGATGGCTACGCCAAGGACAGCGGACAGATTAACGAAGTTGAACGATGCTATTGAACCTCATTAATTATTCACCGGTATAAATGTATATGCATCACTCGTGAATTTATTTGTAATAAAACTAAGGTTCCGTTCTCCATACCTTGTTGAATTACTTTATAGGTCATAAGTGGAAGGATATACAGGCGATTTCAGTTGATAGAATAAATTAACATACCCATATGCTTCTGATGTAGGCCAATTTAAAGATCAATGATATATTATAATATAAATGTTACAGACCTTGAAATCCATAATAATTAAGATAAAAACAAGGACACATCAATCAGCATTTTAATGCATTGACTTCATATACTATATTTTGCCCGCTATTCTTCCTGAGTTTCGTCCCAAAACAAGGGTTTATCTCAACCCTCAAATGTCGAGAGTTGGACGGAATTCGGCTTTGTTTAGGCGTTATTTCTAAGTCGAGAAACTGGGCGTCTTTCGCGGCAGTGAGTTCAGTTCACTGTGATTAGTGAGAAGCGAAACTAATTTAGAGTGCACATCAGCTCGTATCTCAAGCACTCCCCAATACCTCACGATGAGCGGCAAGGAAATCACAACGCCCTATTGCACTCCAAACATCGCTTTGGTCTCACATGGCACATAACCGTAATCATAACGCACCACGCGGTTTCCATGCGCTCGTCAGGCGAGCGATATGTTAGGGCCAAGGAGAGCGATCGACAGCTCGCCTCAAAATTATTTCAGGCGAGCGATCGCTTGCCTCATATTTCAAGGTCTGAATGTACATACATGTATCTGCTTGGGTAATGTGTTAAATTCTAGTAATTACGTGCCCAGAATCTGAAAAGGGAGTTTTCACTATTTAAAAAAAAAAAAAAAAAAAAAAAAAATGTCTGGGAACGTTCGTATGCCTCTACTAGCGAGTAAACCCCCTCACCAGAGAACCGCGAGAAAGCACTGTTGACTATATAGCTGACATACAACAGCGAGCCCTATCGGCCTATGGTCTCGCGGTAAACGCATTAAACTCCAGTTCGCGAACCACGATTTCTAGAATTCCACGCTTGTAATTATATTTATGAAGGCACCAGGGTCTGCAGAGCCATACCAGGTAGACGCTGATACTAAATTTTGTTCTAAACCAGTACCATAAACCTACTTAAACTGGATCCGCAACGAAAAAAAAAGTACATTATAGGTTTCTCTCCGCTTTCTGATTGTTGTGTCACATGACCTGCTCTCCACGTGTTATAAATAAACCAGAGCACTGCGCCTGCGTCGTGCGAAGTAAACATACACGCATGCGCATACAATTTTCCCGCGTTAAGCAGTTCAACATGCGGATTATCTTCCCTTGCAGTTTGCGCACGTAATTTATACAGAGTCTTCACAAAGGAATACGTATTAATTATTAATACGCAATATTTTGTGCATCACCAATCAGTATATGAACAATTTTATTCATTTTCATTCGAAAGTCGTGAGAGAAGTTTGAGCGGGAAAGTGAAGCATGGGCGCTTGTTTACAATGCAGAGTGACGTCACTCGCAAAATGGCGTTTGTTTACTTCTTCACGAAGTAATTTTTGTTGCGGGTTTTAATCACAGGGAGTCTTACCAGTGGGCGATGGATACATGGAATGCCTATGCAGCCTTCTAGACAGTATAGAATATTATCTATATAGACAGAAAGCATTCACTGCATTGAGTTTTGTCCATATCTGCTCGCTCACTGATAAGACCCCCTGTGGTTTTAATGAATGTAACTTCGACATGATGGTACTGGCTCACATTGTTTTTTCTTGGAGCATAAATATACCATCTAACATCTGGATGGCTTAAACAAACGGATTTGTCGGATAATATGTCTATATTAGTATATTTATCATGCAATCGGCTGAGTATGGAGCCTCGCTGCCAGTAGACCGTAGACTCAAAAAGAAGCGGTTTACCGTCGGGCGAGGTAATCTGTGCTAGGTTGACTAATAGTAATAGTAATACGAAAGCAAACTTCAAAACTCTTACCGAGTACTAGCGTCTTGAATAATCGGTCCGTCGAAATCACGTAATGCCATATCCAGCGTAAGCAAGCGAAATGGCCCTTTTTTATCGCCCAAATAGCGTAATGCCCCTCTATTATCGCCCAAGTAGCGAAATGCCATTTTTATGTTATCGCCCACTACTATTTTGAGCTGTAGCGATTCGAAGCGAAGCTTTTATTCTCCAGAAAGACATATATCTCAACCATAAAAGTCGGAAATACATCATATTATGCCATAAATTGATCAATTTTCGATTACAGAAATACTTCGTTACAAAACATCTAGGTCAAACTATATGGCATGGAAACGCGGATCTGTAAATCATTTTTACATCATACGTTATGAATGTTATAGTGCATTGTGCATAAAATTCAGTTCCCCATCCCTTTAAAATCGCAATAATGGTTGAACATGCATTGTTCAAGATCCGCTGTCTGATCGTCGGGTCTTCCCATGTGGTAGTGCAGCAGTTCCCTGGGCTTAGAGCAGACTTCCTCCTCTCGGTTCTTCCTCGCTTGTGCTTGAATGATTTTGACGTCATTTTTTGCATAGTCGGAAGCAACGACATCCTAACCAAAGGGGGCAGGTTGGCCATGGAGTCCAGAGCGGCGATTCAGAGGAAGATGCGGCAGATCCACGGTTTGCTCTCTGGTGATAACAGAAGGGTTGTGATGTCAGCCATCCTTCCGCGGGCATTTTCGTACACTTCGCTGTACGACCGATCCTCTGCAAGCTTGTTCAACAGGATCGCACGATTGATCAATGCCGGGTTGGGTGACAACCTGACTCGCACCCCCTCTCTGTGGCACAGGAGAACAGCCAAGGCATCTGCCGTAAGTTCTGATGGCATTCATCTGAGCTCATGCGGCAAGCTTGACCTGGTCCAGGATCTCTTGAGAGGACTCGGATCCTAGCACCGAACAACGGCCCTTTTCAGGGCCACCACTTCTTTTAGAAGTCTCTTTTGCCAATTAATGATGTTCAACGTAAAATTAGTATGTACCAATGCATGTACTTATACACATATCGCCTATATGTCACGAGAGAGGACGGGGTTCGGATCCACGAAATAACGAATATATAGTATATTATCCTGATTAAGTATGTGTAACTAAATGACTCAATTCTACGAGGTGGAGTTCACTATACATGTATTTTGATTGATTGGTGTATCAACTAATTGCTGGTTTAATGGGCCGATACGACTGACTTGCTGGATACCTCCCACCCCTCCATGTGGCTGAGCTGTCGCTATATATAAAGCGACGGCGCGTTCGATCGGCGCTGAAATTTCGGTTTTGGCTCTTTGTTTGTTGTATACTACTTGTATATGATGAACAGTTCTGCGATGAGCGTCTCTATGATGAACATCTCTGGAACGATCAATTACCCCTGCATTGTCTGCGGTAAAGCTGTCCATTCGGATAGCAGAGCTGTGGAGTGTGAGCGTTGTTTGGAGTGGTGTCACGTGGGATGTGGCATGTCCATCAGCAACACGACGTACGCGAACGCCGTACAAGGTGAGTAATTTTACTTTCTGCATGCATGTTGAATACTCATTACAAAATTAAACATACTGCATCTCAATTATCAAACATTTTGCCCGTTGGATGAAAGAATATTTTCAGTTATTTCTCTTATGTTCTAACTCGCTGAGATAACTCCGGATAAGTCTAAGAACAGTCATTGATTGGAATTTATTGATCAATTGTTCGCAGTGCTATTCGTACGTTCCTGTGCAACGTCTATCGTGTCCACCATTTATAAAATATGTAGGTGTGGGTGGAGTTTTACGGCACTCTGATACTAATTGTATTATATTAGTGCCTCAATATAAAATATAAATTAAACTAAATACTTGTTCATTTACTTGACAATTACTTGATACACTACCAACAAAAAAGTTATGTATTTCCAAATTATTATTAGTTATTAATTATTAGTTATGTATTGCCTGCATTTCGCATATCCAATAGAATGTCTCTTTATTTTATATATACCTTTTTTATGTTACATTGAATCATTGCTACCGGAATAAATGGGGAACAGCTCCGGCAAGTCCGCATTTGCACAAGGGAGTACTATGTCGCCCTCGACTCCCTGAAGGATGCCAAGTACGTCTGCCCAACCTTCGATGAAGCCCTCAACGCATGCATCTCCCCCAACGGATTCTCCTCTGCCTACACCATACAGGCACTGGCCACGGTCATTGGCATCCCCATCAGGGCTATCTATCCCCGAATGCCAGGTAATTGTTCTTTAAATAATATCGATGATGGTACTTGGTTATTGTACGAATGCCATCGATGCCTGGTTACTTGGTATAAGCATGTAATATCTGCCGGGCTATTGCCTTAAGCAGTATAATCGGTAAGACAGGGTTCTGATCGAGAAATGTTCTGCTCTGTCTGATACATGTGATCTCCAGTTTGGTTTCAAGGCT
>KB292985.1:187772-210097 GCA_000328365.1 Capitella teleta | reverse complement strand
AAGTGGAGAATACTATTGTTCTTCCTCTGTGCTAAACGTCCCTTAAACCGTGACTAAGAAGAAGTTTTATTTAGTAAATAGTAAAGTAATAGATGCCAGAAAAAAAAAAAAAAAAAAAACAAGAAAGAAACAAAGAAAAAAAAAAGGTAAGACAACTACAATAATAAACTAGATAAAATAATTACTATATGCATGGAGACTGGCACTAAGTTTCCCCCCCCCCCCAAAAAAAAAAAATATGTATAATTATTGCAGAAATTTCAATCTGTGCAAAAATAACAAAAGAAAAGGTAATAAAAAACATAACACAAAGAACTAGGAGAGGTGGCAATAATAAATCTCACATAAGAATGCAGATTAAGGGGTGATAATGAGGTAAGAGGAGGAAAGGAGTGGAGGAATAGAAAGGGAAGATAATAGTGGAATAAACAAAGGAGTCTTAAGAAGTGATAATAACAAAAAGGAAGAGATCAAAAGGAACAAAAAGGAAAAAAAAAGGAGCAAAGAGAGAGAGAGAGTCATTCATTTTCACTATATACATTAAACAGATGAAATATATTAAAAAAGGAGATTAAATACAAATAATAAACGTTCTCATTTATGTACAATGTATGATGAATGAATTAATGTAAAAGTTGTGGGAGACCAGGCAAAGGATCCACTTGGGATCCGTTGTTGCGCTGGCCACACGCAAAAAGAAGAAAGCAAAATCCATGGAAGAGGATAGAGACGCAAGAATACTCGCTGCTCTACTCGGTCACAGTGCGAGATGACGAGGCCTGGTAGCCCTCCACATAAAATGACCGAAGTAGAAAAACAAAATTAAGAAAGTTATTGGTCTATTATTATGTAATTTTTATGTTTATTTTTTGACGACAGAGTGAGTGATTATCTTTTTTTTGATGATATTCATCGGAGTTTCATTTTTAGTATTTATAATGGAGTATCGGATATTGTTTCTGAAATATTCGTGGCGAAATAAAGGGAATGAGAGATAGAATTGGGTTGTGTTTGAAGTCTTGTGGAATATGTGTGAGGAGTTTCTATTGAGATAAAGTTATCATAAAAATATCCAGGTGGTGTACTTAGAGCAAGTGGCACAAAAGCCCTTGTGCTTCAGCTACAACATCACCACTATAATTAATCATGTATTTTGCGGAATAAATTATTGTTTTATTGTTGTTGTTATTATTATTATTATTATTATTATTATTATTATTATTATTATTATTATTATTATTATTATTATTATTATTATTATTATTATTATTATTATTATTATTATTATTATTATTATTATTATTATTATTATTATTATTATTATTATTATTATTATTATTATTATTATTATTAAAGAAAAAATTAAAATTAAAAATAAATAAAAAGGGACCAATATTGGAACCTTGTGGAACGCCAGTTGATAAGTTTAGTATGTTTGATTTTATGTTACCATCTTCGAAATATTGGCCTCTGTTATGAAGATAATTTTTGATTACATCGTGCGGCTTGCCTCTTATTCCATAGTACTGTAATTTTTCTAAAATGATATTATGGTTGAAAGTCAAAGCCTTTTGAGAGAACAATGAATATACTGAAAGGGTTATTTCCCATGTCCATCTCATAATATAAAAGATCTACTATTTCTATGGCTGCTAATTCAGAAGAGTGCTTTTTACGAAACCCATATTGACTCTAATATTACAGTGAATGAGTGTTAAAATAAAAGTTCATTTGTTTCAGAATAATTTTTTCGAACACTTTGGATAGAGATGGGATTACATGTATTGAGATAGATCTGTAGTTGTCCACATTGTTTTTGTCACCTTTTTTATACAGAGGTTTCACTTTTGCTATTTTTAATTTATCACGAAAAATTCCAGTCACGAAAGATTGGTTTTTGATTAGCGCCAAACATAACAGGTGTCCTTTATTAGCTTTGATGATATTCGGAGCTAAACTATTAGTCGTCTCTTCATAATTGAGAGAAATTATATTAGAAAATTTTTCACCAACAGTGCAGAAGTGTGAGTTGAAATGATTTAGAATTTCAGGTTTGCTTGAAAGCCTGTTGCCATTTTCCTAAAGGAAATCGGGTAACGAGTCATCACGTTTATTTCGACTTAAAAGAGAATTAATAGAATTCCACGTTTTCCTAGCGTCGTGCTTACACTGAATGTTTGATCGAAATAGATTTTCTTTGCTTCTCTGATTGCTTTTTTCAATATTTTGTTACAAGTTAAATGGTTCGTTTTTAAGCCAGAATGTTCAATTGTGCCTGGGTTACATCGTTTAACTTTCAAATGCAATTTATCCCTAAATTTTATTGATCTTATATTACCAGCAGTTATCCATTCACTTTATTTATGCTTGTGTTGATTAAATTTCACTTTCTTAGTGGTCGTGTGCTTGTTGATAGATTGGGCAATAATGTTTTTGAATGTTTCAAAATTAATATTTGGGTCATGATCGGGCTCCGGTCTAATTTGGTGATAATGTTGGCATTTGCTAGATCAGTTTTTATCTCCCCAAAAAGTTTTGGAGATCGTATGGATAAGTTTACATATTTATCACATTTTCTCTTTGAGTGCGAGATATTGAGACATATGAAAGTGGGTTGATGGTCAGATATTTTGTTCATTAGTATGCCGGAGGTGGCGGAAATAATGGAGGGGGAGAATTGACAGAACAGAAATATGACGTTGCTACAATTTTCCAAAAATTCTGTGAGCGAAACTACAGAATCTTTGTCTGGACGCATCCAAGTTTCTTGGAAACAAAATATGTCAAAAGAAAAGTCGTATTTCATCTATTTTAGCGTAATACTTTGAATATTGAGACTTAAAATGCTGATCGAGTCAGAGGTTGAAGTAGCTCAGATATTGATTCCCCGTCGTAATAATGCTCAATGCAGCTAAATTTGGAGCTTGCTCATCATCAGGTGAATTGTTAAGGACATTTAAATAGTTCTTTTTGATACAACCGAGATAGCGCAAAATCGACTCACTGAAGTTGTGATGATCAGTGATTTATCTTGTGATCATCAGATTTCTAAAAAAAAAAATAAGAATTTGAAGAAAGAAGGTACGAAGAAAAAGAACCGAAAAGGGTAAAGGGATTGAGAAGGATAGAAAGAGAAATAATTAAAAGTAAATAGAATAAAGAGATAATGAGATTTTAAAGATACAGGAGAATATTCAATAAATACAGAGAAAACTAAAGAAAAACCCAGGGAAACAGAAATGCAAAAGTGATTGAACAATTAACGTTGTTCGTGCGGTGCTCGTTGAAATACGACTGTATCTTATTGCGGAATGTTGTCGTAAATGTTATAGACCCGGCCGCAATCTCCCTCTATCAGTTTGGCATTTATTATCTTGCCGTTCCAAGACCAGCTTGAGTCGACCTTAGAGCAAGATTTAAGGCTCTTCGAACAGTTTAACGTTATCGATGGTGAGGTCGTTCTGCATTGAGAATGGCGACAGTTTCAGGGACCGTCGAGGTAGCATTAAGAGAACAATCAGAACATGGTTAATTTCGGAGGTGACCTAAAATCTCTATGTGCGGTTATTGGAATTTATTTTGTTCTGTAACTATAGTAACAGCACTTGTTTTTACGTCATGGGGATCGAGCAACGGTGGTTTGCTTTCGTGCCTAGGGTAGATGCGCAGAAGAGACATATTTGACGTTAGTTAGTTTAATCAGGACATGTTTAATTATTAATATTTTAGTCATCATTTTGTTTGCAGTAACCTGCGAGTACACAACGATTGAGTGGACTAGCAATTTTATTTCTCTTAAACAGGTTATTGATGACTTTTATGAGGAATAATGCCGAACAATCATTTTTAATTAATCAAACAGCTTGAAATTCAGTCTACTATGTAATTAATGTATTTATAGCGAGTCCAACACATTTTATCACCATTTGCATCTCAAATTTAAGAATGAATGCTTGTATTTTGAACAGACCTTTTTAGTGGCAACAAACTCTTGATGATTTGCGTAATCAAACACTTATTACACTTATTATACATATAATGTTGTGTTAAATTAATAATTAATAAAATTAATGCTATCTTTGTATTGCGTCAAATGTTAAAAGTATACAATATGTAGTAAAAAAAATAAAATAAAATAAAATAAAATAAAAATAAAAATAATAATAATAATACACAGTAAATTAAATGTTCAAGAATAAGCTTGTCTTAATTAAGCGATTGTTAGGAATCAGTCTCCAGTGTAGTCATTGAAGACAGGTTTTACTGTACACGTATGAACGTGCTTTGTCTTCAAAATATTTAATTCACATTCAATCTAGATTATACATTTCATCCAAGTGGAGACTGCTAAACATATATATTTTTTTGAATTATCGCTTCGTGGTAAAAAATATAGGATATAATTTCATGAATGTATAGAGAAGCAATTTATATTACAAGATTTCATGGATATACAGATAAAACAAATCATAAGACAGGATTTCACGAACGTAAGCAAATTATAGGACAGGATTTCACGAATGTACAATGTCTTTAAACCCATTTCTGTGGACCTGTACAAGAAGCGATTTCAATGTCCTGATTCTCTGTTTTCCAGTGAAGTTTTCCGTGGCGAGCTGAATGTGTGGGGCCTGGTTGGCGTCATTGCCTTCTACGTTGTCATCCTGGTCATCGGGATTTACGCTTCGTGGAAGACGAAATCACTCAAGTCCACTGACAGCGAGGACCTATTGGTCGCCGGTCGAAGCATCGGATTATTTGTCGGGGTCTTCACCATGACTTGTGAGTTTAAATTCAAACTATAATATGAAGCATTTAAAATTATGAATCAACCAGCCACCTGGGTTGGAGGAGGCTACATCAACGGTACGGCTGAGGTGGTCTTCACGCCTGGATCAGGACTTATGTGGTGCCAGGCTCCGGTTGGGTATTCCATCAGTCTCATGCTAAGTAAGTGGCTGTGTCAACTCTCTGCCAGTTAAAGTCGTTCTGATTTTAGGTGGTATCCTATTTGCAAAGAAGATGCGAGAAGCTGGTTACGTGACAATGCTGGACCCCTTCCAAGAGAAGTATGGAAGTGTCATGGCTGCCCTGCTGTACTTGCCTGCTCTGCTAGGAGACATCTTCTGGACTGGGGCCATCCTCTCCGCTCTTGGTTAGTCGTGTGTCTTGTTTTTGTTAAATAGCGTTGACAGTTAGCATTTTCCAGGTGCTAGTCTTTCTGTCATCATAGGTCTTGAGCACACCTGGGCAGTGATAGCATCAGCAGGGATCTCCATGCTCTATACGCTCCTTGGTGGCCTCTACTCAGTTGCATACACTGATGTTGTTCAGTTGGGCTGTATCTTCGTCGGCTTGGTTGGTTTTGCTTTCCCTTTCAATTTCGTTCGACTCTCATTCTGATTGTTTGTGTTAAAGTGGTTATGCGTTCCTTTTGCCTTGACACACGAGGCAGTAAGCTCAATTTCGTCCACGGCAGGTGGTCCCGATGGCTGGTTGGGCGAAGACAATCTTTCAGGAAAGTTTATAGGATTGTACATAGACAGCGGACTGCTCCTTGTATTCGGCGGTATCCCCTGGCAGGTCTATTTCCAGCGCGTCCTGTCCCAAAAGACTCCAGCCAGGGCCCAAATCTTGTCCTTCTTGGCTGCTGCTGGTTGCATAATAATGTCAATTCCGCCACTCCTTATTGGAGCCATTGCAAAATCCACTGGTAAGCGTGTTTGTTTTGTCAAAATGTGAATTTCTGAGAATGCTTCTGATCTTCTTATTATTCTCTTGTTTTTCTTATGATTGTAGACTGGAACGCGACCGGCTACACTTCTTTTGGGACTGTACCAATCCCCGCAGATGACTACAAACTCATTCTCCCCATGGTACTAAACGTAAGCCAGGACTTCTCTCAACTCTTCCTGTCTGTTTACTTCTGTTTGTTTAGTTCTTAACTCCAGTGCCAGTGGCTGTCATTGGTTTAGGCGCAGTGTCTGCTGCGGTGATGTCATCTTCCGATTCATCGGTTTTGTCATCAGCTTCAATGTTTGCCAGAAATGTATATAAACCGCTGAGAAATGCCATCGGTTCATCTTGCTGCAAGTGCGAAGAGGTAAAATAATTGACACTTTGGAGTAAGCCACTGGTTTTAATGTTTTCACAGGCTTCTGATCGCGAGATCATGTGGTGCATTCGAATTGCCATCATCTTTGTCGGTGTCGCCTCCGCGGCTCTGGCGATCAAAGTCGACTCGATCTATGGTCTGTGGTATCTCTGCTCTGACCTCATTTATGTCATTCTCTTCCCCCAATTGCTGTGCTGTGTCCACGTACCATTTACTAACACATATGGTAGCATAGCTGGATTCGTTCTCGGTCTAGTATTTCGCTTAACCGGAGGAGAACCTCTTATTGGTCTACCTACTGCCATTCAATACTGGTACTTTGATGCCGAAACTGGTTACCAATGTTTTCCCTTTAAGACCATGTCCATGCTCATCTCGTTGCTGGCCATTTTGCTCGGCTCGTTCATTGCTAAATTGTTATTCAAAAAAGGAATCCTCTCTCCTAAATTTGACGTTGCTGGAACGTTCTTTTTTAAAGGAGCTGCGCATGAAAGGAAAGCGGTGGCGGGTATACCCGGCGAGACCGAAGAAAGATTTAATGGGCATGATAACATCACTCTGACTGCCAAATTTTGAAGTTTGAAGTCTTTAATTCACACAGTTATTGATGAGCAGATTAATCGATATTTTAATAGCTTGAAGTTGGGTGTAACACGACAATAAAAAATATTGTGCAGTTTTACATATTATGCACTTCGTATACAGATATTGCCACTTTATATACAATGATTTATGAAATGCCGCTTGACTTGTTTGATATTTATTCATTTATTGATTTGTGCACTGTATTGTGTTGATTCTTGGAACAGATAAATCAACATGTATGAGTGTAAACGGATGCTATAATAACACAAACAACATTTGATCAATTGCCATAACAACTACCCTTAGCTGACACCAGTCAAACATGTTCCACGAGGCCACATATTTTCATTGCCTCTCACATGCTGGCTTAAACAATTTATGTTGCATTTTATTAATCTGGAAAATTTTGAATAAAGCTTTATTGAGATTCCAGTCATTTAAACATAAAACGAATGAGATGCACTAACTACTTTTTTTAATGAAGATTTCAGTCATGAAAACGTTGTTTGTTTGTTTGTTTGTTTTTTGTTTTTTTTTTTTTTTTTTTTTTTTGAAATGCAGATTCTCAGTGACGGTTAATCAAATTATACTCTCGTTTACCTGGGTACGAAATTTGTGTGTGTGCAGAACAATGCATATAATATATATAGGAGCAATAATAACCATAATACATGAATATGAGTGTTGTGTTTATCCAAACACCTCCACAAAACAATCAAAAACCGACATCCTAATTCTTAAAATACACGTAATAATAAAAGAGCCAGGCATAAACAAGTTCTGCAGGCGGGTGGCAGGTTATTCAGCCTTCATGTGCTGATTGTGTGGGCGTCTTCTGATTAATCCACCAGCAAACTTGCATCCAATTCGCCACAGCAGCCAAGCAAGCAAAAAGTAGGCAAAGGCAACATCCAGCAGCATGTATTGCCACCATCTGAGATCCATAGATGCAGGGCGCAATTCCCTCCCTCCAAATCGGATGACATGGTCAATCCAGAAGGCCACCGAGGAAGAACCAGCTTCAGATAGAGACCTGAATATTTCAGAGGTTCGGCGAGTGGTCTTCTGCATATCATCCTGTTGTGTAGCATTAATCATTCGTATGAGGTCAGCGGGTGCAAATTCTCTTGGTAGGTGCAAGGCAATGCCTTTACTTTCAGCCGCGATGCTGTTTTGGAATTGGTCAACCATAATAGGAAAAGTAATCATGGGAACGCCATGGTACATGGCCTCTGTGATGCTGTATTGACCACCGTGTGTGATCAGTAGCTTGGTTTGGTTGCGCGCTAAGAGATCATTCTGGGGAATCCACGTCATCAGGAAGACATTGCTTGGGACATCCACATCCAGACGCCCCGTGTACTTCCACAGCACTGTCATCTTAAACTGAGCAAAGGCTGCGAGAAATCGCACAATTACTGACTCTGGAAGTTGGTCCAACCATGATCCGAACGAGACCAGTACAACCGAAGAGTACTGTGCGTTGCGAAGGAAGCTTTCGAGTTCAGAACTGAGCGGTTTGGCTGGGCGACCAATAATGGGGACGCTTATGACGTTTGGCTGTGTTGGGCGAACTGTTTCAATAAGCGGAGCTTTGGTGCGCAGACAGAGTTGCGCTTCAGAGGAGAGATCATTTATTGCAATCGCAGGTTTATGAGGAACAAGAGCTTTCGTGGTTTCCATTTGCCACCAACCTGCACCAGCTGTTGCCAATGCATGAAGTATGGTATTGACCATTCTCTGCCAGAGACTCATGTTATCTGAGAACAGTGTGACAATGTTAGGCACAAAACTGGGCGCATAGGGCATCCGGAATGCACCTATGGGACACTCAATGCCAAATACAGCGAACGGCCGGTCTAGAAGATACGGTAAAGCATATTGAGGGGCTGAAATGTAGTCGATGATTATGAAATCGAATCTAGATTGATTCAATCTGTTTATCGCAGCATCATCATAGAACATTGCTTCTTGGTCATCCTTGAAATGTTTTTTATATTCAATCAGGCTACGAATAGCCGCGATTGAATATGGCCCTTGAAGGACACAGCTGGATATAAGATCCTTATTTATGTCTACATTTTGGGAGGGGTTAGTGCTTGAATACTGTTCAAAGTGGATTCCAAGACTCCGGTAGCTGTGAGGAATTTGTAGGTTGGATCCTGTGAAGATTGTGACTTCATTGGAATTGGCTTGGAGCTCTTTTGCCAACTGCACTGCTGACATCAGGTGGCTGTGCACGTTGATGGTTGCGATGAGAATTCGATGGGCAACCAAAAGGTGAAAGACACACACGCTGAGTAACATACCCTGTGAACAGACACAGAGCTAATAAAACAGACATTTAGTTTCATACCTTATTTTATTTTGTTTAAATTTGGTAGGTGGCAATATATTGCAATTGATTACAATACCTTGACGAAGGTGTGGCTTTCCATGCTTGTCGCACGTGCTTGCAATCCCGTTGTGAAAGGTGAGACGTCGCTGTGGAGTACATTCGTATCATTGGCGTGAATTACGCAATATCTTACTGGGTGAATCACAGTTCAATCCTACAATATGGAAATTATCGTGGGATACATTGCACACATTCATAGTAAAAACATCTTATTGAACAAAACATGAATTTTTATACACCCTGTGTATTGGTACCTACATTTCACTAGTTATATTCTGTACTTTCAGTGGTATTTCATCATCAATATACATGTATTTTCAAATGACCTATAGTACTTTCCCAAAATAGAATAAACAAGAAAATATTTTCATGTTTGAAAGATGTTAAAGCCTTGTCAACGCGCTGGAGGCATCTATAAACGAGGGAATTCCTATAATGAGCCCAAAATTATTATTTTTGGAATGAGAAAAACCGTTTTTGTAAGTTTATACAAGTGTACTGATTTACCTTTACATGTATATCCATAGGTTACACATTTCGGATATTTACATCTTTAGTGGAGTTCTAAAATATGGAACAGTGAAACTCCTGTACATTTTCATAGAAATCATGGCGCACCTGGCAGTATTATTAACCGACAATAAATTGATGTTAATTTCGTCACTTGGGTATCATTGCATGACATATAAGCACTGAATATATCCTGATATTCGTTCGACAACAGTTAATGGTCATAAGAGGCATATTATTGTTGATTGCTAAGACAATATTTACTTGAGCAAGTTTAATGCTTTAAGTACAATGTGGAATTTAGAATATTACTATTATTATTATATTACTATTATTATTATATTAATACGCTCAATCAACTTACTTCTGATGATTGTTGCAACTCCCTTCCAGACATCAGCCTCTCGCTCTCTGTTTGTCAGCTGACGACTTTGGGTCTGCTTCTGTCTTAAGCCTAAGACAAAAGCCCTTTTATGACCACTTTTCATTCTCCCCGTATCATTCACCAGTTTTTCAGATGAGCTGCACATGCATTAAAGCGTAAAACACTCACGTGAGTAGTTCATCAAAGATGAAAATACATAAAAATATATCATTTGCTGTATTCTTATAATATCATTAGTTGCTTCTTGCACGCTAGGGGAGCGCGCTACCACCGCACCATCGCGGCCCCTGGGACCGTGCTTTGGATGCACCCAGAACAGCTACACATGCAGGTGATCCACCACGTCTACTGTGGTTAATGACTTACGCAGTACAAGTGTACATTCGGACGTTCTTAATTCTAATTGTAAATTGTACTTGTACTCGCTATCTCTGCACACAACTGGAGTATGATCTGATCAAATAGTTTGCAACTGAAGCTACACGATAACTATCAATCGGATATAATTATGACCAGAAAGGTCAGCTGTTGTGCATGAGCATAGCTTTGAATGGAAAGCCAAAATGTGGGTGGCAAGCGATGCATAGTAGATCACAGCAATTCATTCTCCCACGTGCGCTCATAAGCTTATATGCTACTGATTATCCATTGGGCTAGGTGCTAGAAAGAATTGTCAAAATTCGCCACTTGTTCCGATACATTTTGTCTTTAGTCGAACTGAAATCACTTTGATAAGCCCCGAGATACCAATCAACCCAATAACCAAATTAAATCTATAAAAATTCTAATAAATGATATTTAATGGTCTAATTATTAGTCTCCTAATTATATTTTAAATGGTCACAAAAGGAAAATTTATTTTTGAAATGAGATCAACATGTGTGCCGCTATTTATTGTGAATGTGTATCGCAATTGTCACGTGCGCACGTGCGCACGATATCAGATTATGTATATATTGTCTAATGTCATTGCACTGAAATTCAATAATAATGTCGAAGTTGATAACAATCTTATCATACGCAGGGGTCCCCAAACCCCAGGTTTTCAGGGCTAGGGTTGGATCTTAAATCTTGAATACTTTGGAGTAACCCACAGGCAATGAAAAAAAATAATAGTAATAATAATAATAATAATAATAATAATAATAATAATAATAATAATAATAATAATAATAATAATAATAATAATAATAATAATAATAATAATAATAATAATAATAATAATAATAATAATAATAATAACAATATGATTAATATAATAGAATTACGGCACTAGAGAAGAGTCTCGAAGCATCTTTGAATGCAAACGCCTCATGGCCCCTACCGGTTGATGCTCCCCATGGCTCGAGACCACAAACCGCCAACCAATTCAGAAGCCTACCCCGGGAATCTGAAACTGCTCCTAAGACAATGATGCGTACGGATACACAGGGCGCTATTGTCAAGGGGCACCGGATAGTGGGGTAAACCTCTGACTACAATCCTATGCCGACCGTGGGGGTTGAGGTCCCGGGTTCGAGACCCGATCAGGGCACGGGCGTTATGATTGTGAATTACAATTGTGATTCTTCAGTGACTCTGCAGTGCTGCCCAACTGCGTAACAAGGCCGGGCGCTGTGTATTACTGGCTATGGTGGTATGCAGGATAAAGAACTCTTGGGATTTATTGATAAGAGTAGGGGGAAACCCCGGTCCCGGGCATTCTGTTCTGGCGCCCGTATTACACGAACGGGTTGGGTGGAGCCGTAAAACCCCAATCACTCACTCACTCACTCTATCAGAATTCGGAATTCAATGAAATGCACCGTTACAGTGCTTAATACTCAATCACGACGCCTTTGTACTGGGTTAAACCGCTGACTACAATCCAATCCAATATATCATATGTATATATCAAAGGCGTACATATATATATCTGTGGAATCATAACGTCTTACTTATATATAAGCATCGTTAATGTAATATTTCATTTAAAATATTGATCTGACACCAAATATAATTATGTCAATTATAAAAACACACTGACCTAAATTATATCTACACATCGATGTATTTTGATTTCTTTGAAGTAAGGTAAACAACATTGTGTGAGTTGAATGCGCCTGATTGTGAAGATCACGAAGGAAAAATTAAGCGATTTGCGATGCGGTGTCGTAATTTCGAAATTATCGAAATTATCGAAATAGTAAAAAAAAAAAAAAAAAAAAAAAATTAAATAAAATAAAAGAGCAAATTGTCAAGATAAGAGGCTACTGAAACTATAAATGATAATTAAATTTTGGGTAGATAGTGCAGTTTTAGAAAAAAAACCCAACTTTTTGTAACACATTGCGCAATGTAAAAAGATCCCCGTCGTTTACGAATATACTTTTGAATCATCCTGTATATTTTAATTTATTCATTAAAATTTGTGAATAAAATCCCAAAATGCGAGTAAACTACAGAAAAGGTCAAACCGAGCCCAAATTTTATAAAAGATTATTAATTAATTAATTAATTATTAATTAAATAATGCAAAAAATGGACGTTTTTGGTTCGCCGAAACCGCAATCTGCGATAATGGAGTGAACAAATGACAGGGTTGCCATGTCAACTGGGACACACAAGGAACACCTTTCACGAGCGATACCCAATCTTGTTTATATACAAGCTAATCTCCATATAGATGCATTAAGCAATCTACCTCAACAAGGCGCTGCATCAGCACACCGCTTCTGTGCGTATAGAGTTTGTAGACCAATATCTCAACCAAAAGACTTGAACGGAGTGCACGGAACATTCGGCGCATAGGTTTGATTGAGTTTTCGATCCATGTATTACAACGTTTACTATCTAATCACCCCTCGGTCGTTCAAAGCAAGTTAAGAAAAGTCACAATTTACTCTTTTAGGAATACTAAATCACCCAAATAATTTGCATTTATGTGAGTTATGGGCGGGTTGATAGCGATAAGAAATATATTTTTTTAAAACATTTTTTACATAGACGAACTTCAATGAGGCAATTTCTGCAATTGAAAAAAAAAAGTATAGCCGCGGGAAGCACGCAATGTCCGGAATAAGGGCCCTTTGTTTTCTGACCTCATAATTTAACACAGATGCTATTTTCCGAAAGATAACACATTGAAAGGCAAAGGCAAGACAAGCATTTGGCTAAGGTAGTTCAATTGGAAACATTCAGCTAGAATCATGAGGATCCTCCTTGCTTTTGCCCTGATCGCCACTGCTGCAGCTTGGGAAGATCTCCCCGGTGAGATATGGTTTAGCACCATTGCAAAATAAATAATTCTGGCTTTTGCATGTTTTAACCTATAGGCTGCGGTGAGAGTACCGTTCCTGATGCTGGAGTGCCAAGAGAAGGATTCAGTAAGATCGTCGGTGGCTGGGAAGCTCTTCCCCACGAGTTTCCTTATCAGGTTCAATAGGGCTGAGTCGGAGTTTTCATTAATTGTGATGTAATGCAGGTCACTCTAAAATCAGCCCTCGACAGTCTGCTCTGTGGAGGCTCCATCATTAGCAGTCGACATGTTTTGACCGCTGCTCACTGTACCTATGGGCGGTAAGTAGACAATTCAATCATGTCCTTTTCCATGCATGTTTTGCTGTGCAGTCAAGCAGGATCAATCATTGTTGGTCTTGGAGAGCACAACCGCTTAAACACTAGTGAGGAGTTCATAGATACGGCAGTCGCTGAGATCAGACAGCACCCAGATTACCGCCCTCTGACCATCCAGAACGACGTCTCCATTCTGGTTTTGGCTGAAGAGATTAGCTTCAGCGACGGAAGACGCATGGTTTGCCCACCTTCCCGCGTTGATAGTGGCAATGCTGACGGATATGCTGGTGATACCCTCATTGTCTCTGGCTGGGGTATCCAATCTTCAGGGGGTGTCATCGCGGACATTCTGAGGGCTGTGGACGTCATTGGACTGACCATCCAAGAGTGCAGAGATAGCAGCTACAACTCTTCTTCGATCCACGATGGTATGAACTGTGCTGGCATTGAAGCTGGTGGTAAAGATTCTTGCCTTGTAAGTGCACGGTTGCTATTTGTAAGCTACTATTAATATCGCGCTCTCCTTTTTAGGGAGACTCCGGTGGTCCATTGGTCTTCAAGAACGGCGAAGCTTTCGAGGAGGTTGGAATTGTGTCGTGGGGTCAAGGATGCGCTCAGGAGGGATACCCAGGTGTCTATGCTGATACCATCTACTACCTCGACTGGATCACAGAAAACATGCAGTAGAAATGCATCATGAAAGTATCACCAATAAACAGTACTAATACTTGACTTTCGTGGATTATTCCCGATTCTCTTGAGGTCATAGATGGTTATTACGGTTAAGTTTAGCCTTTAGTGTAAACTCGTGCATTAGCGGATCAATTAAAAAAAAATATATATATATTTTGCTATTGCATCACATGTGAGTCCGCCCGTTCTAGTATTACTGCAGTAAATGTACTGTATAATCTTATACTGAATATTAGATGTAGCCATTAAATGTTAAACTTGGGTGGGTCCCTGGATGCGCACGGACCGCACCCACGGACCGAACGCACGTACCGCATTGATACACATGCATCAATGCCTCGACAGAAACCCGAAATTCTGATAATTGTCCGACAAAAAAAGCATGATAGGATATGATGCAGATAATCTACATTGAAGTTATATAACTTTTTTTATTATTATAGGCACACCGTTACAAATAAATCTATAACGTTCATAGTACATATTTCATATTCGTGAAGGTTGGTTCCCCACAGCAGGTCTGGTATAGGGGTCAAAATATGGCACGATATCAAAGCGCTATGAACGTTAAACATGTAGATATAAGTGTAACTGTGTGCCCCCCCCCCCCACCTCCCAAAAAAAAAAGGTTATATAAATTAACATAGTACATGTAATTGATTCGCATCTGAGTACATTTAGGTTATCGTAGATCAATGATTGCATTCATTGTACTTGGTGCTTAGTGACCTGAAATGGAGCCAATTTAAAATATAACGACATTCGATCATACTCTTCAAAGAGCTCTTCAAAAAAAAAAAAAAAAAAAAAAAAAAAACAATACAAAACAAAACAAAACAAAACAAAACCAAACAAACAAACAAACAAACAAACAAAAAAAAAACCCCAAAGTATATGTTAACATTTAAACATTTTTTTATATTCGATTTGTATTCTACGAACTCAATGTAAATCGCTAAAACACAAAATTTGCAAATCGAAGAGCAATCGCAATTTTATGCACTCAGCGAGGCTAAAAACAATAGCAATACTAATTAAGTTACCCTACTCCTAGAGCACAATAATTTGTTTTGGGAATTGGTTAGGTATGTTTGAATCTACAATGGGTAGTATTTTTTTTGTGGAATTGGACCCAGCGAAAAAAAAAAAAAAAAAAAAAAAAAAAAAAAAGATAATAATGTAATTCCGTACAGACCATCCCCGAAGCGATTTGGCGGGAGTGTCGCCATTATGCACCGGAAATCATAACGCAAAGTTTTCTTGCACACAGCACAAATGAAACATATTAATTGGCGGTTTTGGCGAACCTAAGTGGAGTATCTTTACAAATAATTATGTTCATTCTAATGCCATGTTCTAATGACATGTTTTGAACGTCAAAGACTCACTCAAAGTCGATATTAAACAAAGATCTCACCGATCAACAAGCTCGCTTTTGGCTTCTGAACTGCGCATCCTCCAATCCCTCGGCACTTCAACCAACGAACCAGCTCACTTTTGGTGTTTGAATCCACATCTGAGTTTGGTAAAACAGCTCCAGGAATATCTTTTGGGTGGAAACGCACTATATGTAGTCCGCCATCTTTAAAGATTCTATCCCCTCCGAGATTTCGCGAGAGTGGAACGAGACTAATGAATATTCATAGCTGACGTCATCATGCGATGGGGCTATTACTTCGACTTAGGGATACTTCGACGGAGGGATCGAGGCCGTTATGATATGACCGTTATGATTTCAAATCGTGTTCTGACGTATTGAATGACGATAATTATGCGCTATGCACTTATAAATCGCCAGAGGCTATGATTTTGTGATTGAAACAGTAATTAACAGATATTAATAAAAAAGTAATGTCAAACGATGAAATTATCTTGGAAGTCTTGGGGAAATAAAATCAACGGAAGGTTGTTGTAGCTCTAAAGGTCTCAAGTGTCTTCACGTCGAGCTTGCATTTTGTAGCCATAGCGATGCTGATGAACTAATGATGCTGAAGAATGTTGATCACTAGATTTTTACTGTTTCTCGCAAAAACACTCCAAACAAACATCTTTGCTATTATTGTTGCGTGCTTTGATATTAAAGCTGTCATAAAGTTCATAATAGATTTAAGGCTGGACTTCTTTAATTAACTCTAGCTTCGAATGTGAGCTGTCTTTGGACGGCAATCCATTAAAGATCATCACAAGCACACCAACAACAATGCCTTAGTTGAGATCCACGGTCCGTTGATCTTTGGAGTCAGCCTCGCTTTGGTCGCGGCTTAAACAGAGGAGAGATACATATAGGCTGCCGACTGTTTTGTGGGGCGGGGATGTTTTGATGCTTTGTAAGCAACAGTGTCTAACTCTGAAGTGACCAAACTGAGAAATATGCTTATATAATTTTTCAACTTCGAGCTATAGATCAAAAATATGTCTCAGGGACACAGAAAACACTTCGACACAGGAATTCGAGAATCAGGCATTCGAGGGACAGATGTTAATGCTAATAGTAAGGTATAGGAGAATCGTCGGGACTTCGAACAAACTTCGACACAGGGAGACATTCGAGGGACGGGTGTTCGACACATCGAGGTTTTACTGTAATTTAATATTACGATTAATTTCACCTTTAACCAAACTTATTTTAACTTCATTATTGCGACATCTACTATTGTATATATCTGATGAGGTGAGGAAATGAAGAAATACCGACTGACTTCTTGAGCAGTGTTTCACTTCTCTCGATTTCAATCTGTAACCTGCATGCCCCATATATACAAAGTGGATTGAAGTTTTCATTATCTTCCTCAATCACTGGAGTAATCTTATTTATTCTTCATAATTTTTGGCGCAATTTAAATTATCAATCACGCGAATTTCACATCAAACTCCTCAAATTTTCATTCATTGACATAGTGTTGCTGCGATAAACAACGTAGCTCTCTTTTCGCGCTTTAACCTTTTTCTAATCGTTATTTTTATTGTTCATTCTGAAACACGAATTATAACACAAAGTCTTTTACAGCCCAAGCACTCGGCACCTAGATTTTGCCCATCAAACCAATGAGACTGTCATGGATTTTGTTCATCATCAGATGTAACCGACGATCATACTGAATCGTCGGTTATATCTGATGATGAACAAAATATATTTATTTGGCCCTTGAACCAACATTCTGTCCTTTTTATTTGTCGTTTGCTTCAATTGTAATTATTCGGTGTCTCTGAAGTGCTGCCCAATTGTGCAACAATTAAGGCGGAGAGCTGTGTATATACAACTGCCTATGCCTTATTGCATTAATTACGCCGCATGTTTAGGGCGCCAGATGCACCCTAACTCTGATAGCCACCCTGCTGGCGAGATGCATAAATTTCTGTTTTGACCACGCGCAATCGATTTCTCGAGATTCCTCTTTAGCCGTAATGATTCAAACCAAAGACGCGTTAAAACATTAAGCCTTTATTGTATAGAACGAGTTTGTATAGTACAATGTACAGAGTGGGCCAAAAGTAGTCTATCTACTCCATGTTAAAGATCTCAATGCTTTCCAATGATGCTACGCAGTGTTACACAACAGATCACAGTGTATACAAATCTCACAAAGATAAGAGAAGTAAATACTTGGTATACCTGGGACAGTCTGCCGCAATACGTGGTAGAAGCCTCATCTCCGAATGATTTTAAAAACCACCTTGACGAACATTGGAAACGACTACCCATAAAATACAACTGGGAAGATCCAGCCCCTTTCTCTCTATCTTTGGGTGACAGTGAATATACAAAATATATACACACATTATTCGCTAGCAATGATCCATTTAATTGTATTAAATATTATTCTTAATGCAAACAATGCGAATGCAAAAAAAACAAACATACTTCTTGGTTTCTTGTTTGTTCAACATGCACCATTTAATTATAATATATATTTAAAGAACGCAAGATATACATCGAATGATTAAGTTATACGAGAGAGATCAGCCAAATAGGTAGCTAAGATATATATTTTAATTACGTACTTGAAAAAAACAAGTTCACAGCAAATAAACAAAAGAACAAAAATATATGAAATAAAAGATCTGTGAAATATTAAGATCACCGTGTTCAAACGATCATTCACCTAGCATTGTCAACTGTTTTAAGGAGCATAAACACCCATAAAAGCGCTAAAATACTGAAATACTCTATAATATCACTCAATGATCAATCATGATGTGACGAGAGAAAATTCCCCTTTTTACAGCCGTTATAATCATGATGCAATCATAGCGCAATTTGAAGCTCACAATAGTAAACCTCGTCTTGCGCGCCTTCGTGACAATAATTTGATATAATTGAACTCACCGATTGGAGCATAATATCAGACAAAAATTATTTGCATAATTATTACAAAGATTGAACCGTTTTTAAGCAAAATAAAATAACACGATTGCAACCTATTAGTGACGTCATAGCGTTACATGCAAATACGCGTTAAAAATAGAACGCAATGTAACGTCATAGTGGGATTACATTTCAAGGAGATATGGAACGCACATCCGGTCATGCATGCCTTAGAATCGGCTGGCATCGCAGACAATTAATGTGTATTTAACTTTTTTTTTAAAGCCGTATGTTTGTTATTTCAGCCATTTAAACGGGTGATTAAACCATTTCACACTTTAGCGCCTCTCATTTTCTTGAGGACTATAGATGAATGGCGTGGCGTTATACGTAATCAGCATAAAAACAAGGCGCTTTACGTTTTCCGTTTGATTGAAACACCGAGGAGACTGGCAGCATGATTGATTAAGACGGACCTTCGAGCCCTAAACGGTTGTCTAGATTAACACTTCACTTGTAGAGCTTGATGAATCGACTAATCACCGGCTCATTATCCAATAATAAACGAGTAATATATATATAATACGAATACTATATATAATACGAGTAATTTAATATAATAAATAAGTCAAAATACATTTCAATAGCGAGTCGAGTCCATTCTTGCTGGCGTTTGTACTTCCCATCAGATGTCACAAATTCACTGAGAGGTCATCTGGTAAGGTCAAAGGTCAAAGATTAAAGCCGATTGAGCTGAGTTATCTTTCATAATCGAAACTCTCGATTTGTGGAGTTGAACGTCCAATAAAGGCGAAGAAAGCCAATCCACGCTTACCTGGAGCGCCTAGCAGTGATAGTAGGGGTCGATCCGAATAGCAGAGAAGAGGTCTTTGGAGGAATGCAATCCTTTTAAATGTCAGGAATAACGGAGATCGTAAACCAGTCCTCTCCTGCATAACGCTGTTGATCTCTGAGGTTACTTTTTGTAGTGTCCTTTATGGTTTAAATTCGAGTCCGTGTGCTAGCTCGGTGGCTGCTTGTGGGATTAGTATGCAACCACACAATGTAAGGTTCAACATTGCAGACCCCTGCCCTCCCCTAGAATACAGGCCGATATGTGAAACACAGATTCCAACATGCGTCAAGTTGAAATTGTGCATTTGTGACCTACAAAGCCAAGCCTCCACTTCTGTATCACCGACTGCAGAAAACAACATCAAAACATGAATGAGCTAAATGAACAATAATAAATAATAAATAAATAAATAAATAATAAATAAATAAATAATAAATAAATAATAAATAATAAAGCACGCGAGCGAATGCTATAACAATAAGAGATGCCCATCCAATGTCATGCAGTAGTGGGTAGTCTGCAGAACCCATGCCCCTCAATGAACTGCATCCGAAGATTATTGGTTTAATTGTCTAAACATGAGCCGCTGTGCTGCTGGCATCCTTGCTTTGAGCTACGACCGTCAGAGGGATCTTCTCATTCGGGTCTCCTCCTTTGACAGTGCGAGTTGTCTTCGTTCCATTTGAAACCCTGAGCTTATTCTTCAACTCGCGTGGTACCTGAAGACGTCAGTGAGTTCATGTCGGAACTTCCTACCGGTTATGCAATACAAGTAAAAGTTAATGGAATGGCTGGAGTACATGAGTACGAAGCACATAGTACGGGCCACTATGGTGTTGTGCAGGAAGTTGACGAAACCGATCAGTGAGACGGGCAAAGTGAGGAAGAACCACGTGAACGACACAGTCAGTAGGAGGTAGACGATCCGGTCATAGCTCGCGGAGGTATCGCCGCCGGTGGCCGATGACTCACGAGTGCCTTGGCGGCGTAGGAACTGCGAACCCCACTTGAGTTTGTAGATGATGGCCGCGTTCAGTGATAGGACAATCACAAAAGGGACAAAACGGTAAGCGGCTAACTGGTAGTATTCGAAAATTAAGAAAATGTTGTAATTGTCGATATAGACAATCGTACACCGACCCATTTCATTCAAGCTGAACGTCCAGAACACGTGAACATTGCTGGCGATGGCGAGCAGCGCCAGCACGACGATCGAGATGCGCGCATGACGAACTGAACACAGCGAAGACGACTTCAGTGGGAACCAGACGGTCGTGAACCGATCCGCTGTCATGGCAACGATCAGCCACGATGACAGGCAGGTCGAAAACTGATAGCAGAAGGTGACCACCTTGCAGGCGGCAGCCGAAACGTTCATCAGTTCGAAGCCAGTCGCTAAACGGATCCAGTTCTTGAAACAGCCCACCCACAAGACACTCGCGTCCGCACACGACAAAGCGAACAAGTAGGAGTAGATGGACGTGTACTTCATCTTTAGGCGTGAGAGCACGATAAAGGTCAGCACGTGATCTATGCTGCCGAAGATGACGAGCAAGATTAAGAAGTATTGCTGCATTCCGAAGGCCACCTGGTAATCCACGGGGAGAGATGGGTTGCTCATCGGGAGAGATGCGATGCTCAGGGGATCTGGGGCGGAGATAGAGTTGTTCTCCGCTGCGATTTGGCGCTGGTGGTAAGTCTGAAGAATGCAAATCAAATAAAATAGAGGTTTGTTTACCTGTTATTTCATTAGCTATATACCGGTAGGTTAAAAGTATAATCGCAAACACAATGGGTTATGTATCTGTGAATTCATTATAATTATAATTCTTCGGTGAATCTGCAGTGCTGCCCAATTGCGTAACAAGGCCGGGTGCTGTGTACTACTGTCCATGGTGGTGTGCAGGACAAAGAATCCTTGGGATTTATCGATAAGAGTAAGGGGAAACCCCGTCCCGGGCCTTCTGTTTTGGCGCCCGTATCATCCGAATGGGTTGGGTTGAGCTTTAAAACCCCATCATGTATCATGTATCATGTATGTATCTGTGACATAATGCCATAACATTGTGACGCATAGATAGCATAAAAAATAGAGAAATATGAGCTAACGAGTGTTCCGTCAACATTCGTCCATTCCACCAACACAGACGAGTAGAAAGAACGACATTGGCTAGCCATACATCACCCACTTGTGACAATTGCAATTGGCATTATTGTCTGCTAATGTGCATGCTGGCTGATTTAATAGCCATTAAAATGATAATAGCGACGACGGGTGGTCTCTGACCATTGCAAAAACAAATGACTCCGATAACAATGAATCGAGCCTTCATTTCATATTAATAGACTTTCTCCCTTCGGGGATGCGTTCTCCGGAATAGTCTTGTTGATCACGGAGTTGTTGATGTCATTGCTTGTTAAGTAGAATTGGATACTTTTTTGGCGGACATCTTAAGTGCTATTGTTCCACGTGATTACTCATACAACTGTTTACATTCGGTGTGTTTCACCTGGCGTTAAAGTTCGTCGCTCTGCAATGTATTTCAACATGCAACTGGACCCAGCGATGAGGGACATGATGTAGATTAAAGTGTCCATGACACTTCAAAATGTGTTTTTATATTGCATATAAAATGCATTTATTAATAAAATTGAATATTTTAATTGTTATTGCAATAAATAAAACCATGATCCGTCCTCTATAAATACTATTTACACCTCCGCAAAGTGAGGGATATTGAGGGCGCGAAAAAAACGATTATCGAAATCCCGCTTCACCTCTCGCTTGACAAGGTGATTTGTGACGTCACGACGACCTTGACCTTGGCTCTTGGAGCGCTGTTTTGATTGTCTGCTCGATCGCGATAATTTTACATTTTAGTTGTGTTTAAATGATTGAATCGCTTTGATGAATACTAGAGT
>KB292985.1:127226-157846 GCA_000328365.1 Capitella teleta | reverse complement strand
TATATATATATATATATATATATATATATATATATATATATATATATATATATATATATATATATATATATATATATATATATATATATATATATATATATATATATATATATATATATATATATATATATATATATATATATATATATATATATATATATATATATATATATATATATATATATATATATATATATATATATATATATATATATATATATATATATATATATAGCATTTTATTTGCAAATTAACTTTTGCATTTTTTTTTATATATGAGAGAAAAAGAAAAACGAAACAGAAAAGAAACAGAAAACAAGGAAACAGCTAAGAAAAATAAATAAATAATAATGACTGAGTTAGCCTATGCCTTGTCAAGGCGCAACACATAGCAACATAAGAGCCGACTTGTACTCTTCGTAATCTAAAGAACATAAATAATCACCATCGATTACATAACAGAGTTCTTTTATGGCTAAACAAACAGCAACAGTTTCGCTATCAGGGAGTGTGCAACATTCACTATTTAAAATACGTAAAACGGGGAAAAGTTGAATTGAACAGAATGTTTCTACGTTTATCTTCAATTTGGCCAACATTGAAAGTGATTCCAAAGTCAGAAAGACTATTGCAGGAATGCAGACAGAGCTTAGACAGAACAGGGTGTTTAGACACCAAAGATTTCTTCATAAATTTACAACACCAAAGTAGTATCTGAGACTTCCGGTCAGGTTTTGAGCAAATAAAAGGGAGATATGACGATCTCGTCAATGGACTTTATTTGGAACACTAACAATTGCAAGAAAAATAACAGAATTTCACTAATTTTTTTAGACCAACAAAAGCAATAAGTCTAATGAACCAAGTGTTATGAGAGGTCAATACAAATTATTTTTGGCCTCCGAATTCTAAAATGAGGGTTCGGCACTGTTGCGAATTATAATAGTTAAAGAACAATCAATCAAATGGTGGTAGGCTTAATGGCAGGTACATACCAGTAATATACATGTAGCTAGTAACAAGTGATCTACTAGTACCTGTGAAGGAATATTTTACATTGATCCTAGTACGTACATTCTGATGACGTAATCGGCTGATGACGTAATCGGCTGATAGCGGCTGGCCGACGGCAGCAATCGGCGGCGGCTGGCTAAACGTCCAATCGGCGGCGGCTTGCCGTTTTTCGAGGACGTGGAGGAGTTGGAGCATCGTGGAGCGTCCGTTTGCGAATCCAAACTGTTTATTGGAGAATAGTGAGTTTACGTTCATGTGGTGGATGATGCTATCTTTCTAAAATTTTACATGGGATGCAGGTCAGACTGATGGGGCGATAGTTACCTGGTTGGCTTTTACTTCCCTTTTTGTGGATGGCTGTTACGGTAGCTTTTTTTCAGTAGTGGGGTAGCCCTGCCTCTTGCATCGATTTTTTAAATATGTTCAACATGGGCTTCGTTATTTCCTTGGCTACCTCCTTTATTAGAGTGGCTCTGAATTGATCATAGAGATCGTTTATGTCCATTTCGGATGGAGTCCAGAAATACCGTGTTTTTCTCTATATGAGTGACAAGGTCCATGATAGGCCAGTTGAGTCCTTTAAGTCACCACTCATGACGACAGTCCCTGGTGTACTGAAAGATGTAGCGTGCAAAAGGGCCATTCGTTTGATTTCATTTTCAGTGTTGGTGTCTGGTGATTTGTTTATGCCAATAATAGTTATCGAATCAGTTTTATTGGCTGAGATTTTAACACTGACGTGGTTTTTTTTTTCTTTCAAATTCTGAGCTCAGGTTGATTGGGGATACATAATATTATCGTTCGATGATATTATATATTTATGATAATAGCACTCACCAAATCCCAGAGAGCATTCATTTGTCGGATATATGCCATTTTCTCATCATCCGTGCCGCAGAATTATCGCTTCTGCTACTGTCGTTCTTCTACCACTTTTGTGACGCGAATTACACACATAAGAAATGTCTGTGTCATGTTGGTGAAACTTTTTCCACAAGGAAAAAACCAAAATTATCGCGTGCCACAAACTTGCACTTTTTCAAGTCTTATAGAGTTTTAGCGGGCTGGCTCTGATATCCTGGCAAGAGAAATGACGTCACTATACATACATATTCATGAGCGAACATCAGCGGAGAATGACGTCATGGTTTATATATGCATATTCATGAGTGACCGCGGACTTGTAATTATGAGCAATTATATCGTTTCTTGCAATAATGTGTACAATTATTATTTTAATACAACATAATAAAACATTATACCGTAAATTATGCCAATCAGCCCCATTCGCAACTCTATCTGCTGAACTTCAAAATAATCCGTTGTCCGTTGAACATCGTTCCTTGCACTTCTCGCGCGACTGCAGCTTCCACAGTTCTTCTACGATTCTTGGCAATTTTACAGCCGCTTCCATCAGCCTTATAGCCGTCTCATTTATCCACATTACAGACAATATTAGTAAGTAATTTGGTATAAAAGTTTGACCGTTTCCGGTCGTTGGAATTTCTTGAAAGTCTAGATTCACCTGTAACTTACGTTCCATTCCCCCATTATATCTTGTTATTTGTCTATACTTTTTTCAAGTTCTCAGTTTGATAACAATATTTGATATTTGAAAAAAAAATAAAAATCATTATTTGTATTATTCCCACTGTTTCCCCTCTGGCCTGTTAGCAGTGGTTAGAAATATTTGAACTCGTGAGATCATTTTGAATCTCTAGTTGGTATATATTACACGTTGATCCTCAATTCCTTGTGTTATCTCCTTGCCACGACTTTGAAATGTGGTATCTAATTTTTCTAATTTTTGTCCTTGTTAGAAGGCACACCCCGTCCAGACCATGGGATTTCTTGTTGAGACGTCGATCGACAATGATAGTGCACCATCTTGAATAGCTATATTTCTACTTCGTGATTAAATCCGAATTGATGATTCTGATGTCGGATAGCACTGCAAATCCTTCTCAGAACACGATAATTCGATTTCAATGCGCAGTATTAATTAATATAGTAACATAAGATGCTTTTCCTTCTAATACAATATAAATTTCTACCAAATTCTAATAAAATTCGCAAATACAGCAATAACATCTCTGGCTGATTTCGGATCACATGCCGAGTCGCTAAACAACGAAGATGGATTGCTAAACATTAAACAACGAACATAGCGCGCCTATTCAATATGCATTCCCTCATTGTCTGACGAGCAGACGACGGCCACGCCACCAGTCGGAGCGGCCAACTGGGTGTCGCACAATGGCATTCCCTGAGATAATATTATATGAAATCCCGAATCAGAGTTTTACCCACCGCGATCCGAATAATCATAACGACCGCCAGTGAGCGGAGGCGTTATGAAATTGCATTTTGAGACTTTAACATCAAGTGAATGGTGAGAGTGATCTATGCTAATTGTTTATTCATACGCGTAGACTATGCAAGAATTTTACACTCGGAATGCACAATGCTGTTTGGCTGGTAAACTCACTGTGGTATGTGGTATAATTTGTGTCTTTTTGGAAAGTTTTTAATATAAATTATGTCATTTATTCGTGTCCTAGAAGATCGACACACAACTAGAGGCAAACAGAAACCACCAAAAATCGCGAACTATGTGTACAGAAAAAAAAAAAAAAAAAAAAAAAAACTCACACGCACAAAACCCACAAAACAATTCCTTAAAATGAATTACACGAACCAATTGTTCAGTGCGGAATTCTGAACCGTTCAAGCGAAAATTCGGCCTTGACTTACTCAATATTTGCTAATGCATACGGCGATGTGCGTCGAGCTGATACTGCAAGTCTTTAGTGAAATAATGAATATTTATACACCTCATATCTGTCAAGTTTCTAGTTGGGCTAAATTCCGTGGGCGTTGGTCGGTGAGCCATTCGGTCGATCGCTTCGTGTTTACGTCGGTAGTATATCAGTTCCCAAGTCAGTGATTCATAGGATGATTATATGATCCCTGGCTTGACTCATTCACTTTGTACTATCCAGTCTATAAATCTAGGGAGGGTGTCACAAAGACCATTACACTGTCTACAATCGCAGCCTCGAATCTCGTTTGCTTTCGAGGTGTGTGTTTGTGTAACTTTATCAGCCAACGCGTTTCACTGTTATGTACAACTCGAGGTTAATTGTTGCACTTTCGCCAGATTCCAGTTCACTTAGTCAGCGTAACACTATACCTCCCCAGGGATTAGACGCGCAGTATCAAAGCTTGAATTTAATGCACGCTGCGATCGATAAACGAAGTTAACCGAATTTGTCGCCAGTGGGGAACCGGTATCCACGGGAGAAGAGGATGCATTTGTTGTTTTTGGTGATAGCGCCCGCATTTTGGCATTCAGGTATGTTGCACACAGTAGACAATTGATGTCAACAGGATCAGCACCAACATTCGTTTAAGATTAAAAACTTTAGTCCGGTATTAATTAAACTATGCCTAAATATGGAGCTGAATTAATAACATTGTATTATCACGAAGCAGCGGGTGGTTTTGTCACTTTGACATGGTGATATATTTCTACAGTTTTCAAATCGCTCAATTTTCTATCATTTTGTTTCTAAACATTTTAAATTGTGGCTTGATAATTTATTTTGGCAACAAGCGAGATCTGTAATCATCGGTTATATCATAAAACATCAGAAGTCATATGTGACTCGTGTAACATTCTATTAACAAGCAATCACTTACAACGGTGCTCAAATATTCCTTTCATAGTTTTTATCGCGCACGATACAAATGTAAACATGCATAACAAAGAATTGAGAAACATGAAAAGAAATTATTTTGAATCTGCTGAATTCAAACTGCGCACTTCTTTATCGTGGTAAGCATGGTTACCAAAAAAAACGCTGCCAAAATGTTTCAGATAAGAGATAAGAGAGCGTTTAAAGTAACACTTTAATGGCAGAATTCTCATAATGAGAAAAAAAAAAGTGTCGTTAATTTAGATGATTGATATCACGACCGACCGATGAAATTCAATCAGGGTTACGTGCAGTGAATACTTGACCTCAACGGAATTTCGCGCCAACAAGGCGTCCAAATGACGATTTCAATCGAATATGAGGCTTGTTAGTAATCATAACGATTTGTATGCGTTATGATTTATCAATATACACAGCGCCTTGCAAATTATCTCAAGATTGTCATGGAATGACCGGTGATCAGTACTCGAATTCTACAAAATCACAAGTGTTTAACAATGATGTATTATTTGCATGGTATGCGACCTTTATCGTGGCTCAGTGAATCTCAGACATTATATTACCTGCAAGAGCCCCAGATTTTAAAACAAGTACGTGTTATGTCGTTTCCCATACATTGCTGGCAGAAACTTTCACACTGACATTAACGACATTTCTATAGTTAGTATTTACAATGAAAGTACGTGTATGACGTCACTCCTTGACATTGAACGATATCGCGTGTTCATTACAGCGTCTGCTAATGAAGAGCCATGCCCTTCTTTGTATTCTGAAATCGACGAACTGAACCAGATCGATGACGTCATTTTTCAATTCCCAAGCAGTGCAACGAACATCACAATTCGTCAAAATGACGTCACAGAAAGTTTCTTTGACGTCATAAAAGTAAATATCACACATTATGCCATAAAGCTGAACAGAGTGGTGAACTTGAATGACCTCAACCCTTCGTGGACCCCTGTGAGTATCAGTGTGTACATGACCTAAACACGACCTTTTATGCTCCTAATAGATACTAGTGGCAAATAAAGATGTTCAGTGCCAGCATAACTTCACGAATACCGAATCGAAGGTAACCGCGGTCTGCTCGGAAACTTCTGTTATGATCAAGAATATTCCAGATTATTCAAGCTATCGATTGCACACTGGTCTGTATTATTGAGCGGAATGGTGTATCATCAGAGGTCAGTACAATTAGTTGCATATTTGGAATTATGGATTCGACAACTTTATAAGTAAACATTGGCTTTTTAGCTGGAATCGGACTTGACTGTTGCCATTCGAGATGTGAATGGCCACGCGCCTGTTTTCCCGTGCGCTCCATTCTACAAAACAATCAGCGAGGTATGTAATGACACACACAAAATAAACCACCAAAGAGTACACAACTCACGCACTTTCTGTTCTGAAATTAGCTTTCACCAGTGTCTTCAACAATTTTCGACTTGAAAGGTTTAGCATACGATATGGATGTGAATGGTGGAATTGCGGCTTACATGTTGGAGGTGTCATGCTATTTCAGCCCCCAAAATATTCTGGTTTAATAGCCAACTGCATTTTGTAGTCTGATGGACATTTTGCAATGTCTGGTCCGGAAACTGAGGGCTTTGTTATCGTTAACAAAACTTTAGATTTCGATGAAGGACCGAAACACTTCACTCTGAATATCACAGTCTACGTAAGTTTTGAGCTGACAGCATAACTCTAATCATTAGCAATATATTAACAGGACATTGGAGAACCACCACGTTATTCATGGACGCTCCTGCACATTGATCTGGCTGATGGCGACGACTTGAGTCCAGTGTTTGATCACCATTACTACCAGATAGCTCTCCCTGAACACGTAATAGTACTTTCATATGAGCTATAATGATTGCAATAATACATTTCTGCAGACTGTCGAGATTATTGGTAAGGAATTCGCATCTTCTCCTTTGATTCGCGGTTGGGATGCCGACGTATCAATCAATGCACCGGTTGGCTTTGAAATGACCGACGGTAGGTTAATGACTAAATGCTATCTACACACTTGACATTTGTTGTATCAATTACGCATCCCTTACTCCAGGACACATGATGAACGGAGAGCAATTCTTCACTTTGAACCCAGACACAGGAAGAGTGATTCCTCTGTTGCAACTGAATCGCAGCGTTAAGCAATCATTTGTAATATCAATCAGGGTTTGTGCTGTTTATTCTGACATATTCCAACCTCAGAAGTTATCAATACAGGTATACCAACTGGACTCGCCTTCTACTCGGTTTAGCTACTCATTGCTAGTGGTCACCGTTGAAGACACAAATGACCATGCCCCTGAGATGATCAGCCCCGCAGTAATGAACGTCACTATACCTGAGGGAGCAGGTAAAGGTTATTATGTAACGAGTATCACCGCACAAGATCTGGACCAGGTACCGATAACACAGCACAATACTTGTAACAATAATATACCTCACAGGACATTAATGCCATTTTCGTTTACCGGATTTTGCAACCTGGTCAATTGTTTACAATCGACCCAAACCTTGGTCACATCTATGTTGGTCGTAACGGTGAGATCGACCGAGAGGTGCAAGATCACCACGTGGTGACGGTGAGTTTGCAAATACTAATGAGGATTGGATGAAATGCATTTGATTTACAGGTGTATGCTGAAGAAACTCGGAGTTATGAAGAGTTCAGGAGTGGCAATGTTACCGTATTCATCACCGTTGCTGATCTCAACGATAACGCACCTGTGTTTTTACCTGATGAGGATTACGTCTTCAGAATTAACGAATCTAGTATTGAAATCACTGGGTCAACACACCTGGGAAAGGTGAGTTTCATTTATAAGGTGCTGTAAGGATGAACATATACCACACTTGTTCTCAGATTGATTATGACGATCCTGACATTGGTGCAAATGGAATAGTAACACTGGAAATTGAATCTGGAAATATAAACGCAGTGTTCAGTATTGAGCCGTTTTCGGGTGATTTGTACCTAACTACAGCAGATCAACTTCAGTCGCAATATGACCTCGTCGTGATTGCTTCCGATGGTAAATGTGAAGTTTTAAATATGTTGTAAAGTTCATGTGTTCCTCATCTTTTCAGCGGGGGAGCCCAGTCTGAGTTCCATCTGTCATATTTCTGTGCAAATTACCGAAGACCTAGCTGACATCGGGTTCTCAAATCTGGTGAATGTTTTCACTATTTTGATGAATGCTCCTGTTGGCTCTGAAGTAGGACAGGTGAGATAAAATCAACCATTAAATTATTGTGAGTTTGTGTATCTTTCAATAGCTAATGCTTCGTGGTGTTCCTCTTGGTGATGCACCAGTCTACACACTGAATACAACTTACTTTGGAACCACCGAAAACAAGCTCATTGTTACTCTGAAACCCATGGATTCGCATCACTACGAGTTCGAGGTCATCGCCACTCTAGGAAGACATTCTGCTCAAGCTATGGTCATCGTACTGGTCGAGGATGCCATCGATGATCCCCCAATTTTCATAGATCTTCCTGAAATTATCACTGTTAATACTTCACTTGCGATTGGCGAGGTTTTCTACACAGTCAATTGTTCCAGCGCTCAAGTGACGTACACATTATCCGGTGGACACGGCGTTTATCAAATTTCCCCGAATAGTGGCGAGATTTACGCCCGAAAACAACTTGATCATGGACACTACAATTGTGTGATCCGAGTTTGCGACCAGCACTTGCAATGTACAGAATCCAACTTGACTATCTATGCCACTGATGTTGTCAACATCTTTCCACCCGTGTTCAATCACTTCATATACGAAGCAATCGTTGCCGAGGATCTACCAGTGAACTCTGATATCTTGAACTTTGTACTGAGTGGTCGAGACCCAGGACCGGTCAGCTTACATATCGCCAAGGGTAACCATGGAGATGTATTCATGATAACAAAAGAAAAAATCCTAAAATTGAAAGCAACATTGGACTACGAGAGTCAGAAGTTTTACGAGTTGGTTATCGTAGCCACAGATCACGGTCTACCAAGTTTATCCTCGACAACATTGGTTCACATCCAGGTGACGGACATCAACGATACTCCCCCAGTCTTCCTGCCTGTCCCAGAGGTCATTCACCTCCTTACACCTGTTCCCGCGCACACCCGGATATTCAAGGTATTAGCCACGGATGGTGACAGTGCATATCAAAGCAACAATCTAGTCATGTATGCCACAAACTTCACCCACCAATACCTGGATGTTGATGAAGAGCAAGGAGAAATATTTACCAAAGAAGAGGCTCTACCTGTAGGTCAGCACGCACTCAGCCTTATTGCGTACAATCCAGGGACGTCTCTAACCGATTACGCCACTTTGACGGTGGCCGTGCTGCAGGAACCTAATCAACCTGTATCCCAATATGTGCAGCACATAACCCACTTCAACGAATCACACCCTACTCCCTTCGTGTTCTACCGACCTGAGTTATATGACAGCACGGTTGATGTTCATTTTGCAATCGTTCAAAAATCTGATAGTATGGGTGATATCTCTATCAATCCTCAAACTGTGAGTGTGATTATAATAATTAATTTATTGAATCATAATTTGCAATACAAAATCTCCAGGGTTTGCTTAATATGCTATCACCACTAGACAGGGAAAGGTACGACACAGGGGGAGTGGTTATATCAGCTACATCCCTTGACGATTCATCAAAATTAGCTTACATAACGGTGCGTGCAATACCCAATAGGCTGAGTCAATACCTGGCTATAATGATCAGGTGTCTATGTTGGTACTGGACACCAATGACTGTGAGCCATACTTCCCTTACGCTGAATACCGGGCTCTTATATACGAGGACATTTCGATTGGTTCTGAAATATTCAAGATCAGTGCCATGGATGATGACCTGAATGTGAAGGTTTGTGATGTCTGAATACTCGATTATGTAATCTATATGTTATCCAATTAGCTAGGATACTTCTTCCCAGATGATATGGGTGGATTACTCAGACTGGAGACTGATGACGTGAACAGTGTATCTGTCAGAGTCGCTTTAGAGGTCGATTTTGATGATATGGACACTGAAGACATTTCCCTGATGGTATTGATGCCTGCGACTTCATTAGAACGCAATTTGCTAATATGTTTATTTTCATATTTAGTTATATGCTCGTGATGGTCTTCACACTAGCCAGCCAACGATACTGAATATTAAAGTGTTAGACGTCAATGATAACTGGCCTCAATTTAACCAGACTTATTTCGTTGCAAGTATTCCAGAGGTGAGTCAACCACAAACGCCATGCATGCATTATGTTAATTAATAATTGTGGTTGAATCTTTTCAGGATTTTGGTCCTAATTCGGAGATCATGTCCATCACTGCAATGGACATTGATTCATTGGATGCTGGGAAGATCAGATATGACATTGAAGGTGATTTAAAAGAATATAATATTATATATCGATAGTAATCAATCTCTAGGGTCTGGCCTCTTCCTCATCAATCCATCAACCGGACTTGTGTTATCATCTGCTAATGCTGTCTTTGATCGTGAGCTGGTTGATCATTACAATCTCTCAGTCATTGCCGAAGACACAGCCGGACACAAGGTACTTTCCACAACGACCAACCAGCAATAATTATTTCCCTCCATTTCAGAGCACCATCGATTTGACCATTTGGATTGAGGACCTGAATGACAATGATCCGTATTTTGTTGGAGAGCCTTATATTTTCTACACCTTGGAAGGTAACATTAACATAGAACAGAACACATGATCTAAAGAGAAATCTCTCAGGCAATGCTAGCCTGTCTTTGCAAATGGTGATCACCGTTGGGGACCAGGACGAGAGTCGAAATGGAACTACAAAGCTGTCCATGGAGGGATCCAATGCGGATATCTTTCATTTCGAAGTGTCAATCGATGAACATAGATCTGTGGTGCGTGCTCTATAGACAGGGTGCATGTGATATACTTACCATGAAACAAATAGGGCATGATTCAACCTAAGCTGGCCCTTGATCACGAAGAACCAAGTCTTGAAATCGACAACAAAGGACTCAAGTACTACCTGCTCAACATGACGGCTTCTGATGGCGGAGTGCCACCAAGAGCTGCCTCTACATCAGTAAAAATATTTAATTTCATCATCATTATTTCAATTTTTATGGTTTCATGTCGTTAATTTTGCATCTCCAGGTGAAAATATACGTATATGACCTGGACGACAATCTACCAATGTTTGAAACACGTCTATACACAGCTGAAATTGAACCATTGGTCAAAATAGGGGATACAGTGTTAACTGTCACAGCCATTGATCTGGATGCCAGTCAGAATTTTACCTATTTGATTGCAGCTGGAAACACTGAAGGTTTGTTTATTGTTTGGTTGATTGGTACTATTAACCAGGACTACCTCTACAGGATACTTTGATATTGCACCTGATGGAAGGATTTTCCTCATCCAGGCGTTGAATGAGTCATTTCAGTTCTGTAATTTGACAGTTGCTGTTACTGATGGATCTCATGAAGATCGGGTCAGCATTTAATCAATATGTATATCTCCAACAAATAACCAATATTTATTTAATAACCAGGCAGTCGTTGAAATCTACCAAAGAACACAAGTTGTACTTGTCTTTACGCAAGATGTGTACCACTTCTTTGTCTACGAAAGCAATGGACTATATTCTGGGCTATCTAAGATTGTTGGGCAAGTGAGAATGGTGAACCAATCATTTGGACTGAGGTATCACCTGGAGGATTCATTTGGAGGCGTGTTTTCCATTGATGTATGTACATGCAATCACTCTTATGTATGGCTATGTAATTAACCTATGTCTCAATATAGGTAAATTCCGGGATTGTCATGTTGGTGGGCAGTGTGGACCGAGAAATTGATGCTCACTATTCGCTGGTTGTGAGGGCAGAAGCGGTTTCAGCACAATCGGTTTGCTAGTGGATGTTTAACCGTTAACTTTTGAAATAATATTGGTATCATGTTTTAGATTACCAGTACAGTGAAAGTAGAAATTCTGGATTTGAATGACAATGCTCCTGTCTTCTCTGAAAGTCATTATTACGCAATCGTTGAGGAGAACTCGCAACCAGGAAAGACGTATCTCTACATGGTGATATATAACATTGATATAAGTTAAAGTTCAATGATATCATATGCAGCTGAATGGAAATGTACATGCGACTGATGCTGACGTCGGAGCCAATGGAAAGCTCACTTACAGTATCCATGGAAACGGTTCTGCTCTTTTTGAAATTGACGAAGATACCGCTGATGTGCAAGTAATTGGTCGCTTAGACCGTGAAGAACAAGATCGATACGACCTCATGGTATAATGTATTATGTCATCATATCCATTTCATTATTATGTTCTACTCAGGTTGTTGCCCGTGATTTGTCAGGCGCACCGGGTGCTTTGTCAGCTACAAGCATCCTCACTATACACATCAAAGATACCAATGACATGCGACCAGTCTTTGTGGAATCTAACGTTGAAGTTAGTATTCCGGAGGATCTACCTGTTGGGTCTTTTGTTGTTGCGTTGGTGACGGATGATGAAGACCTCGTACCAAATAAGATTACACAATTCGAATTGGTAGCAGATCTCGGTAACGGGTTCACAGTCAACAAAATCACAGGTAAGAATCAGTGTATGATTGCATGCACAATTTGTGTTTGTGATTGTATGACAGGTGAAGTCTTTACCCTCGGGGAATTAGACAGAGAGACCACAGGCCAGTACACGTTGAATATTAGTGTGTTTGATCCAAGTCTCAATGGAATTGATTACTGTACTATGATCATCAACATCACGGACACAAATGACTGCTCACCGAAATTTGTGAACAACACATGGACTTTTACTGTCCCTGAAAACGAAGCAGTGAACACTGCAATAGGTCAGATTATTGCAATCGACGATGACGCTGGTGACAATGGCGTTGTGTTGTATCGAATTACTGATAATGGTAAGTTCATTATGGTTCTCAAGGCACAGCTCATGTCCTCTTTTCGTTCATGTTTCCTTTTTCTTTTAGTTCCATTCAGCATTGAGTCAGTCACAGGAGATATACAAACTTTGCAATCTTTCAACGCAGAGGATCAGTCGTCATTCATCTTTAGTGTCGAAGCGAGCGACCTTGGCCAACCACCATTGCATGCAACAGCTGTTATACATGTCATCATTGCGGATATTAATGAATACGCTCCACAATTCGCTCTGCCGAATGATGATGTCTACATTACGGCGCCCACCAGAGTTGGATCCCCTGTGTATCTTGCAGTGGCTACCGATGAAGATGCTTCTGCTAACATCCAGTATCAGTTAAACAGTACTCACGATTATCTACGTGTTGAGGAAGATTCTGGTTGGGTTTACCTACATCACGAAATCAACGGTTCTGACATTGAACCTCTAACCATTATTGCAAGTGATAGTCACTTTGCAAACTCATTGGTGCTGACCGTGACATTGGTGAGCTACCCTGTCTTGTTCCAAGACACAGTATATACTACGACTGTCAGTGAAGATGTACCTATTGGTATGTGAAATACTGTACCTATATTTATGCCTTTTAATTTTGTGCCTCAATTGTTCCTTTTAAAGGTTCGCAAGTTCTCCAAGTATTTCTCAGCGAAGACACGAGAACCGAAGCATATGATTTCCATGTAATTGGCACAGAAAAGTTCTCAATTATTGACACTGGACAGGTATTGTCACTCATTGGTGACGCAAAAATAAAGCAGTATGTTCTTCACAGTCGGTAATTATCCAGACTTTCGATAGGCTGGATTACGAATCAGCCGACAGAATTGCTTTCGTCATCAAAGCAATCAACGCCTTTGGACACTCATCGTTTTGTGCCATTAACATTGAGTTGATTGATGTGAATGATAACGCACCTGCATTTCAAGGAATTCCCTACAATTGGGATGTTCTCGAAGGCAACTATTCGACTTGGCATTCAATTGGATTTATCCAAGCAACAGACCGAGACCAAGGAACCTCACTTGGCCTTCGCTATCTATTAGATCAACCAGGTAATATTAAAATTACTCAAGTGGAATTCAAGTGTGCCATTGCTTCCATGTTCTGTTCACAGATAACACTATGTTTAGAATCGAAGAGTATTCTGGCCAGATCTTGATTCGTGGAATGGTGGAGTGGTCACTTGGAATGAGTTTTCTTGAAATTAATGCCATGGTAAAGTAAGATTAGCAGTAGTATTGTATATATAACTATTGTTCTTTGATAGGTGTCGGACGGTCTGTTCACCACTATCACCAAGATTACTATCAACATCCTAGATACGAATGATAATGCGCCAATATTCATGTCTCTGCCTGATTCGTTGACCCTTTTAGACAGCATGTCACCTGGGACTGAGGTAAACAAGCGTAAATGTTATCTCTTTGTGAATGTATTGCTTTGTACAGGTTTTGTCTCTGATAGCATCTGATTTAGATTCAGAGCTGAACGGTGCTGTGGTGTTCTCTTTGGTTTTTTCAGACCCACCACCTCCCTTTGTTATCACAACAGAAGGTGTGTTGGTGAAAAATATCATATATGCATTTCCCATAATGACCACACTCATCATCAGGTGACAATACAGGTGTGTTGCTCGTGGCATACAACCTACGGCACACCCGATACCAAGAATTCAACATCACAATAATTGCCTCTGACCACGGGGAACCAGTTATGAGCACACAAGCCAATGTTGCTATATACATCACAAAAACATATACCCCTCCTCCCAAGTTCATAAAAACATTATACACAGCTGAGGTAGCAATATCAGACCCAGTAGGACGAGAATTGCTTCTGCTAGAGGTGACGAACACGACTGCTTGTGTCTTCAGTATAATAGGTCGGTATATTCGACAACCTGAGGCTCTTTATCGATTCTCTCTACCTCATAGATGGCAATGGTGACACCTTCTTCTCTGTTGACGAACACGGTTCTTTGATGTTATCTAAGAAATTGAATACAGCATCCAGGGTTTTTGACCTGCTTGTTATTGTCAGATCTATTCAAGACTTTGAACAAATTGATCACACAAAGGTATTGCGCTGATTTGCACACCTGCAATATTGCTAATTGCCAATCATACAGGTGGTTATACAGGTGCAAGAGACACATATTGTCACTGTATCAATTGAAGAGAATCTTCAGCCTCCAATTCAAGTGTTAGACTTGAATGCAACTGGCGGAAAGCCACAGTATCTACTTCTGGATAACACAGGTAAATATCAATCAACTTAAATTAATGGCATTACTAATCTGACATACCCTTTTTACACAGACACCTTCATTGTAGACGCCACTACGGGACTTCTGTGGTCCAGAATATCTCTGGACAGAGAGAGAATCTCTTCGTATGACATCCACATTCAGCAGAGATCCTCCTCCTCTGCAGATAAAATTGTCCATGTCATAATAAATGTCACCGACACAAATGATAACCCTCCTGAGTTCTTAAGCAGCACTCTTGTATTCGGTGTCCCCACTGAAGCCCATTATGGATTCCTAGTTGGTACATTAGAGGTAAATGTGTGTACAATGGAGTCAATCAAATGAAATGGACACTTCCCAGGTGCATGACATTGACACGGGATACAACAGTGAGCTGGCAATCGAGCTGCAAGGAGTACATGCTGCCAATTTCTACGAAACTCGTGGTTTACTGTTTTGCCGAGGAGGATTAAAAGCATTGAATAAACGCATGATCGAATTTGTTGTATCAGCAACTGACCAACGAGGCAACGGTACAACTGCCACAGCATATGCTAATGTAATGGACGCTATGATGTAATACTGATAATATCCGACGTTTTCTCAGGTGTACGTGTTACGGGAGGATGAGCAAGCTGTTCTGGTCGCAAATGTCCCTCCTGACGTGCTGGTTAAGTTCAAGGATGAGATAATCAAGTACATTGTTTCTATCAATGACATGAATCTTATCCATCATCTTTATTTCCACACACAGGGGTTTGACTGATATATTCTCCTGGAATGTCCATCCTCTAGGAATTGAGATACATTCCGACGACACAGCAACCAACCAACTGGATTTTATGATGTAAGCATTGTTCTCGGTTTACACCATTTTTATGCTGATCCAGATCACCCATTATTCTGTTCTGCAACGCAATCGTACACCATGCAATTTACTTTGCATTGAAATCTCAACTCACGTGACTGGTATGTCACATGACCTACTAGTTACGTCACAATACTTCCATAAAAGTATTGCTTAGTTACTAATTGCATTTATGGATCACATCTTACGACACATGATGTCTTGTTGCAGGACTGACGTATATTTTTATGCCATTGACAAATCAAGTCAGACCATTGTGAGTCGGGAAGCCATTTTAAGGTAATCTCCTTAAACTATTGCTTCCATATTACCAATCGTCTCCTCCAGGCGGGCTGAAGAGGAATCCGAGCAGCTGCAAGTTCTCTTCTCCAAGTACAACATCAAGACCATCTCGGCGGCGCCTCAGTTCGAATCCAAGCCCTCGATGACACATGCCGGGATCTCACTTGTTGTCTTAGCCTGCTTCGTGGTGATGGCAGCAATTGTGGCGTCATGTGTGCTGTTTATGGCATGGAAAAAGTGATGTTTTGATTGCATACAATAACACCTGAAAATGTTAGTTTATTTTCAGGAAACAGCCTCAAGATAGTGAATTTGATCTTTATTCGACGATGAAGGAGGACTTAGATGACATATTGTATCGCAGATCCAGGGACCCGTATGTCATGCATATGGATGAGTCAGCATTTCTATGTTTATCATTACACGTGCAGTATTATAAATTTGTGCTGTAAAACACGCACCTACCAAATGGCTTGATATCGCAGCAAAAACACATTCGAATCATATTGCTCATATCCAATGTTTCACTAACACACAGGAGTCCGATTGAAGCTTTCACGCCCGGGAAATTGAGCGACTATCTTCCTCATGACCCCGATTCCCTGAGCGTCGCATCGGAACCACAAGCGTCCATGTCAAGCTTGTAAGCTAACAACCGCTGTTTAAGATTCTATGACCAAATGTGTCATCGTCATCAGCCAGTTCCACCGAGATGCCACTCGGTCAGTCAGTCCACGGGTTGGAGTTGCTCCCAGCAGAGTTAGCGCAATGGTCACTGAAGATTCCGCTTTCCATTCATCTGAGGCAATGAGCCCAATCGAGTGAGTCACGAAACACGGGGTTAATTATGCGGAATAATAAGCTGATACAATTTAGTATTTATTGTATGCATGTAACCATTTGAATTATTACGCTGAAGGTACATCAATGGACACAGTATGGAAGGTAAGAAGTGGATTTGATTAAGGTACATTTTTGGGGTGCTTTTCCTGATCTTTTGTCAATTGAGAGTTCTTTCACAGCTCTCATAATTATCTATACCTGTTTCACTTTTACTGGTATTGTAGTGCTGTTGCAGTTGAATTTGGTGTGGTTATAATGTGACGGGGTAATAAGTCAATTTCATGCCGATTCCTTGTTTTCACATTTCTCTTCATTGCAATAGTTACCTCATCCTTTTGTACCTGTCTACCTGTATTATTCCATAACGTATAATTAGCTAATTAGCTATTCATTCATATCACGGAACATAATTCACCATTTGCAGTAGAAAAATAATAATAAGACCCAGCAGCATATGGTTAGATAGTCGTGTTTACATGCATGATTATTTTCGTAGATATGCCAAGGATTCGATGGAACGAGGGAGTCACTCTTATGTGACCGTGAGCGTTAAGTGAGTGCTTTAATTAATATCTATTGGGCTCTGAGTTTTTTTAATTGCCTTCCTCTCTTTCTTGCAAGGTTGGTTTCTGTGAAGTTCTCTTTTCTGATCATAATTGCTATGCCATTATTTTTCTTAGTTTTTTAATATTTCAATTACGTATGTATGATCTTCCTGTACAACTTTGCTCTTATTTGCTGTAAGTGTTCTTGGTGGCAGAGCAATGTAACAAACTCTACATCTCACTTAATTCCATCATCCAACTATTCATTTCGAACTTATTTCCGTGACAACTCTTATAGAATTCTGCGAGGTGAACTGTGTGCCGTCTTTGAAACAGGCAACATTGTCTGAGTGTAGCAGCGGCCTTTGTCATCTCGCTGGCCTGCAGCAAAATAATCATCGAGAGTCTTATACCCCGTCGATTTTGCAATTATGTGTGAAGCCTTAGGTTCCCAAAATGTCAATCATATAACTGACTTTTCAGTTTATGTTTGAGCAAAAAAAAGAAAGAAAACTTGTATCACTCGAACTCGTTGTAACCCGAATCCTTGTTCACACGTCATAAACCATTGTAATTTGAGTTTTTGTGTGGACCAAATCAACATGTTCTGCAGACTGTTGGTGCAACGATTTTCCTTCTTCTGTCAGCATTACTAGGCAGCCATCTTGCAGACACCTGAATGCTGCTGTAAATTGATTTTCCTGATAGGACCGCTTCCTCTTTTATCTCTCTGCAGTGGAATCTGCTTCTAATAATGCCCCTCCCCCATCACACCCCTCCATGCCCCCCCCCCTCATCGCTGACCTCGTTATTCGCACACCCCGAGGCTCCCTGTTGCGTGGTTAAAAGGAATACAAGTGACAACCGATGGAACGATATCGCCAGAATGCATCGCTTATCAAAAAATGTTATATCTTACATCAATTTAATGACACCTCGCAATCGATATTTTTTATTTGAAAGACGGAATGGCCTATTAAAACTTAATTATTCTTCCCCCAGAAGAACACCAGGCCTAGACGAACATAGAACTCCACCCTCTTCCTCCTCATCCAGTGACGCCTCATCTCAACCTGAAGACGATGATAACCCTCTTGCAATCCCAACCTCTGATTACCGCCTCCCAGGGGCTACTCTTCCCACGCACAGTGCTATTACGTCATCCATCGACAACCTTTCCAACGTGGGGGAAGATCAAAAGAAGTCGAAGATGAAAAGAAAGGGACCCGGGTCAGGAAAAATCAAGCCTCAATTGTCTGTGGCACAGGGGCTGGTCAGTCAAGAGGTCAAAGAGACAGGTAAGAAAAACGCCAGACTGACCAAGAGGCCACAGCAATCGAAGAAGGTTCTTCCTAAATTGGTTCACAAGAAAAAGAAACTTTTTTGATTTGAAGGGAATTCTTTGGGCTTCATATTTGTTATGTGTACAGAAATTATATGTTAGCAATATTTATTCTCTTCAAAGGTGCTTGTATTTATATTAATTAGTTCTGTATTTATTTATTTTATATAATTAATCAAGTTGGTAATAATGTTGTTAGTATTTGAGTAATTTATTGGTATCAGTCGGTAGCTGTAACTGTGATTTGCAATGTTTGCCCGTTTAATTCATCAATAAATGATTGACTACAACCGAGATACATATCGGGGTCAATGTCTTTTCTTTGGAATGCCTGTTTGGATTGATTCTTGTACATTTGCTAAGGTCGAGTGGTCCCACACCGGATCAATATATCATAACGTATATATATCCAATCAGGCGTGAACTAGCACAATGTATCGATCGAGTGCAAAACAATTAAAAAATCAACTGCTTATAATTTGTGATGCATCGCGATCCTGTTACAAGTGGGCGAGCGGCAGGATTATCACTTAACGGACAAATATCATTTTATACTTACAGCAAAACCTGAATGCTGGGCCACAAAACTTCTGCTCTAATTGCTATATTCATATAAAGATACACCGATACACCGAGAGTAATACTGATCTATATGGGGACCACCTCTCCTATAAGACGACCCCCAACCTTACTGCTCTGAGATTAGGCTGTATGATTTGATTATAATACTTTACTGTGGCCAAGATAAGATTATATATAATCACATCCTGTTGCAAGAAAATCGTGCAAATAGATTTCCATAGGCGTACTTACGCAATCATCGATTCATTGATTAAGATTAAACTGTGTATCGCTTTTTTAATAAGTGCATATTATAATTACACGGAATTCTATAAAATATATGAATATTCAACGAATTATAGTCCAATATGGTGCCCCCATTTTACATTCAGCATAATATCCCACTTAACGATATGCGAAGTTCATTTGGCTGTTTTGCTATTCACCCGGCAAGCGCTGATCGATAAAGAGAGTGAGCCTGCTTTCTTGCTGGCAAATATCTGACAACCGACCTCACCTCCGCGCGTTCTCTGCCTTCTATTGTCAGCATGTAGCTGGAGGACTCAGTGCTTTGGCTCACAGGGGAATGCTGCTTGGCTACAGTGCGAGTGAAGTGCAGTGAGTGAAGCAAGGGTTTATTTGCAAGAAGGCTATTGCCCTCGCAACCATGTCGGACTCGGAGGATACCAAAGGGTAAGTGTTTCATACTGGTTGTGATCAATATATCATGGTTTATGTACTGTCTGAGTGGGAGGGCGATTGCAGTGCCGCAACGTACTTCCGTTTGATAATACCGCTTTGATCTGCGGTACCGTACGTAAAATGTTGTGTATTTGTAACATTAGGATGGGCATACAAACATTCTGCCTGCAGGGTTCAGTAGCATCAGAGGCTGAAGCCACCCAGACATGTTATGATGTATGTTTGATGCCTTCGTACCCCCCTCATCAATGATGCATTGGACTACATCCTGCGCGTCATCTAAAGCACATCAACAGGACATTGAGGCTTTGCAGTGACCACAATAATATCTACTCACTATGTTCAGCCGACAATAACATCAAGGCTTCAAATAGGCACGGTTTAATTACCGTGTATAACCTACTAATCTTACCTGCTGTCAACGACATTCATTACCTGGAATAAGGTATAAAAAACGTCTATGGAATTCCGCTCACGTTTTTGGCTTTTCCCCCATCGCGTTTCAAGTTAACATCCAATTAGTGGGGATGAGGTTTTCTGATGGACGGGGAGAATGAAAATGGTGTGACGGGTCTCTGGGGAGTACAATGTTGTGTGGTTGACATAAGACACTGGTACACAACTGATGTCTATGCATGGCAATCCGTACCTGGTAGCAATCTATTGTTCCGAATGATTGGCTCATCCGAGTTGTATTGGCATAACTTACCACTTTTTTAGTTAATTAGCATCCTGTTCTGGTTTATTTACACGATTAAGCCATTCTCGTTCACTGATGATACACTTAACATATTGATTACATGTGTGTACTTACATATTCTATGATGTATCTAAAGCATTTGATACAGTAATTCATGCCTCCCTGAATATCCTTCTTTCCCTCTCTGTAGCTTGGCCAAATGTGAGATGAAGCAAGCGGGAGAAGGTGATGACTGCATCGTGGATGACCAGGATGACCCTCTCTCATTCGGACAACTCTCCAAGAAGCAGATTTTCGTTCTTACCATCTCGTTCTTTGGAATTAACGCGATGCTGCTCGTTTTGACGGTTGTTGGTAAATGAATCTCAGTTCTCTTATGTCGCAGAAATGCACTTAAAACCCTTATGCTTTTTTGCAAGGTATAAATCGAAATATTTGGCATCCATATCTTGAGATAGATCTTAAGTCAATTTCAGCGAAACTCAAAAGGAATTACTCTATGCCAATATACACATATTACTCTGCCATGAATATTGCCAGTTGAAATTTCTATATTTCAGTGATTCTGCCTATTGTTTTTTTTTTTTTTTTTTAATATACAACTCTCTTTTTTAGTTGTTCCTGCACAGATTGAGTCCATGGTTGGCAGTGCATACAAAGGTCGATGGTTTGGGGGAATAGTTGCAGGAGGAGCAGGTGAGATGCATTCCAATCATAACACCTGGATTACCGATTTGCTGCAAAATCTATTAAAAAAAAAACCCGAGTCACAGGAGTTATATTGGGGGAAATCTAAGACGGCAGCATTGGCCATTGCATGTAGGCATGGGGAGACATTGCTCAGTGCCGCGTGAATAAGCGCATGCAATGGGTGAGTTGTGAGCTGCAGAGGATGTTCAGCATATTGATGTAATATGAAGAGAGCGTGCTGTTAGTCTGTGGACAAATGTGATGCTGTCAGATTGTTTGGCGATCTTGTTTGTCGATACGATGCTATGGGGACAACGCCACCTTGTTCTCTTGTGTGATGCATATGCATTTATAGTTCATATTTGCAAAAGGTATCAGCAGCATGAAGCAATATGTCTCAGTAGAGATTGTTGTATACTAGTCTAACGATAATCGTTAAAACAACACCTGCTTCTTTAATTAGCAGTTGAACAGTTCATGGAGCCGGTAAATGTTGCCGGGACAGCGCAGTCATCACCTTTATTGATTTGGTGATTCATAATTGACCACGCGATGTCAATTTGCGATATTCTGTATCAATTATATCTGACCGCTGCCCACTGTCGGCTACCTGGTCAAGTACCGAAGTAATCAACGCTAATTGATAAGCTTGGCATATTGCGCCGTTTTTTTTTAATCATTCAATAAGGTATCTCATGAATACTAAATGTTAAATTGAAAGGTGTTGGAATGGCGAGATGTTATGCACGTAGACGCAACGTTGAGCAATGCTGCACCCCTGATTAGTGGTAACCCCTAAGGAATACCGGGTTCTACGTGGTTATTCAAGGCTTTATACCAGTATTGATCCAAATAGACTAATCAAAAAGTCAGACATTTACGTTGCAGTTATATTGCGGATAGGTATATTTTTACCTGGTGTGGAACCCGCTAACGAGTATACATCCGCTGCTATTTTATAATTATTAAAATACGCAATATTGCTATTCAAACAACGTATCTGAAATTAGCAATAAATTTGCGTATTGCCTCATAAATATATCAAAGCATGCGTTGCATCTACGCCCGAACGATTCACCTCAGCAATAAATTGCATATGTAGGCAATGCTGTATATCCCCTCGTACACCCGTCGGCTGTTAACCGATCGATTGGTCTAATGAGTTCCTCAGTTACAAATCTGATTACTACACTTTATGCAAACCAGGTCACGGAAGGGGCTCCTCCCACGTTAATTGGTCAGCAATCGCCCCATATGCAATTAATTAACCTCCTCCGTTCCCGTTCAATTTCTCATTTATATGATGTTGATTCTTGTGGGCAATAAACAAGAAGCACACACAACTGTAACTCTTCGTTAAATTACACGATTTATCTTTCAGTTTTGCAGCTGTTGGTTGGACCGTTGGTCGGGATGTACAGTGATCGAATGGTCTGTAACTATGGGAGGAGGAGGCCTGTGATGCTGGGTGCAGTCATAGCAGCATGGTTGGTGTTAATTTCAACCTTCCACGCTGTAAATCTCATCGTTATATTTCCCATTCAGTGCTGGGTTACTCGGCATGGCAGCCAGCGCATCGACATTGACAGGGTAAATGCTTTTGTGTGAATGATGGCAGTTGAAATTGAACCTGTTTGATTTACAGCGCACATCTAGAGATTGTTCAAAACATGTCTGCGACTGGAAATGTGAGAACAGCAATAATAATAATTTCTCCAAGTTGAATTACACGATTTATTATTTTTTGACAGTGCACCATTGATTTGGAGGCCCATCGTTGCATGCCGTATGAAAACCACACGGGGATCGTGCTGGGCCAACATACGAAGCACTCAGCGCCCATCAAAAGGTCATCTAATTACCTAGAACCAGAGACTGCAGGCCATGTTGGTGAGCTGCTTTATATCTGGTTGATTAAATAATGCACACGATGCAAACAAGTGCGTGGATACCTCGTCTGCTAATTCGTAGACACAGCTCAGAGAATAAACGCCGATCAGGGACTCAAAAGAGTAATAATATATAAACTGATTCCCTGTAACGACAATTCGATCGCTAAACGAGTGGCTATTTTGGTCAGTAGTGAGAGTAATCTACCCCACGTGACCACAGCATACCCTTTGCCTTGAGGCTAACGACCTGACACAAAGTACGGCTTGCTTTGACACCCCGAATTCTGTCCAACCCACTTTGTAATTGTATAACATAGTGTGCGTATCTTTAGCTCTTATGTAATGCTACTTGTATATCTCATAGCCCTCTCCTTCTCAGGTGCTTACGCCGTCTTCTACCTGCTGATGGTTAGCAGCGTGACCGCCTTCCTCACTCCGTACAGCGCCCTGTTAGCAGACAAAGCATGTGCTGACCACCGAGGTTTGTTAAAGGGCTATAAATAGTACTCCTCCAACCTTTTCTTCGTTTAGGTCGAATCTCTGGGGTGATGGGGTGCATGACTCTCTTAGGAATGATCACAGGTGCCGTCATTGGCACGTTCCTCGCTGTGGGTAGACCAGCGATGACATTGACAGTGGTTAATGTTTGATTTAACTGACAGCAAATGGGCGTTTTTGCTGTCTTCGGTTTGGTCATCAGCGTGTTCGTTGCGACCGCTTCTCTGACGATTGGTTTGACGTCCGAACGACCAGCTAAAGCAACGCATCCACCAATTGGTGAGCCAGTGTTTTTATCACATCAAAATATCTGAATTCGATATTCCTTCTTTTCATACTCACAGATTGGAAGGATGTTTTTGTCGGATTCTGGGAACCACTGAAAGGTGAAATCTCATGACATCACGCAAAAGAAACAAATGTGTAAAGCATCTCCTTATACTCCAATAGAGCACGACTTCCGCTGGGTGTTCATCACAAGGTTCTTCATGCAGCAGGGTATCTCGACCACAATTGGGTCAGTTCACGACCCCTCCCCATGAACTCAATTTACGATTTTTATTAATAGCTTTCTGGAGTATTGGATGTCTGACATGATTCCGCTGCCTTTTTGTTGGACCCCAATGAGAGCAGTGGCCATCACCTTGGTTCCTATGCTGATCATGGCATCAATAGCGTAAGCAGTCGTTCTGCTTTATTGCATTGTGCTTCATCCTAACTGTCGTTGCCATGGAAACTAAACGAGACTTGATATTGGCTGAGGAGAGGATATTGTATTCAGCCCGAGTAGCAATTTTCTCCCGTTCAATGGATCTTACGCTTTCGAGTAGATTTCGTATAAGTGGGTTCATATCACAGAATTTGAATAAAGGTGGTGTGGTTCATATAATTATGGCGATAGCATATGAACAACCTGTTAGACGAAGAACAACAACTCGTGGAGCCATGCAGCTAATCAAAACGCTATCAAAAGAAGATTGGCAGATAAAAATGACGAATCTGGTTTTTTTTTTCTTCACAGATCGATGGTGTGTGGCATCGTTTCGGATTATTACCGGAGAAGGAAAGCCCTGATCATTGGAGCAGGTGGGTGCATGCGCATATTGTTTGATCAATATGATCTGATTGATCCATCGCAGCACTGCTCATGTGCATCACGACCCTCTGCATCGCCTTCATACGGGGTCCTGATGGATACTTCCTCGTGTTGGCGCTCGCCTTTGTGTTCGGTGAGTAGTGGCGGGTGTTCCCTGATGACACAGTTAATCGCCATACATTATTCAGGCGCTGGACTCGGATCATTCCAGTCGGTTGATTTCGCCCTCGTGATGGACGTGCTACCCGCTGAGAAGGACAAAGCTAAGGATCTTGCCGTGTGGAATCAGGTAATTAGTATTCATGTTGAATATTCATGAGTTATATATGAATATTCATCTCTTCAGGCATTGGTTCTCCCTCAAGCGTTGGCCACGCCGATTGGTGGAGTCTTACTGGATGTATTTGAAAGCGTCAACTGTCACATAGGATTGGGTTACATAATCCTGTTCATCGTGACGTCAGCATATTTCTTACTCAGCGGTCTGTTCCTGTTGAAGATCAGAGGAGTGCGATGATGAGGACGTATGGCTCATTGTTATGTAATATATTTTTAAACAAGTCTGCAGATGGGAAGTACGTCGAGTTAGATAACAGAATCACAGGTTAATAGCATAGACTCCAAATTGAAAGTGTTATTTTACTTTCTTATAAGGTGAACACAAAGTACCTCTGATGATGGTGGAGCTGTTGTCCTTGAACAGTATCTCTCATACAGTGTTTTATGAAGTGATGCCAAAGTGTGTGCTTTTGAATGTGGTATACAATATATGTATATACGGTATCATACAGTATATGCTTGATATAACCTTAAGTATATTTTTGTCTAGAAATATATCTTTCCTAGGTTAAGTATACTCCATTGAAGATTACCTACTAAATTGCATGATTATATAATTATAACTTTGATACCTGTCCTCAATTGCAGGTAAACTTGATTTAAATAAATTGAATATTATGTCATTTTTATTATAAATTATTATACTATAAATAATGCTAAGTGTTTGTGATATAAATGTTGTTCTTTCATTGTGCAAATTAACGACTATTTTTGTGGATTCATAGTTCTGCTAAAATTGTGATTCTCCAATCGAATATTATATTTGATATTAAGCGATTCGTTGTCGTCGTGTCTCTGAGATATGGTATATAAGATATATTTTTTTTGCTCCGAAATAAACAAAATATCTTTGTGTAATTTCAATCATTAATTGAAGGCATGTCTTTGTTTTTTTGTTTTTTTTTTCTCTGCAGATATTGTTGAAGTGAAATGAGATGTGTTCATCATTCGTGTAGTCATGATGGTGATGTGATGATGCTCTTTGTGTGTAGTTGCTGTTCATTCCATTATTAAACTGGTTGAAAGACTGTCGACTGATCTTACTCTTCTTGTTTTTATTTTGCCAAATAGCACGAGGTGATTTTTAATGCCAACAAATTATTGAATTATATCATAGATATTCTCTGATTGGCTACTATGAAGCACGTGACTGAAGTAAAATAAGCGAAGGAAATCAACACTTACCTACATTTTCTATTTGTCATCAAGTTCTAGAAGATTCCGTGTCGTGTTAAAATCTAATAATCAGTTTATATATCAAACATATATGCAGCATGCGTCAATATTGGATAATCAATTTCAACGCCACTTTTTGTAGAACAACATCACAGCTGTCACTAAAGATTTCTTCGTACACGACATATTGTTGTACGAAAACATTTTTGTCAAATTTGATCGTAGAATTATTCCTTTATAATGGATTTGAAACACGCATACCCCCTCCATAACATTAACATGGATTTTTCCATTAAAGTTTATGTTTGTAAAATATGAATTGTTATGTTTTCGTCTATGACTTAGACATACACCGATTGAGTATAAAACAAAACCCCGCATATTTCAAATAGCGTGAGTTTTTCCACTTCATAACCAACCTAGTTAGTCTCTTTTAGTATCTTTAGTATCTTTTAGTATCTTTTAGTATCTTTAGTATCTTTTAGTGCACATTAAACTCGCTTGAATCAGAGATAACAAAAGCATGACTTGAATTGGATTTTACGAGCAGTGTTTTCATAAATTGAGTTGGCAATTAACCAGTCAGCACCAGGCCAAGTAATTGACTCGTTATCGTGGCTGATTAGGTCTTGTTTGAATGAGGCGAAAGTTTGTGTTTATGCTTGGCATTTGTCACAAACCTTTTTACGCTCTTGATATGCTGATAAATTTAAACTTTAAATGTTATGCAATTTGCCTGGCTCCATCTAAACTGCAAATTCGAGTTTAAATGTGATATTTGACGTAGTACCTGGAATATCGCCCATGGAAGGTGTGGCGTGTCCAAATGAGTCAGACCAAAGACATAATCTTTGGTCTTATGGCGTGTATCTTCTATCATTTGTTGCAATTTGAAAACAACAATAAACCTCTTTAAACTCATCCCACAAGTCACACCAAGTTCTAGTAGAACCCAATATTTTCCTTTTAAAATCTATTGATCAGCCGATAGACAAACCGACATTGAAACATATGCGTCAATATTGAATAATTCATCTCAACACTACATTTTAAAGAACAACATCGCAGCTGTCACTTGAGATATGTTCGTACACATTACGTTGTTTTACGAAATCCTTTTGTCTGTTTTGACAAACTGCATTTTCCCATCGATTAAATTGACATGGATGTATCCTTGTGAATAGTTCAAAGATCTTTTTTTTTTTTTTTTTTTTTCGGTCTCTGTATGACATTAAACGTGCATCGATTAAACACATCAGAGCACCAACGAAGAATTCGAATTGCTGGAGTTGATATATTTACAGGGAGCCAAGTTAGTATATCTCAGTGCATAATTCACTCACTTGAATGGCATTTCAAGAGCAATGTTTCCCTAAATTCCGCTGTCTGTGAAGCAACTTGCACCAGGACAAGTAATTGGCTCGTCATCACAGATGATTAGATCTTGATTGAGGGCAAAGTTCCCGTTTACGGCTGGCAGTTTCTATGTGCCCCTTTCGCCCCTATTTATGTTTATTGGTCATTTAAAGATACACCGATTTGACTGACTGGTGTTGACTTGTGATCTTTGACCTTGCTTATGAGGTCAACTACTTTCTGCCCAGAGTACCATGCCGGGTCACCATTAGGCCTAATAAGTTTAAGCCCTTTACAACAACACCGTGACAGTCACTTCACAACCGACAACGAGCAAACAAAATCTACATGTAAATATAACACTATTTTAATAAAAAGACCCCAGTGTGAAAATAATAAAGCACTGTAAAAGTAATTCATTTCATATCGATGAACAGTACCAATATTAACAGTCATTACGTAATAGTCTTTACGTGTTCCAGCAATCAATACTCCACTATCGATACGTAGGTTTTTGGCTTTATATCCACCCAATCTCACAAGTCATGGACATCATCAGATATACTTTATCCAACGACAAGAAATCGGTGCTTCTGTATCTTGGATTGGCAGCGCTGACGAAGAGACTAGTGGCGACATGGACGAAGAAGAATAAAGTCCGAATGGGGACTTTTTAGGGCTTGATGTTCTTCCCAGTCAAGTCATAGGGAGGCTTCTCCATCCAGGAGACTGAGGTCACCCAGATTGGGCTGAAGGAAGAAGGCGGCATGTTCGACAGGTTAGTGGTGCAACAGTGTGTCTGATGTTGTGTGCATTGGTTGCATAATCATGTCAATGTATTTTAAGGCTGATTGTGTAACGTTGCCCTATAACCACGATTACATAACATGCCCTTCCTCTGTTTCGATCAGTTATGGTTATGATGCAGGCACTTTGCAGTGGTCAGTCGGAACGAATCCGCTGCCCTCACGGCAAAATTCACCCCGATCCTCGCCACAGTAAAAACAGAGGTTAATGACCGATCTCTCAAGTTCTGGTCACCCAAACATCTAAAACTTGGAGTCGTTACGTCAAACTGTGATACTATTGAAAAGGTTGGTCAAGAATCAGAGGTGTGAGTACCCATATCGACAACGCACAGATCTGACATAAACACCGCGGCTTGTTCTGCACTTGAGGACTGTTCGTGGTTATGATTGTGGGGCAGAGGCGAGTGCTTTTCTTGGTCTGCTAGGGTCACCTGGACACAGACTCGTCTATCTACTTGAAAGAGGGGTCTTCAGGCGACCCGTGAAGGGATCAACTGAGAAATAACAACCATGGCAACCATGGCAACAACCATGGCAACGCATTGCCAAAGAAAACGACCACGTGAGAGCGTTATGATGTTGATACGACGTTATGATTCAAACATTACGATGGCAGGTTGGGTACAAGGATTGCACGTAAATTATGCTCATGACGCAGGATTCCCATGATGATCTTAACAAATGACTAGGTTCTTATATGGATTTTGATCGATTTCGTCCTAATATCGTTGCTTCTGATGCTATATACCTTATGAGGAGGAGGGTGATTAGCTAATTTTTCATTTACTGAATGATCTTTGAGTATGACTCATGGAATGAATGTCGCTTAATTCTCAGTTCATTCTCTCATCTGACATTCCAGGTGTTTGATGACGTGTATGGATACTGCAACAGGTGAAAACACCCGTCTGAAGAACTTCTCAAATCTTTGAGGTAATGAGTCCTATAGTACTCGTTTTGTATAATATTAATTCTAACAATAAGCATTTCTAGGTACAGAATGCTGGTTGAGGGTTTTGGGCCTTGCCTTGGGATTAATCTAGGGGCACCGAATAGCTCAGTGGGTTAAACCGGCTGACTACAATCCTATGCCGACCGTGAGGGTCGAGGTCCCGGGTTCGAGACCCGATCAGGCCACGGGCGTTATGATTGTGAATTACAATTGTGATTCTTCAGTGACTCTGCAGTGCTGCCCAACTGCGTAACAAGCCCGGGCGCTGTGTACTACTATCTATGGTGGTATGCAGGATAAAGAACCCTTGGGATTTATCGATAAGAGTAGGGGGAAACCCCGGTCCTGTGCCTTCTGTTCTGGCGCCCGTATCATCCGATTGGTTTGGGTGGAGCCGTAAAACCCCAATCACACTCACACACACTTGGGATTTATCTGATCGGCGATGAGCCTGGGAAGATCAAAATTGGAGACCCGATCTTTGCTGTGAAGGGAGCAATTAGGTTTACACCGCCATCAGAATAATGTCCTTTTAGTAATAATGAATTCATGTTCTCTTTGACATATCATGTTGCGTAATTGATGATTTTTAAATGGGTTGAATTAAGATAAATGTACTGATAATTGGACGTAATAAATATCATGATATGCATGATAGATTATTGTACATGGCCTTCTGTTCTGGCGCCGTATCACCCGAATGGGTTGGGTGGAGCCGTAAAACCCCAAACTCACTCCATTTTAGTACAATAATTGTGAATTAAATAATTACACGGTTGGAGTGAAATAGTGATCTTGGAGATATCATTCTAATAACAGAGTAAACAGATTGGATTGTAATTGTTAATGTGTCAACAAAAATCGAAGCAATATTTCGTTTAATCTTTGAAACATGTTATGTCGATCTTTTATGACATTTAATCATAATTAATATATGTTTTGATTAATTTATTATTTGGATGAAATAAGTTATGATAAACAAGCCCATTGTGA